>KK120730.1:22439-32887 GCA_000611955.2 Stegodyphus mimosarum | reverse complement strand
TTAATCTTAAGTCAAACTTAAATAATTAAGTGTTACATGAAAATTTGCTACACAACAGGATCAAATGAATGTATTAAAATATAATTTTAACTTTTCTAAATCATTGAAATCTTCAATTCCTCAAATCATCGTCCCTATTGAAAAAGCTTTTAAATTCTCTAAAATTTCAAAAACACACAAAGATACAATTCGCCACTTAATTACCTATAATGTGAATTTTAACAATTCATTTGTTTCGAATCTCAACCAAAAAGAAAAGAAAGCCTTACGTGAAATTCATTCTAATCCTAATATTATAATTTCGAAGGCTGATAAGGGCGGACAAAATGTGGTTAAGGACAAACACACATGCATTAATGGGGTCACGAAACTGATAAATAAAGGCCCATACTGTTAGATCCCTAAGGATCCCTCAAATTCTGACCTCACAAAAGTTGAAACAGCTGTTAAATCTTCTCATATACTTTCGATTGTAACCAAACTAGGAGGTGAACATCTCCATGTTATAGCAGTCCCATATACGAAATGTCAACGTTCTGAGGCCCCTTGTTTTTGAGTTATGCGGGATACATACATACATACATACGTACGAGCGTACGTAAAACATCTCTTCAGAATCCATTTTAAATCAGTTTTATAATTTTTGGGGGGAAAACGAGTCCTTTATTCTGTTCTTACGTACGAATGTCACTCAAAAACATCATTAAATTTCATTTGATACCGGTCTTTGAAATATGATACCCGAAATTTTTTGCGATTACAATACTTCCTTTTTACTTCGTAGGAGGAAGTAAAGAAGGTTTATTTAAAACTTTCGCAGGACTTTGGCATATTTATATAGAGGGAGCGGTAACTTATTTGCCAGTCTAATAAAGTATGAAGGACATTTTAATTAATATCACACTTGAAATCCAATATATTCAATAAAACTTTCAGTTACTGGTGCTGAAGTATATAAAACTAGAAATCGGAGTATCTGCCGAAACTTTCGGTCTGAGCAAAGATGATGAATTGTGACTTTTAAAAATGTTTGAACGTTACCCAGTTAGACGAAATGGATATACAGCGTATCGAAATACGTCGATAAGATAGCTAAGACACAAATATTTATAACGAAAAAGTCCCACTTTAAAGTCTAGATATAAATGTGAAATCTCCAAAAATGCTTATTAATGCTCAATCCAAAAATGCTCTGTAATCATGCTATTAACTCTTTTGTTACAGTTCGCTGTGTAACCACGATGCACAAAAGTAATTTTCTATTAGGTGTGAGCTGTTAATATTTTACGGAAATTGTTTTGTAACAAGTGATTGCTAAGATTTTCATGTGAAATAAGATTATTAAGAATGTCTTGAGCATTAGTAACACAAACAGACTTATGTTTAATACTCATTACTTAGTTCGCAGGCTGTAAATTCTGGAAAATGAGTATGAAAAACGATATTCATTTCCAAAAGAGAGATGGTTTACGGAGTTCATTAAGATGTGTATTCGTTGGTTGGATTTACAAAGGATATAGACGGAAGAAGAAGGGAGTATAATTTAATTCCTATAAGGCTGGAGAGACGCGCAACGAAAAAAGATTTCGATGCTAGATCATTTTGTTCCATTCAGAAGAAATTTTCCAATAAAAAAAACCGTCAACTTGCATTAAAGATAGAGGAATCTCAAACTGCAGGGCAGAGAAATATTCTGCATCAAATACTCATTTTCTCATCACTGCAAGCAAGAATGGTACAGGAGGCAAGGATTACAACAAAAGGGAAAATGCAAATCTATCCGTATCGCTTATTTTAGCCGCAACGTAGTTTTAAGCGACCCAGTGAGTTCAAGATGGGGAAAAATGAAGGAGTTTCGGTAGTATGGTTAAAGGAATTTCTTTTCTACAGCTGTGGTTTCAGTTATAGTTAGACAGTCTTATGGTAAACTAATTTTCTGTCTTAAAAGAAATTTTACTATAAGAATAATGAAATAGAAAAATTTTAAATCTTTCTTCATTCCTACATTTGGTTTAAAATGCATTTGAAACTCTACTAATTTTTATGTTATAAACATAGCTTTTCTTTTCCAGTAACATTTCTCTGTTCTAAGGTTTTGGCACAGCGAAAAACTGAGGAAGGAAAATTTCAAATGAACATTTTACCTAATAAACTATAGCGGGATTTTTTTTTCATTTCAAAGCACTTGATTATACATCACTGGCCTCTGTGCATCAAAGATGCATGAGATTGGAGCATGAATTAATACAAAAATAGAATAATAAAAAGATAAAACAGTAATTAACCTATTACAATAACTATAACTACATCGAATAACTTAACCAAAAGTAAAGTAAATAAGAATTTAAATCTATACGAACTAAAAATTAAATAAAAGAATTTAAAGACGCATACAAACCTTAGATACTGCTGATTTGTCAAATATTTACTTATCTCGTAGGGTTTCTCTTATTTTGCAAACAATTGGTTTCAAGTTTGATACCTTTCCGGAACTTTTCAACTTCCCCTAGGTTTCTCTCTCCAGATGTAAATTTAGAGTTAAGTAAAGTGAATATTTAAATCTCTGAGTTTATTGATAGCGCGTTTTCGCTAGCCAACGCACGTTTCGTGCTCTGTTTTTGTGCACTTTGTTTGGATTCGCAGAAATAAAGCTACACCTTAATATTACAAAACAGGACTTGAAATTTAAATTAGCAAAAAACAGAATAGAGAATTTTACTTACAACAACTGATTCGTAAAAAGACATTTCGGGTTAAATAAAGATTTCAAATATTTACATATGGCTAATTCTGTTGTGGCTATCTCGCTGTTACGCTAGTAAGCCTTTGGGCCATTTCGGTTTATCGTCACACCTGTTAGGGTTTTGTAAGTCAACCTGTTTGGTGTAATTTAACGTGCACTATATTATTTTAGATTTTGACTTGAATTATATACTACGTTTCAGTTTTCAGGTGTCTGTGTAACGCACGAAGATCCTGCCTTTCTGTTAAACTTTGAATTATTAAAGGGTTACTTTTCATCCTTCGTCTGTGCTGGTAAATCATTTACGCCTGTGCGAGAATTCGCCGGGTTCATTGTAGGAACTGATATCAGTTTATGTGGAATAACAGAGACAGATCTTACAACCTGCATTTTTCTAAATACCCAAGTCTAAAAACGTCGGGAACAATATGTGAAAAGAAAGTACAAGGAAGACTGGTAATATAATGTAAATAAGTTTGCGTCTGTATTTCATTCTAAAATTGTTTATTTAGGTATTTTCACGTGCAAAAAATATGGAAAATTACAGAAACTGCATTATACAGATGTTTTATAATTTTTAGAACATTATAGAAATCGTTTAATAGCTTTTGTTAGCGCATAAAAGTAATGAATATGGAGCAAAAGTACATCTTGATACGCCAAACACTTCAAAATTAAAACCGGCGGTTAGGCTTAATCTCAGAGGAAGCACTGCAGTTTATATCCTCTTAAAGTGTAGCATAAATAAATCTAGCCGCTGTGTATGTTGGCTGCGTTCTGAAATAAATAACAGTTTTGGTATCAGATCTAACCAAGTTAGTAATGAATTTAAAGTCAGCAGTTTACAATTTTATGGCTTGATACAAGCTTCCTCAGATCTTACGAAGATACGTTGGGATCGTCTATTAATAAGATGATCCAGATGCCAAGCAAAAATTGACATAAGTTTTTCTTGATCCTGATCATTCTATTTAGCTGAGAGAATTATGAGCAAACTGCCGTTTGAAGCAAAATTTTGAGTCTTAAATATTGTAAGTAGGAATCAATTCTTAAACTAAATCCACAAAACGCTCTTTATTTCAAAATGCTGCAGCTAGTGCTTTGTCCGAAATCTTATTTGTAAAATGAATTTCGCTCATTTGTTTACCTGACATTTAGGTATGCAGGCATTGTGTTAACTAACAGGTTTGTGGTAAAAGTGACAAAGGAATCTTTATAATTAGCTATATAATAAAGGAGGTCTGATTTAAAAATTGTCACATACATCAGATGAAAACAGTCCTATAATATTTTAAACTTTAAGAAAATGGTTAAAAAAGAAAAAATGCATTTTTCGAGGTTCTTCATTTTATCTCATGGAACTCTAAGTCATCGCAAAGCACCATTTGTGAAAAGTTGCTTTCGCTTGTCAATAAGCAGATTAAAAAATAAATTTCAAATGCTGCTATAAGAAGTATAGATTTGTGTGGGCAGTGCTATGAAACTTTGGATTCGCAGAAATAAAGATACACCTTAATATTACAAAATAGGACTCGAACTTTAAATTAGCAAAAAACAGAATAGAGAATCTTACTTTCAACAACAGATTCGTAAAAAGACATTTCGGCTTAAATAAAGATTTCAAATATTTACATATGGCTAATTCTGTTGACAAGTAAGAAAACTGTTAATAGAAATAGAATAAGGCTCAATTCAAACATGCCAAATTTTAATTAGTTTTAATTAATTAATGTAATATGGCAACGATATTTCCTCTTTTCAAGGGTTTAAAAACGTTGTAGGGTTTATATTTATTTTAACTAACCTTTATTTTAAGTCAATATTCCTTTCCAGTTTAGCCTTCATTTTCCCCTAGAAATGCCCGTGCTAGAGTAAGTAAATTGTAGTAGCACGCGCAGTTTATTCAAATTTAGCGGTAGCTAGTTGAATTAAATAGTAAACGAAACCAGAGTGTGAGAGTCTTGCTTTGAAGCTACGTGGAGATATTGCTCGGTAGAATTTAGATCAGCGCGTATCGGCCTGTGTGCCTAGCTTTGCAGAAGTGCTAATTTTCAACTGTTTAATCAGAAATCTTGCTGAAATCTCAGCGGTAATTAAAAACGCGGATAGTTTAGGATCTCAGAGCCTCGTCGATAGTGTTTGATATTTGTTCATCTAGTTCTTATTTTCAGTTTTACCTTACTTTTAGTTGAACCGCCGGGTTGGCGCAGTTTGTGAGCGTCGAGTAAACGCAGTTGTAGTTTTAAAGGTACAATAAAAGGGTTTCAACCCCTTCGCACGTTTTTGTGTGACTTCACGCATAGCAACACTCACTGCCCGAGTTTTTGACAAGTCGGGCCAGCGAGATCTTACAACGTAAGCATAAAAATGTAAATGTGAATGCAAAATGATTAGAAACTGTGAAAGTTATAGGATTTTATCAGGCAAAGAAGAGCACAAAAATAAAAAACGAAGGTGAAAAAACAAGAATAATCAAGCTGGGTATGGAATATGTAGCAAGCAGTTAGAGTGCAGGGCTAGCAATTTTTGAATTAAATGATTCGCAGCTTTGTTCAGCATTTACTAATTTTTTTGAAAGAGGGTTAATTTTTTTTTAACACGGCTATAAAAATAAGGCATTAAAAATACCGTGAATCTCTGTACATTTGATTGTTACTTTAATAAGACCACTTCAATGTACTCTGCATATTGTTTATATAAAACCTTTTACGAGTTCAGTTTTTAAGATACATGTGCATTAACTGCAAATTTATAGGATTGGTTTTAGATTATCTTGATATTAGTTATCTGGGGGAACTTTTGCTTTAATTAGCGCGATTAATTAATTGCGGTAATTAAAGCAGTATATCTAATTAATTTAATTAATTGGATATTCAGCGTAAATGATTAACTTAACATTGGAATGAAAACGAACTGGAGGTAAAAACTCGCTTAGTGATATTATAAGGTATTTTCTCCCACCTTTCAGCATGCCTTTGCATGCGGTAGCACACTTTGCATGCGGTAGCACCTTCCAGCATGCGGTAGCACACTCAGCGCGTTTTCGAGACGTCCAGATTCGAGTACTAGCAGGGCATTACACATTTTTGACGTCTCCTGCTTCAAAAAATAACCTAATGACTCTGCAATGTGATATTCATCAGCTCAAGGCTGAGAGCAGAGAAATTTACTTTTCATGTCTTCTATCTATTTCTTTTAACAGTAATTTTTTCTTGCTTCGGTTTTACAAATGATTTTCATGTCTTTTGCAGTTCGTCACAAATTCATGTATAATGTAAATTCAAAAAAGAAAATAAATGGTAATTTTGTTCATAAAAAATCACAAATAAGACGATTTCTGCTACAGTTGAATTATTTATGATAAAAAAGTAAAGTTCTATTCCATTTCATAAATATTAATCCTTGATTGTATAGTTCTATAAAAACCAAGCAATTAAAATATTTTTTTGTTTATTCTATTACGAAAAATAGTACCTGGCTTCTCTATCTTGATATAAAAACACAGAACCTAAGAATGTGTTAAAAGAAACACTTGAAAAGATAAGTTTCTAACAACATTAGCAAATCTTTAGGATTTTTATTTGTTGAGTTTTATTGTCGTCACATTTGCAACCAGTTCTTTAATAGTCGATATTTTTTAACACTAGTATTTTTTAAGTATTAATATTATAGAAAAGATTTGTATTTTTCAATAGCTTCAAGGGAATGGAATTTTATCTAGCAGTCATCTTGTTCTGATTATCTTTTTCCTGTCTCTCAGATTAATTTCTAAGTGCTTTTTCTTGTGTGTTTTTCTTTCTTGCGTGTTTTCGTTTCTTGTGTATTTTCGTATAAAAGTTCCGATATATTTCAGAAATTCTTTGCAAATTTATAATGTGGTACAGAACACGCTAAGCGAAGCCATAGTAAAGAAATCTATGTTAAAGTTAACAGCTCGTTCGGAAAAAATAATTAAAAATGAACTTTATGCCTTGAATCGAACTAATATCCTTGACACTTGACCTTAGCTTATTAGATCCATAAAGAAGTTAGTCTTTAGTAAAAGCTTCATTTGCCCCAGATTCGGAGCTAAACAAAAGTGCAAAATAAATGAATCACATTTTTACACAGATTTTGCTCCAAATCAGACTAAACGACATGGGAACGTCTAACTGATAATTAAAGGGTCTACAAATACTGAGAATATCTTCAGATTAACCTAATAAAAATTCAATGTAGAAAAATACAGATTATTTTTGATAATAATGTTTACTACAACTGCAGCTGCCAAAATAATATTTACTTCCTTCAGATGGACAGAGTAAGGAAAGTCTCAGTATTATATTATAGAGTGTATTATTGTATTATTTATAACTGAGGCAAAACTGAAATCGAAAATTAATATTAAGGTTCATATTTATATTTTAAAATAACCCGGAATAATACTGTCATCATTACATTATATAAATGTATAAGGTATTTCTCCCGCATTCTTACCATGCCTTCATGGTCTAATGGTCAGCACGCTTGGCACGTATTCGAGAGGTCTGTGGTTCAAGTCCCGGCGAGGGCATTGTTCATTTTTCATCTCTTCTGTTTCCAAAAGTACCTAATGTCGCTACAAATGTATCCCATTTATTTCACAAGATGTCCCTAGTGGATAGTTAAAACCTGAAAATGTCGGAAAGCAAACCTTGACTTTTTCCTTTCTTTTCTAATTAGTAAGTTCATTTTGGTTTTCTCCCCTTCCCAGCGAACTCAAAAATTTTGCTCAAATTCATTACTGCGAATGCACGTAAAAACTTCTAGTGAAAGAGTTTCTATATAAAAAGGCACTGCAAAGTTTTCTGTTAAATTTCTCATCAACAGAAAAGATGTATGATGAAAGATGTCAAAAGAAGAAATTAAAAGTCTAGCATATATGTTTTGATTATAAATGAAGTAGATAAATAGCAGATGTCGAAAAGCTGAGGAGGGTCGCCAAAGCTAATACGTACCTCTGGATTGGAAAATATTATACCTTTCTTTTAAAAAGATAATATCAATCTCGAACCTCCAGATGACTTTGAAAGAAAGTTAAATATATGTATATATACTATCTTATTTAAATCCTTATTAAAAGAAGGAAGGGTGAAGATGCTTATCATACATCTTTATCCTGTGAACCTAATTAAATGTGATTTTTCCCTCACAGTGATGGTATATATATAAAATAAGAAAATTTGGGTTCATTGAAGTGATAAAAGGTCAATTCTTTAGGCTATTATGTCTAAACATTAGCCTTCCAAGGTGGACATCCAAGAAATCAAGCAATGCATTTCAGTAGTGATTTGCGTCACGCTTTCAGAAAACCGAAAACGCTGCATATTTTGCCATAACCGAGAATGGCGTAACCCAATATTCAACTCCCTTTTGTTTCACTTAAAAAGGAAATCTTTAATTAAGTCGGAAATGAGAAAATTTAGGCAAGACGCAAGTGGCCTATTTGTGTAAACCTGTCCCAGACAAATGAATTGTATGCCACGCATTTTGTGACTGTCGTCTTAAAGACACTATAGTCACAAATTTTAATGCTTTACTTGACGGAAACGAGGGCTTTCGAATCAGTAATGGACGGCACTAGAAAGAAGGAAACAGTTATTTCATTCACCATGAAAACAGTAACTATAATAACAACTTTTAGTAATTTATCTCTGTTATTTATTACAAATGTTATTTAGGTTAGCTGCACAATTCAGACTGTTATTTTATTTAAGTCTTTTAAGGGCAAGGAAAGGGTATTTCTCACAGTAAGCATGGATATGTAGAAAAAGCGTTTTTGTTCGGGTATTAATACATACGTTCCTTTCCGTTATTATGCTCTTTTTTCTCCAGAAATTATTCATTCTTTTACCTTTCCTCCCTTCAAATTCGCTTGTAATGTTTTCTTCATCAAAAAAGCGTTATTAAATTTGTTAACAGTTCTCATTGCTAGAAGTACA
Source organism: Stegodyphus mimosarum (assembly GCA_000611955.2). Taxonomy (NCBI): domain Eukaryota; kingdom Metazoa; phylum Arthropoda; class Arachnida; order Araneae; family Eresidae; genus Stegodyphus; species Stegodyphus mimosarum. The sequence continues at coordinate 24,184 of KK120730.1, read as the reverse complement.
TAAATTTCTTTCTTTCTTTCTTTTATTTTATTTATTTATTTATTTTTTTATTATAATCCTGGATAATCATTACCGATAGTTTTTCTTTCAGATGAAAATCAATAAAAAAGTCTCGTTTTCTATCTTAAAAATTGCGAATATTACTTGCACTTGTGTTGCAACTAAAAAAAATTAGCAATTATTTAAATATTGTAGAGAAAAAGATAGTTTGTCAATACAAAAATAGAAAAAAAGATTTCAAAGAGAGTTCTTGATCTCATTACATAAGACAAAAATAATCCTATTCTGCCATCGGAAAGTTTACAGGATTAGCATTACATTAGATTAACCATAAACGTTTTTACACCTACAAATATTTTGGAGTCTAGATTATGGCCTGTCAGCATCGTGTATTGTCAGAATGTGATCGGTTAGGATTATAACCTTGTCGGTATGTCAGCAACGTTTACACGACTGGAGGAATGGTGTCAGAATTAGTTATCTCAGGAAGGAAATCAGGTGGCAGGTTTTCTTCCTTGAGGTATATCATTAGAGTTAATTAATTAGGCATACCAGTGTTTTTGACAAAGAAAAAAATTAGAAACACTATTGCTTTGACACATTTTTATTGCCCTCCTTAAGGAAGCAATTTTTTTTTGTTTAAGTGCTGTTAAAGATGTAATGAAATGAATTTAGATGAAAACACGTTTTGCATTAATTATCATACATTCGCAAATGTTTTATAAAATTAGAAAGTACGTTAACAGGAAATTCAGAAAAGTGCTTTTTTACAAGCATATGCAGTGGATATTTGTACTATAATAAACGCGGCAGAACCCTTTATAATACTGAATTCAGGAAATTAAGTGAAAGATTTTAGAGGTAGCCTTTGCTGAAAGTCGTATGTCTTGCAAGTATGAAATCTCAGATTTTATGTATTATGCTGATTTCATTAGGTTACGTCTAACTATCAAATTCATAAACGTCTGAAAGGCTGTTTTCAGCCACCATTGCTTTCATTTTTTATGGCAGCAAAATGAAGCTCAGTAAGGGAGAGCATATTAAAGTTGTTGTCAAACCCTTTGAAGAAAAGACGTTTTATTTACATTTTAAACTAAGATGGCACATATGTTTTAACCGGTAATAACAAAGTCAACAATTTTTAAGCATTGTATTTTTTAAATGTTGTTTTAGTATTTTTCTTTCCGTTTTCATTAAAATAAAAAATGCGAGCACAAACCCTCAAAAATATAGCTTTAATTTTTTAAAAGTCTAATATTTTAAAAGTACTTTTTAAGGGCTTAAAATATTTAAAATATATCTTAAGTTGATATCGTCGTCAAGAACTCTAGCAATAATGAAGTTTTTTTGTCACACTGGCCATTCGGAATAAAGAAATAAATAAGGTTTAGACTTTTAGATGTTTACTTGGTCTTTTACGTTCAAGCATAGTGTAGGCAAATAAGGAATTTTTTTTTGAAGCAGGAGACGAGAAAATGTGCAGTGTCCTCGCCTGGGACTAAAACCCTAAGCCTTTCGCGTTGAGTATGCTTCCAGTTGTAGCATTCATTATTTTAATTAACCAAATTATTTTTAGTTTGAACTTTCCTATCGAATTCTCAAAGTTTCAGTTGCTGCCCGAGTTTAGCGCGAGTGAGATATTTATGCAAATCGCATATATCTGTTAGCAGTTAAAAGGCAGGAGTTAACGAGGGGAAAAACAGTGCCTTGGATTTATCGCCGTAAGGCTGTGCGCCCAAGATTTC
>KK120730.1:0-20374 GCA_000611955.2 Stegodyphus mimosarum | reverse complement strand
GTCGAGCAGATTTTAATTTTTATTTGGATTTTTCAGTGACTTTGCAATATTATAGAAATTTTAATGATCTTACAATATTATTTTAAATTTCTTTAAATTTATTTTTAACCACTCACTTTTTGATTTATTTTATGAATTTATTTTGGTAATCTTTGGAGTATAATTCAGAAAGGTGGCTCTGTTGAAATGTTTTTGGCAGCTACGTGAAGAAGACAAAGGATTTTTAAATGTTTGTTATTTTGTTATGTTATTTTGTTTTATTAGATTGTTTTAACTTTGTTTCGACTTTGATTCATATTATTCTTATTAGTCAGTTTAACAGTTTTATTGATTTTATTTTAATTATATCTTGATTATTTAATTAATTTCGCAACATAATGAGAGGCTTTAATAATTAATAATCTTATTTTTGCAATTTCCAAACTGAAGATTATACATTATATATATATGTATGTGTGTAGTATTTTAAATGCGTTGGATAAAGGAATCGGGTAATTTTTAGCATCTTTCGATATTCGTCATGACTGAGAAGACAATAGTAGATGTAGGACTGCGTGGAAAATCATGATGACTCATTTAACATAACTGAGTTTGAAGTATCACAATCTTTATTTTTACGCACATCAGGTCATCTTTCTGTGCATACGATAATTTTTAAATCATAATTGAATACAACAATTTCCATGTACAAAGTACGAAGTCATCTTAAGCAAGTAAGCAGCAGCAGCATGGATGAGAAACGTCTTGTCAGCAAGAGAGTTTAAGCAAAAGAGAACACAGCAGTTCAAAGAAAGAAGGGAGGGAGTCAAAAAGTTTCAGTTCGAGTTAGAAAAGTTTTGGTTAACAATTATTTGATTGGGCGAGAGGTATCTGCATCAAGCGTTACGTAACATGCAAAGATTTCGAATTTAGGAGAACAGATAAATTTAGGGGGTGAGCACCAAATTTAGAATAATTAATTTTGAGCTCACCAATTATTTTTTAAAGCAGCTATTGCATTTTGCTATATCTTACATATATATATGAGCGTTATGTACGTATATAAAATAACAGCAAAATCTTTTGTATGATGATGTTGAACAACCCGAAGAAGTTGAGGGACGATGAATGTTTACTAAAACATAATTCGTATATCTACCGAAATGAAACAGTTGGAGAGGTAAGACAGAGGCAAAAGAACGAAGGTTGTCTATTGATATTAAATTAAGAGGAGCGAAGTTATGTTTCTGATTTATTTTTATTGGCTTAGGTAAACTTTCAGTTCAACTTTAATTGAATGAAGAATTTCGCTTTCACTTTAGCGTTCTGTAAGTTCGTGCGCATTAACGTTGTATTAGAATCAAATGACAGAGATCAGCTTTGAAATGACATATTTCAGAAAGATTTATTTTAAATACACTTCTATTTTATGAGGAAAAGTAATCAAACAGAAAGGAGAATTACAGAACTGAAAGAAAATTAGAATCTTATTTTACAGATTTTTCTTCTTTAAGGAAGGAAAGTGCTTGGCGAAAGAAAAGACTTTTTGAAGAGAAAAAGTTAAAGCAGAAAAAGTGAAGGAAAATGTCATAACATGGAAAACGCAAACCTTGGAATTTGCGGCTGAAAAATGATTTTCTAAAAGCACTGAACATTATATTTTTTATGTAAATACGATACTTGAATCCAGTTAAAATTTTACTCTCCGGTTGAATTAGTTGAAAAATCCCTTGTTCCCTCAATGCTCATTTTAATTATGAAGCTCTTTCAGGTAAGGCTTTCAAAGTTTTCATATTTTTAGCATACAATACCATGAATATAAAATTTTTACATACCCATACTTTATTTCGATACATTACAACTAACAAAATCTAATTTTGATGTTAATAACTTGTCTGCTCCTCCCTAGGGGCGGAATGGTTAAGAACGTTAAATACTAGCGGTCCGCCCTGGTTTGATTCCAGGCGAGCGGGCTGGCTGTATGGTTGTTTTTCGTGCTTTTTCTCATGCATAAAGTGAATACGAGTCAGTTTCCCTTAGTCAAATATTTCTTGCGTACTTTGTCGAGTTCAAATAACATAACCTTATAATTTATCTTTTAACAATATAATTTTCATAATATCTTGGGGAAACTACGGTTTCCTTTTTATTTGCGTTTCATTTCAGTTCCTAAATTTATACAAGCTTAAGACTCTCCAGTTCTCTAAAAACTAGCATTTTGATATAAAAATTAGGGACATTCTCTTAAAGTGGTTTATGTGTTAGTTAACTATTGGTAAAAGAAAGTACAAGCAGCTACTTGAAGGGTCCTCCGTTCCTTGATTAAGATGACTGGCCCTTTGGGATCATAAAAGCACTCTGAAATAAAACAAAATTGTTAATTCTTTAATAAACAGTATCGTATTGACTCATATTAAGAGTAGCTTTCCACTTTCTCCGTGTGTAAGGGTAAGCAGAATACTTCACTTCGACATATCTGCTTGTAATTAGCATCAAGTAATACAGAGAGACTAAAGGGAACGGCTTGAATTCAGCATGAACTCAGAATTCTTTTCCTTATCTAGTTTCGATGATATCTATAGATAATAAAATCCCGAGAACATAAATATTACTCACATCACTTTGAAGAACTAAGTAGTTGCATTTGAAAAACCTAGTTAACAGATTTAATTCCGCCCCTAGCAAATGTTTTTCCCTGGATATACTATTAAACAGTTTCCTTTTATTTAGGAGGGTCTGATATGGCTATGAACTGGCTATTTACTAAATTCCGCTGGCCATATATGCAACATAACTTTCTAATTCGTTATAACTTTTAAAACGTTTGTGCCTTTAAATTGTAACCATCCAACTTTTATCATCATCAATCATCGTCAACTATAACAGAATAATGTGTGCGTGTATATACACATATATTTACAATATTTATATCTGTCTCTCCTTATGCAAGTAAAAATAAAATTAAAATAAACTAAAGAAATTTTGAAATTCTAAGAATAGTCGTTCAATTTGCGCATTTGAAGCAATAATTAAATACATTAAATTTTTATAAGTGATTAATTTTTCTAAACCCTTATAAAGAAACAAATGTAAAAAGCAGTTGTCAAATGAATAGAATGAAGAACAAATAGAATAGGAATTAATCCGTGAGGAAAAAATCCGAATTGAAACGTAACGGTCATAATAATGACCTTTTTATTACAATATTATTGATTCAGTTTGAATTTTTTATAGATTAATTCCCAAACTAATTGTTCTTTATTCCATTCGCTTGATGACTGTATTAACAGGTGTTTTTTTATGAGGATTTAGAAAAAGGAGTTATTACACACACACATATATATATACATAGAGAGAGACTGAGACATGTACAGACACATACAAGGTCTTTCAGCACCGGAGTAAAAACTTGCATGAGGGATAGAGTGTACCTAGATGACTCGGAATCCCATACTAGTGCAGGATCAGTAAAGCTTTCCTGACACGGTAGAGAACCTTCTCGAAGAGAAGTTTTATTTCACACACAGACGTAGGCATAGTAGAAAAGGTATTTATTATACGAAAGTTATTGTCCTATGCATTGATTGGCCTGCTGGATCACAGGATCTGTCTTGCCTTAATTACCTTTACTGAAGACATATGGAAACACTGGTATATGACAGAGGCAAGAATTTGGTTGCATGAATTACAAAACTGTCAGGGATATCCGAGACATGATCGGTATCCTCCAGAATATTCTAAATTTCATATGTCGGAGATGTCGAGCCTGAATTAAGGTTCACTGAAAACAACCTGCTTTTGGCCTCTGCTACTTTTATGAATATTTATTTATTATAAACTGTATATTCACTTACGTGGTATCTTACCTTCCTGGTATTTTCTGTATACACTATCGCATGTATAAGTCATTTCCGATTCTACAGTCCTGTGGGATTCTGAGTCATCTGGATTCAACCTACAAGTTTGAACGTCTAACACTGAAACATACTGTAAACATAACCATCTCACATTTATGCAGAAAAAGTTTCTTGTATTTCATTATTTTTATTTAAACTAGTGCTATTGGTCTCAGGTATAAACAAGGCAATTAAATTACTTGGAAATATTTTCTGGTCCGTACAACAAAGTGTAGTACTTATTAAGATTACAGAAAAGAAAAATGCTTTATGACTAATTGTGAATGCAATTATGTATTATAAAGGTAAGATCTAGTCTAAAAATGTAAAAGCAACATTTAATTTTACTATTTATATATAACGATACCTTACTATTTACATAGGCTTTTAATCAAAACTCGCAGTAAAGTTAGGCTAATTTTCCCTCTGAGTGCGAAGTTGTGTTGCTTATAGCTAGTTTAATGACAATCACAAATTTATTTAGGTTATTCTTCCACGTAAAGCGAACTTTGTTTCTTAAAAGAAGATAAAATTTATTAAAATGAATTTCACATCTTTGATTTGGATTTGGGTTGTCTTTGCAATGTGTAAGTTTAAAACAAAGTTCAATTTTTAAATTGCTTTTCCCTCTCATTTTCCCTTTTCTGAAGGCCACAACCTTCTCTTGGAAAGAAAGGAAGACAAACGGAACATAGAAGAAGCAGAAGGGCTAGCTTACCCTTAATGATGAAATTGGCAAAGAGAAGCTGATTGATTGTTGTTTTCCCAGTTTGCGAGACAACTTAACTGTTTTACCAAATTGCTACAGTTGAGACTGCAGCTGAAATGTAAACAAATTCTAGGCTGGAGGGCATAGGAATTATTAGGTAAAGGAAATTCAGCTTAACGCTTTAATGAATTTCCTTTACCAAATACTTTCTATAAGCACTATCGAATTTCATTTGCTGAATAGTTTTAACGACTTCATTTACAAAATAAGTTAGTTTTGGAGAGACCTATGTAAGCAATTAGTCCTTCACGGGAGGGATACTTAGGAATTATTCATTTGTAAATACTATATTTGTTCTTTTATTTTCACTTTCTTTACTAATTTCACATTCTGAAAATCGAGATGGGAAAATTAAGCTGTTTATACAAATTATGAAAGGAAGAATTTATACGATTGAAACGTATGTGTGATTAGAAGTGCGGTATATTACTGATAGTTATATCAACTTTTATTATTTCTGTGTTGTTATTTATTATTATCTTCACATTATTATTTCGAGATCAGTCTCCGAATATATTTCGGTTTTGAGTCCATGAAAATCTCTCATTTTTGAATTCGTTCTTCTAATAAATTTTATTGTTTCCTCAGTTATCTAATTAGGCTTCGTTCAGTTCCAAATTCTTTTGACACAGGTTTGATGATATTCATCGATGCATAATTTAATACTCGCGATATAACTACAATTACTTAGTTATCATTGCTCAAGAAAGGTTAAAACTTCACTAGCTCACTTAAACTGACAGTAATAGTTTCTCAAAACTTTTATTGACTGAACTGAACTTCAAAATTGTCCAAACTTCTCGACGACGAAATTGAGGCACTGATATCGGAATAACTGTAAAACATGTTACTAGCTCCAATACCGCGGAACTTCAATCTTCTGTGGAAATGTATTCTTTTACTAAAGAAACTGTTACCAGTGTCCATGGAGTCTTGTTGCTAATTGCTAAAGGTAGGCCCCAGAAAGGAAGACAGTATGGTAAAATTCATTTCTTGAAACTACTTTGCGTTCTCTGGAAAAGTAGAGCTGTTCTACTTCCACGTAATGACTGAAACATAAAGATCCCTTAAATTTTTGTCTTCATGAATATGTTTTGATGAATGAATCTTCAGATGCTGTATTTAATTTCTGTGAAAACTCCATTTCTGTTTCATTACTACCGAACAGTTCACTGTTGTTGCTATTCTGCTACTGTCTGCTTAGCATTTAAAGTACTTGATTGAATAGAAATTATTTTTTTCGAGGTGCCAAATTCGAGGTACACAGTCGCCTTACGTTCTATTTCGTATTTTATCTGTATGGGAGGGGAGCAGAAAATGGCAGAATCTAGATTATGCTGCTTGAATATGTTATGATGAAATGCAAGTGGAGAAGCATACTTGTAAGATTCAATTTAATTTCGCTTAAGTTAAACATCTGTTTAACCTACTTAGACTGCAGATGAATTATTGTAGAATCTTACATTCAAAAGAAAAACAAAGATTTAATGCAGCTGTAGGTAAAGATTCTAAATTTGTTTGCATTTTATGCTCAAAATTGCAAACTAAATGCCTGTACCTTGTGAACTTTAACCACAACAATACTTTCTTATTTACTCCTTCACTGACAATATAAAATGAAGTATAGCGAAAGAAAGACAGGAATAAGCCGCTCAACCGATATAGTGGTTAGCGTCGCTGAGTGCCGTGCCGAAGGGCTCGGGTTCGAATCCCGGAGAAGGCATAGATGTTTGTAAATGTATAATGTCGGTGGGGCGGGGCGGCACTCTGAATGTGCGGTGAGTCGAAAGTCCTCTCGTGCGGTTTGGTGGAAGGGAAGAGGCGTGGGAGACTCTTGGGCTTGTCCCGCCCCCGGAGTGCTCTCTCCCCCGGGGGTTGACTCAGGAGAATTCCTGGGAAGTACTGGCTAGGATCTGTACTTAGGCAGTCTCAACCACGGGGGCAAAATATCAGGTACTATTGTACCTTATTCTTCACAGGACTAGAACCCGGGTATTGTACCTAGGATGGGATCAGGCTCGACAGGGACCGTACTGGTACTGTCTTGTCCGCTCCCTTGGCTGTGGTGGAGCAGATAAAAACAGACAAGGAGGAGGGCGTGGGACTATGCCTGTGTAACCAAAAAGGTAAAGTTAAGGCGTCCCCGTCTCTCCGTAATGCGTGTCCCCGGAGTGCTCTCTATCAAAATTGGGGCGGAACTGAGCCAAATCGCACTGTCACCTGTTAGGTGCTCAAGGCTTTTGCCAACGACAGGCGTAGTCTTGCGCTCCTTGCCACGAGGAATTTCGTGGGCTTGGGCTAACTTCATCAGACAAGTAAGCATAAGCAGCAGCAACAACAACAAAACAGGAACAAGGAGGGAAAACGCGCAGCAGAGATGATGATGTTGAGAATAAATGAAAAATGCTGATGACGGTTTATCTACAGTACAGATAAGTTGCTGTTACCTGCAAGAGGCACTGACTAATGAAAAAGTCACATTGCCCACAGTAACGCAGGCTGGCACAACATGCACACTGTAATAATGAATATCCATATTTATAGAATTAAATAAAAAGTAATCGTCGATGCTAAGTTAAAATACGTTTGACAAATTTGTTATAAGCTACACAGTTCTGCTAATACGGTAGTTACTTTAGGTAGTCATTACTACTATAGCACATTGAACATACAAACATAATAAGGGTAGATTATGTATGCAGATACGAATGAAATCAGTACAAATATTCATGCATTGTAATTATGAAATAAGAATTATTTATATTACCAGGTTATACAAGAATTTATATGGACGCATGTTGTCTTTACGATATGCAAAGGCTAATGCAAGATATAGATACAAATTTCAAGATTCAGATGCGCAGAATTATTTATCATTATTAATTATATGCATACGAGAATAAAGTCTGGGCTTAAAATAAGAGCTCTAGGCTTGATAATAAGTCGAATGGGTTTAATGTGCCTGTAATATTTACACTTTTATTTGTACCTGTGGAATTAACACAATATGCTAAGAAACAGAATGGAATAATCCTGCACAATAGTTTGATACAGCTGAAGATATTACACAGTACTTAAGCAGTTACAAAGCATGTTATTATAGTCTGCAAAATATACTGATGCAATGTTATTGGATACACCAGTGTTAATGCTAGAAACGTCAGAGCAGTCGTTTTGACTGATATCGCTAATTCACTTTGGATTCCTAAAAGCCCTTTATCTTAACAAATCGCAATTATTTTATTTTCCTAAAAATCCTCGAAAATGTTCAGTACCAAACATGAATCTAATGAAATTTAAATTAACGACGATATTATTAGTTATACATAGATGTGGCACGAGCAGTCATATTAACTGCTAGAAAAACTGGGTAGATTCACCTTGTTATCTCGCTTAGGAAACACCTTTTCTTGAAAAAAACATCTCCCATTCCTTATATTCCTTATATCCTCGCATTCCTTATATTTACTGATTATTTACAAGAAATACTTCCCACCTTCTACGCTTCCCTGTCAACAATCCACCCCTTTTTGGTGAAATGTTTCTTTCATTCCAACCATTTTGGCGAAATGTTTGTCCAACATTAACGGTTCATTTAACTGTTTCATCCAACGGTCTACCCCTTTTTGGCGATCATTAGTTTGCAATAGTTGAGTCAGTTAATGTTTCGTGACATTTCATTCTTTCAAGCGCACTGTAATAGTAGTTTGAAGACCGCGATATCTTAGTCCAGAAGAAATTGTACAACTTTTACAGGATTTATCTGAATATGAATCCGATGTTGAAGAACATTGTATTGATGATGATATGTATTTACGAACCTCCACAAAATGTTTAAGAAAAATAGTTCTAGTGATTCTAAAGAAAGCATGGACGAGCAAATCTTGGGCCAAAGTATTGGCCTATTGAAATTCTCGCAGCAGATATTTCGTCATCAGTAATTTCGGCGTCAACATCCGCTGAAACAGGTAAAAAATATTTATGTTTATGTATTGTTATTTCTTTTGACAATTTCTGAAGTACTTGAATTTTCTTAAAAAATCATACTGAATCATTTATTGTCAAAAATATACATATGCTATTTTTTATTTTAGGTTCCACTTATGTGCACTGCGAAAAAAAATTGAGACAGTTCTATATCTCCCTTTCTACTCGGCCGATAGACAAAATTCAACTTGCATTTTTCATGTCTCGAAAGCGCAACTTAGGATATATATTAGATTTATATATAGCATTATTCTCACATAGGTATTTTGACACACAATCTTACTTTTTCATCGCACGAGTAGTTTTTAAAAAATTAGCTCTCAAAATTTTAACTCCTCAATGTTAATTGAATTCGATATATATTTACTAATATCTCTTTTTTCTTAAACTTACTTGATTCCTTCTTCCAGAATTCGAGATTTAGGCTTAATCCAAATATAATTCGCACATTTTCTATGATTTATTTTTAAAATTAGTATTTTTAAATATTTTTTATAAATTTTTCGAAAACATTTTGTATTATAACCTGTATCATTTTTAACATCCTCTTAACGTAGATGTATTTCTAGGCATACCTGCAAAAAATAAGAGTTTTTTGTTCAAAATTTTCTAAGATATACATGAAAATACATATTGGCGCGTGTTGAAATTTGGCATCTTTTTTTGAGCGATAATAACGTCAAATGTGGTTTACGCACTTTGTTAAATTATTTTAAAGTATGAACGATGACGTTTTCCCGCTCGTCTGCAATGCAAAAAAAGAAAGAGAAATTAGGTTGCTATAAATTAAGAAGTTCGCCAAGTAAATTGTTCTGTTATGTAGTGATTTTTGGTTAGTTTAGAATTATGGATTAATGTGTAGTTAATTGCAGTTATTTGTTAATTAATTATTGAGTGAGTAAATTATATGCATTAATTTATGCTTATTCTAAATTTTTCTTCACGAATAGTATTGCTTATGTTATTGAATCAATTATTTTTATGCGAGTTAAACAGAGTTCTCATTCTTACGTTACGCGTTCGACAGTATTAGCTTTCGGGAAAGGAGACAATGGGAAATCGGTTGCTTTCTGCGTAATATTTTGAATTTAAAAATACTTCCTTTTTATTCACATGGTTGAAATTTATACCTCTTAAAGAGAAAAAATTTACCCTTCTTATGAACCTACTTTCATGACTGTACGTCGCCCCGTTGGAGAATTATGCCCATTTAATTGCTAAAATTGTTGAATTTCGTGTTTAAAAAATTTACTCTGCTATAAGCGTCGTTTTTGAGCACTTTCTGGTCAAGGTCATGTACTGCGTCCGGTTGCGTGGTAGGTTTGTCGCATTCTTTCCCTCACCCCTCCTTGTTGGCGAAGGGGGTGGCGAGGGTGGAATTTTTTTTGGTGTGAAGAAGGAAAAACTAAGTTTTCGCAGCACTGTTTTGTGTTTGGCGAGATTTGCATACTAATTCACCAAATTTGGTGATTTTCGAAAATTCTGGATTCTGGACGATTAAAATCGTCATGCAAGGCCATGCTCAGCCCTTTTTGCCTTGGATTCGCAGCTGTAGAAGCACGTTATTTTTTCTTCCTCTGGAAGAGCCGGAGATGGGAAATAAGATAAAGATGAACATCAAAAAAATCACTTGAAGTTTACTCCTCCGCACTTTACCATCCCCGTGTTGGAGTCGAGAATGTTGTTTTTTCCTCATCGAATTACTACGTTGTCACCATAGTGGATGCAACTTGAATCCCGCTATCCGGATCCTGCCTGATCGGTCACTTAGATCCGAGTACTACCATCAACTCGCCTGGATGAGAATAGACGGAAAAGGGAGGAACCTTTAGGAGCTCTTGTTTTGCTGCACGAATGCACTTTACCATCTTCATAGTGTCTGATCCAAGTGTCCAGATTTCTCGCCGGACTCCCTCGTTCAACATCTGCAAAGAATTGGTCGTCGGCAAAGCCTTGTTCAACACCTGTTATGAATGGGACATCCGGAAAAAATATCTATAAGATGAGTTAATGCTTAATTAAATTTTCAATTCTTCCCTTCAAGTGAGTTCAACCTTTTGATTGTTAATTTCACCTGAAATTTAGTACAGCTTGCGACTTAAATTCCGTGAACATGTTTCCTAAGTAATATGGTAATTTAAAATTTTTTTTAAGAGATTTGATTATTTGAAGTAAATTTTCCAGTGATGAATTATTAATGTAAGGAGTAATTATATGTGTATTTAATTTCCAATTAAATTCTATTTAACTTTTAGTCAAAGGTTTTTCTGCTGGATCTTAAATCCAGGCTGTGTATTTAAGCAACTGCTGCACTATTAATCTATTTAGGACTTTTAACTTTAACTTGGAATGTAATTAAAATTTGTATATAATGAATTAAGAGAGAATATTAAATTTGTTAACTTACCTAAATTTTACCTTTTACTTTAAGTTGTTACTATTTTTGGTTGAGGATTAACTTTAACTTTTGCAATTAAGGAACAAATTAAAAATTTAAATTCTACTTTACCTTTAATTGAGTAATTGAATGTAGGAATAAATGTAATCATTTTTCTCCAACGGGTCTACATGAGTATGTAATATTTTTCTAACTGCCTAAGGGATTGCTAAATTGATGTATGTAATTTTTACCTGAGTAAATTAAGAAATTTCTTGAACTAAGTAATCTCTATCAATATTGGTAAAGACACCATGCTCGGTGATTCATTAAATTCCTGTGTATTTTTATGCTGGCCAGCAGAGTTTGATAACTGCATATGAAAAGTTAATATTAATTTTTACGGTGTAAATTTTTGATTAATTCATCTCGGTGCATATTTGAAAAAGCAATATATATTAATAATTCTAAATGCATTATTTTAAAATGTTGTCACCCTGGTACCATAGATCTCGAAATTAAGTTGAAGGATTGCGTGTCTTTCTTATAATGCTGCAATAAATATCCTTGGTTATATATATATATTTGATTCAGAGTATTTTCTTATGATGTCTTGTGTAATGTTCTTAACACCAGTACTCCTGCTTGGTCTTAGGGGTTGTTCGGGTTAGTAATACACAACGCAATGAATTATGGTTTTGATATTATTGTAGGCAAATTATTGTAGCAGTTAGTATTTAACATTTGGTACCACAACATTTGGTGACGTGACAATTGCCACAGAACATCTGGTGCCGCGACATTAGCACAGAACAGTTCTTCGTGCAAACTAAAAAAATACGCAAAGATAAATTTTTGAATTTCTTCGTAAATTTTGCACCAAATTTTACAAAATTTAATATTTAGGCATAATTTGAGTCGTAGAATCAAAATATGGGAAAAATTGGCACGTTATTTCAGAAAAAGTCCGATTTTGTGTCAAAATACCTGTGCTAGAGTAATACTATATATAAATCTAATATATATCGTAAGTCGTGCTTTCGAGGCATGAAAAAGCAATTTGAATTTCGTCAATCGGCCCAGTAGAGCAGAAGATATAGAACTGTCCCTATTTTTTCGCAGTGTACAAGGTAGGGTATCAAAGAGAAAACATGATGCATATAACTTAGGATACACACGGGTAAGAGCATGTCTTTTTCAAAATCCATGAGGAAGGATCTATGTATGTCTAGGATCATGGGACCGCATGGATTGTCACAAAATTCGGGTCCAACATTATATACAAAAAGAAATGTCGGGGTCAATATTGGAGTTCTTGCAGGTTGTTTGTGGATGAATGAGTCTTACGCCATATAAAAAAGACACTGGAGTAGGGGCAATTTTGAACCAAGACGAAAACTGGACAGTATCTTTAGAAGAGCTTGATGGTTTGATTGCTGTTTTTTATACAAGAGAATGTGTTTGCAATGATATGTTATGAATTTTTGTGGAATAATACATGGGATCCTCCTTTTCTTTCGAGAAACAATGTCTCGCAATCGTTTTCGAGATGTTATGAAATATCTAAGGTTTGACATGAGTCAACTAGGACTCAGCGTTTAGAAAGTGATAAGTCTGCACTTTTTTCAGGTATTTGGAATAAATTTATACAGAACTGTGCTAGTTAAAATAAGCCAGGAGAAAATGTAGTTGTGGACAAATATTTCCATCCAAAGCAAAGTGTAAGTCTATATGCCGAATAAACTAGATAAATTTGGTATCAAATTTTGGATTCTAGTTGATGTAGACTCAAAGTTTATGTGCAATGTTTTTCCATATCTTGGAAAAGATACATCGAGAAGTGAAATTGGAAGTTTTCCTGAAAATGTAGAACTGCAGCTTCTAAGTCCTCATCTGAATTCAAGTTAAAATTTGATAACGGACAATTAATTGTCCACCCGTATCATTAGCTAAAAGACTTAAAATGAAAAAGACAAGTTTTGTGGCACAGTGAAAAGGGGCAGAAGTTTGGGGGACACAGTTTTGTGAGCACAGCCTAAGTAATGAAAGTACACAGAAGAAGTAAATTTAAAAGCTAAGCCAATGTTATTCAAAGTGGACAAAGTCACCTCTATGGATGCCTATCGTTTATTCGTAAGTTAAGCGTCAGGTATGAAGGGAACGTCAGTACTGGCAACAATTTGATAATAAGTAAATATTTTGCAGTAAAATTAGATGCAATTTATCCTACAATCTGAAAGTATCACACACAGAAAGTACCAAACTTTGTATTTATTTTGATAAATAATATCACTCCTATTATCATATTAGAACGATTAGAATATTAGAACGATGTTTCAGGATTTTATTTCGACAGTTCAATGCAACGACGTTTTAGTTTGACACTGGAAACATTTTTTGAATTGTTGAACTCAGAGGTTAATCCTAATAACGATAAACCGTAAACTTTCCTTTAGTTCATATATCCTTCTATTTAGATATTAAAATATGAAATTAGTGTTGCTTGTAATTGTATGGTTTATTATTACTATTATAATTTATACTATGTGACTATATGTGCAGATAAGTTTCGCTAAAAAGAAATTAAAATATTATGTTGCTTATCGTTCATGAGCATTAGTTTTCTTTGGAAAGAGCTGATAAATGTTAAATAAATCAATTGCTTTTAATGCAATATAATTAATAATTTAAGTTACATAAGACATTATACACATTTGTTTGCCATAAAGTAAAGATTCGCGAAGAAACATTGATAAAGATTTGATTTACAGTGCTAATGATGTGAATTAGAAGTTACTTTATACTCTCAGTAATGATGTTTATTCAGCGAAGAAGGGAAATAATTAATATCCTTTTTGTGTTTCACAATAGGGCACGGAAAATTCATACATACGGTTGTTTGAATTTCGTTCATATTCCAAAATGTCAAGCATAGATACATTAAATGAAAATGCGAGAAAAGTCAAAATCAAATTGCAAAATTAAGCTCCGTGATATGTCTGAAGAAGAACAATATCATTTTATCTTTTAACGGTTTAATAAACATTTGACATTCTTTACTTTCCACCCGAAGCATTTCACGTTCATACTAAGCTTCTTATTACCGACACAATATTTACCCTCATTTTGTTTAGCTGATTTTGCTAAATATCTGTGTTTTTCAATTTAAAAATGTTTTCTAACTGTGAAATGCTTTTAAGAAATTACTGGAAACTTTTCTTTAAAGTACGGATGTAACAGTTTCTTAATTTACTAGAAAGTGATAATAAAAAGCATATATTTTCTGGACAACAAAATACTTTATTTCTTCTAAGTCTTCTTGCATTTAAAACTCCTTAACTTCAGGTTTGAGTTCAATTTATATATTTTCAGTGTTAAGAGGTAACTTTGTTCTTTTAAACAATGTTTAAGAGTTATTAAGAATTAAGTTCAGTCCGTGAGTATACTGAATGCGAAATATCTGCAACGTTTCAATTCATTCGAACTTTCCCTTTATTATAATAATAATGAAATAAAAGAACTGTGTTTAAGCTTTTGCGTTATATTGAACACTGTTGTATGACTTAAAAATTGCAATTTTAGAACCTAGCTGTATTATAAAATTGGTCATAGTAACAGAACTTCAGACAAGCTAAATTTCTAAATTTTAGCAACAAACTAAGCAAATCCATTTTCAAATTCAGTGAATGTGCTGTGGAAAAAATTATTCTTAATGAAATTAATTTTAAGAACTGCTTGATTTAATTATAACATGCGCAAAAGATAACACAAATAGCAAAAAACCCGACAACTGCAGCATTTACATAAAACAATAAAATTAAAGGAATTAATTTTAATTTATGCATTAATAACACTTATTTAATATATTATACGCGTTATTAATGTTTGTAAAATAATCATATTGTTTCAGCACCTTTTGATTCTATGTCACCTTTTAATCGTTATTCATTATCATTTGGGCGAGGGTGTCATAATAAGAAAAAAACATGGAGTAATTTGAAAAAAAATTAAATCATTTTTAATGCTAAATGCTGCAATTAATTCTTGCATATGTTATCTTTCAAGGTAAATATAAAATAGCTGGTAAATTTAAATTGAAAAATGTTTCTGTAGAAAGCTTAATAGATGAGAAGATTTCTGTTTGAAATTCATCAGAATACGATCTTTTATATTTTCATTTTCTTACAAAAAAGACTTAAAAATAGCATAAAAATACGACATATATAAACGAATTAAACGAACTCAGAACTGCAAGAGCAGAACTTAGTTATGTTTGCTTAAAGGGATAAACACAATAATCCAGAGCAACGTTTACTTATGTGAAAACTGCTTATATAGCTTTTTTATTTGCACCAAGCTTTCAGCTCCTTTAATAAAATGTGTACGGACAGAGTTGGGAAAAAACTGCATCGATGAATTCAAGATCTTAGTGAATTCTCAGGGATTTAAACCTCTAGACGCTGGATTCTATCTCTTCAATAATTATTAAGTCCTTAATACCTCCCGGAAAATTAATAAAAGGCGAGTTTCCTCTCTGCTGAAAATTAAAAAAATAAAAAAAATGCCCTCAACTGAATATCTAGAGTTCATTGATCGGGGAAAAATGACTGGAGGGCAAGCGCTCGGGTTCTTCGATAGAATATTTTTTCCTTCTTCTTTGTCTTCTCCCACTGGAGAATTTTCTTCCAATTCTTCCACGGGAAAAAAGAGAGAAAAGCGATTTTTGTATACTAGTGACTCGGCATTGATTAGTTTCACTTTAACAACGAAAATTTCCTGAAGCTATTTTTTTAACTTAAATGTGCTCCTCTTTTGCATTCTTTACAACCCCTTCTCAATTCTGTGTTCGATTTAGAGTTCCTTTTGAAGCCATGGACGAATTTCCGTTTTTTGATAATGTATTTCTTTCCATCGCCTTGAACGAGAATTCGGGGTGAAGATCCAGCCTTCAAACCGACTTAAATTGCCAACGTTTTTTGTCTTCCGTTATTTAAATGGCAAATTGACGGTAACGCCCAGTATTATTCGGATAACTTTGAATGATGATGATTTGAAAAGTAAGATTTCAGTATCGGTGACTGTTCTTTTTGTAATAAGCTAGTTAAACTAGAGTTCCTTAAAAGCTAGAATACTGAAGAAATATGTAGAAACTATTCGCTGAGATCTTGTAGTGTAAGTAACAAGTACAAAGAAACGTTAAATTACCCTTTTATTCCAACCCAAAAATGAATATAC
The DNA here is from genome assembly GCA_000611955.2 of Stegodyphus mimosarum. Taxonomy (NCBI): domain Eukaryota; kingdom Metazoa; phylum Arthropoda; class Arachnida; order Araneae; family Eresidae; genus Stegodyphus; species Stegodyphus mimosarum. Next base: position 4,131 of record KK120730.1, on the reverse strand, counting down.
AAATGGCCCCCTCGGGCTTACAAGAAGCCTCCAAGCGTGCTTTAAGTCAAAATAGAAAATGTAAATTAATCTAATGTTAAATAAAATTAATCATCCAAAGCTGCACAGCATCAATTTGCTGAATTGGCCCTTTCATAAGGATCACCGATGTATGCTAGCAGACACGTAGAGTTATGGCCGTGGAATAGGAAGCTTAAACTAATAGCAACAGCGTGGCCAGTGACCCAGCAGCTTAAATGGTCATTTCTACCTCATGTGCGTAAGTTGTAATCTTGAAAACTCATTCTGATAGGGAAGCGTAGGTGGGAAATTAGAATGCATAGGAAAATTAAAAATAACTATTAGAAAATTAAAGTAAAAGCCTACAATGTCTTCAGAAGAACCGATATTCAAAGTGCTCATCATTACAATAGAATTTGATTGCTCATCATTAGTTAGGTTTAATACGCAAATTTCCAAGAATTTTTGCAATGTAAAGCAAAAATTAGATTAAATACATAATGCTTTCACGCATTATTTTCCCCTTTGTCTCCTAATCGGCCGTCTGCTTTTAATTAATCAACAATCTATTGTTACTTTTAAGCAATGCCCAAACTAACACTGCACCATTAAAAATTCTTAAGAGTATTTACTTTTACGGTTCCAAAACGTACAAAAATTTTGAAACAGTTTTTATTCATTATTCTGTATACTTTAACCTACTATGTTTTGTTTCATTGTTATTCTAACATTAACTACCCTCTTCTAACTCTACATCGCTACATATTAGGTACAGTAAAATTATTGCTTAAACAGACACTGTTGTCCACAAGAGTATTAATTTTCTTGAGATAGCATTTCTTTTCAGAATTTCATAGACTTTTCATCATTATTAGTTAAATTACGAGAAAGAAAATTCAAAGTCGGAAGAGATATTTTGATGCGCCAAATTTAAGGTCTGCATATTTAAAATATGAATAGCTTACAGTAATTATAACTTATGGGAAACAAAAGCTGCCATATATGAGCTGCCCAACATTTAAACTTATACATTTATAACATGAATGCAATGATATATAAGTTTCTTTTCCAATGTGACACGTTTTACTCTATTTATCAATGATAATTTTTATGATTTTCCTTACTTGTCATGGTTTTAAGAACTCCTTTTTTGGATACTTACTCGATAGTGGAGTACACAGCTTCGCAGTTTGATTAGAAAATAATTCCCTTCAAATCTTTTCAGACACCGGTGAAGAGGAAAAGTAAATATCTTATTTAACAGAAGTCAAGTAATTTTTTCTGTCCGTTTTCTTAAACAGAATTCAAATAATTAATTTATATTGTCTGCTTATTTCCTGTTACCTAAAATATGTGCTCTTGTAAAGCAAAAGTCTGAATTAAGTACTAATATTAAAACAAGTTATAGCTAAAAGATGACTCGAACAGATTTCTAGAATCTCTTTGATGGCAGAGAATTCTTGTGCAAAACAGATTATAGTTTTATCGCTAGCATTGATGATAATACTTTACTTTTTTATGTAATGTAGAATTCGAGAGCACTTCTTGTTTTTTTTAGGATATTGCATTTAAAGGTGGAATACAGAAACCCGCAACTTTACACTTCATTATAATATTGTCTTCGAAAGTAGCGAATTCATATACTTCGTTTAAGGTTTATTAACTAAGAATTACTTGTCAGACAATTTGTTTCTCTAGAAAGATACACAGTCCTACTTACGAATCATTTATTTTGCTTTCGATGCATGTTTTGAAGGTATTGCGCAAATTCATTCAACTCCATTTCTAAGAGCAGCAATGAAGTCCCCCTGCCGTGACGAACAATTAATTTTCAAGACTTCAGTGTCAGTTTTTATGCTTTCTGTCAACTCCAGATTTCCTGGTCATTAATTTTCCATACAGAGTTAATTCCGTTGTTCTCTTGAAATTCTATTATCTGTTTCCAAGGTTTGAAGTTTTCGGAGATGCAGCTTCCGAGAAATAGTTGCAGACATTAGAATTTATCTGGAATAAATTCATATAAGATTTAAGGAGCTTTTGAACAAGTAAATGAGCTTTGTCTATCTAGTCCTATTTTAACTTAAATAAACGCAGTAAAAGTTTTATGCCTGTCATAATAGAACAGAACATAATAATGAGAGTTATTTACTCATTTGTTCTTTCAGCGCAAATGCCGAAAGGTATAATTCGTTGTGTGATAACAAAGGAGAATATTTAGCTATGACTACCGAATATAATTTAACTAACCACTGAGACTAAAATTATACTCCTGAAGTAATTACAAGCATTTAAAACATAAGCTGGAGAGATTAGAATAGGCAGGCGTGTCTACCTTGCAAATTTCACTTCTATTCATAAGTAAACTGAAAAGATCAAAATAAAGACTTTCTCAATGTACATAAGGCGGGAATCTCAATATTCTTTTGAAGAAACAGGAAACGCGCAGTTCCCATTTTAAATGTTCGGGCAAACAATTCCTAGCCCTTACCCAAGTATGCAACTTAAGAAGTGTATAGGCCTTCACCCGTAAATAATCAGATGATTAGTATGTACGCTTGTTTACATCTGAAACAAGCAACTGCAACTTAAATTTGTCTGATGTGCAATCTACCATAACTATAAAGACTATTTAAGGGACAGAAGTTAAGGGGAAGATTTGAGGTTGGGCTATGACAAGCTAAAATAGCCAGAGATGGCTGAGTTCTCTAGGCAAGTTGTTTCCATTCTATATAAAGTGAGACAATTATCGTAAGCCCAGGATAAGAATGCCGAAGATCAAAAATAAATCGTGAAAACCATTGTTTCTTTCTAGTCGAAACCAGCGCAGTCTATCTGGATCTCTGCTCAGTTTAGCCTTATCTAAAGAAAAAAACTGTTTACTGCTTCCAACTCACGAACAACTTTACGTTAGGAAGACAGAGATTTGTATCATTTTCACCTCATTCTGCTAAAGCAGATGACTCTTAGACAGCATCAGATCTTGATACAAGACTTTCGTCTTGTTAAATTCTAAGTCGTGGGTTAAAATTTAACATCAGCTCTTGATTCCGAAATATTTACCCTTAGAAAGGGCCGAAAAGACTCCAAATTAACCATTTAACATTAGCGAAATTGATATCTGTGACAGTGATGGATTCGTGATATGTAGTGGATCTATGCTGTTATATCACATGTTTGAAATAGCCTTTTGGCTATATAACGTAATGGAGATGAGTTCCTGAGTCATTTTGTAAAGCCTTTCAGAAAAGCTTATGATTGCTGTGATTAGTTCAATTTTGGAAAGCGAATGTTTGTTTACTTAAGACTGAGTTGGTGGTAGTATCTTGAAAGAGAAGGTATTTGGAAAACAGAGTGGTCAAATGGATAACTGGATTTGAATCTCACAGACCTTATTCCATACTAATTTTTTCTAATACTGCGATATTTACTGAGACATTTCTAGCTTCCAACCGATGAAAAGGAAATGATGGATTTGTTCATCTTGATTATACTTTGCATTTATGAATAAAATAAACAAAATATATATTTCATACAAAATTTCAATAACATATTTTGTGCATTTCTTGACTAATACTTGTTTTTTTCCCATTTTAAGAATGGACTGCTTATGTTGGAAAGTGGCTATAATACACAACTCATATTGAGAAACAATAATATAGCAGGTATAAGATATTTTCTTCCTCCTTTCTGCATGCCTTCGTGGTGTAACCGTAGGACACTCGGCACGCAATCGAGATATTCAGTTTCGAGTCTCGACGAAGGCACTGCTCATTTTTTAAATCTCTTGCTTTGAAATAACTTAATGACTCTACAGTGGCGCCCGAACTAAAACAAAAGGTGATGGATGATGATTCTTCACCAAACGGATGTGGCGATTGTGTCCCCTAATCTCTAGTCGCCCTTTAAAAGGCCTTTAAAATGTATATAAAGTCTTTTTTCCTTCCTTTCTGCATGCCTTCCTGGTGTAACGGTAGCACACTCAGCGCGTATTTTAGAGGCCTAGGTTCGAGTGCTGGCGAGGGAATTGCTCATTTTTCACATCTCCTGTTTTAAAATAACTTAATGACTCTGTTATATATTAAGCTGTAAAATACTAGTAGTTTAAACAAATATGAATTGCGTTGTGTTTGT
>KK120729.1:433798-483389 GCA_000611955.2 Stegodyphus mimosarum | reverse complement strand
TTCACCCGAATATGGGAATCTGGAAGCCCAAATTTGGAATTTGGAATCTGTTTTATTATCTGTTTCCTATTTTGAAAAGCTTTAACAAATTTCAGATTAACAAACTCAACGATTTCACAGCGAGCAACGACAACTACTGAAGGAAAAAATATTTTTATCTCCATCGCCTATCGGAGAATGCCTATCGGAAATTTTAAAGATTTACTGTTTTTTAATAGCCACCCAGACGTATAGTGCCTAGGGAATCCGGCTACGATACCAAAGGGCCTGGTTTCGAATGTCGGACAAGGTACGGCTGTAACTGTCCGTGTCTTCAAAAGAGGCAAAGGTGGCACACCTATTAGGTGCCTCCATAACAAAGTGACCACCACTTCTGGCCTTCTTAGGGCCCACCATTAAAAAAAACTGGTTTTAAATATTTTCTGATATTGTTGTTGAATTGAATTTTATGTAGTTTAAGTGAGGAGAACGTGGTATTTAATTAATAAAGGCAACACGCAAAACTTAAAAATCGCCCCTTTGGACATAATATAAAATCTGAAAAATTTCTGAATTTTTTTTTTTATTTTTATTAAATTATTTAAATTTCTCTTCTATTTCTAAGATATTTTTCCTCATCGTTTAATGTTATCATTCGGCTAATATTATCCAAAACTTAATGTTTTCAAACTTATTATATAATATTAATGTTATCAAAAACAGAGTTTCATGGAGTGAACAAACGTGATCACATTAAGCGGCACGTATTGTAATAAACATTTTATGTACCATATATAAAAGTAATTCAAAAGGTAAGAAAAAGCGCATTTCGAAAAAAAGGTAAAGGAGTTATAAATGCGATATAAAAATGGTGATTTCTTGGAAAGCGTTCTGTGCAAATACGTAAGAATAAATAAAGAGGAACTCATGAATAAAAGTTAATTTGTAAGAGAAACGAAATTCAAACATATTCGTTTTAAAAGAATTTTTAGGTAGTCTCATTTTTTTAAAAGTTTAAATAGCTTATTTATGCCAAGATTTTTTCATAAATTAAACAATCCTCTTAGAGTCTGTACTCTCAAACACCGTACGGATATTCAAATTACGATATAAGTTATCCCTTATTTCACTGAGAAAACAATAAAATATAATGACATCTTTCCCACAACACTCTTTAAAACTGAAGCAATTTATTTAATATTAAATGAGAATTATCTTGAAATTTCTACCATTTCCATTATCATTTACATCAAATAACACAGATTGAAACGACATTTCAAATTCAGAAGAAATATCTCTAAATTTTGTTTAATAACTATTGAAACTAAAATGCAGATGAAAAGAATAAAAGTATCTTTTGTTACTTTTTTTTAAATATATGAAATGCATATTACGTTTTATAAACTATATCATGAAAGTTATTTCTAATTTTAATTGCATGAACAGGGAAAAGTGTGATTTCATAAGGAAGAGTAAAATATGGGGGAGGAAGAAAGGAGAGTGATGAGTTTTATGAAAATGGTGCAAAGCAATGTAATAATTTGTTTTTGCGAAGAAAAAATGGAAAAGATGATGTTTTTTCTTTCAAAACATGCGAGCATTCTTTTATACTAACATTTTAAATTTTCAGTTTCATTTCATTGACAATAATTTTACAATAGTATTTTTATAGTGAAAGGGAAAGCTATCTTATTTGTATTTTCGAAACGAGGTTTCATGACATCGCGTGAATAATTTAATGATACAAATTTCTCGCACTCTTGTTCATTACAAAATTATTTTGCAGAGGAATCAAATTTCATTTTAGTTAGGACTTTTGTCTTAATTCTGTTAAAAAACCAGGTGTTCAGTGGAATGTTTTAATAAATGACAAAAATTGACGTTGCATTAAATCTGAGAAATAAAAGGTAGTTAACCCTTCTTAAGTTTTACGTTTTTGTTCACACACTTAAGTAATTATTCGCTTGTTAGTGTTCGTGGGGTTCTGATATAGAACACTGGAATTAAATAAGTAAAACCCCACATTCGGTGCCCGAAATTGTTCTTAACGAACCATGCCGCTAGGTAGTGAAAATTTTTCGTTGAGCCCTCCCACCTTTCAGTCTCCTCAGCCACAACCTAAGCCATGGAGGGATTCGGATTTATTGTGGAAACTATGAGAGCGGCGATGAAGCCAACAGCAACTTTTGACGGAAGAGGATCAGTAATGACCTTCCTGGAACATCTGGAGTTTACACTTCACGTTATATCCTGTGAACTAGCCGCAAAGTATCATCATCCCTACTTAAGAGATCAAGCCCTCAGCTGGTACAAGAATATTGGCATGAGTTTGTTGGGGAATCCAGTACCCGAAACGTACACTTCGAAAAATTTTAAAAATTCGCTGTTGAAAGCATTCCCAGTTGTAACAGACCCCGCAGGACTGAAATCAGAATTACTTAGTAAATATCAAACTAATTTCGACGAATGAACGGATTTTATCTTAAGAAGGATCCACATTGTCAAGTGATTGTATGGAAAAAGGCCCGACAAGGAAATCATTGAAATAATTTTGCCACGGTTGCTTCCGTCAATTCAAGATTTTCGGAAGCTAGAAATCCGCAAACGCTGAAAAGCTTATTCGAACTAGCTGTCAAATTTCAAAGTAGGCGAGCGGCCGAAAACGCACGTGTGAAAGATTTTAGGTAGTATTCAAGATTTCGTGCCTACACGAAACCTCAAGGTCAGCAGAATTCCTATTCCAGAGAGGAAGGTTGCAAAGCCGGATTAAAAGTTGGCCTTGCCAGATATCCAGATACTACTAAACGACGTCCCAACGACCGCCTTACTGGATATCGGGGCTCATATTTTACAAGTGCACATCAGCGTAGCCATTGAGAGAGGGCTTTCAAAAATGGACTAATGAGCTTCTATTGATCTTTGAATCTATGAATCTTTGAAACTGGGCATATGAACGTATGCTGTTTACGTTTTAATTTGCATTTGTTTCGCAGTTATAAATGTTTGGCATAATAGTAGAAATTCTCGTAGTGCTTTCCATTTATGAGTTTATTTAATCGATGACGTTTCACTTTCCGTTTTTATTACGTATTCGGATTAATATTCATACCATACTATTGCTCTATATATCGACAAAATGACAATTAGCCTTGAGTATTGTGCATTTACTAACACCTGTGAATTAAGAGAATTCAAGTGCCTATTTTCTTTTATTGAGCTAAGAAGAACTGGAAGTCTTACAATAAATCAAGTATTTTCTTATTTCAGTACTTGCATTCTTTCGATTTGAAAGTGTAAGATTCAAAATATATATTGTGTATGACCTGAATATATCTATTGTAACATTAAAGATTATATATAAATAAATTAAATATACTCTTTGTGAATAAGGTAAATTTCTGTTTGAAGAGTATTTCTTGTGCAGACAATGCATTTAAGAGTGAACAGTTATTAAATGTGAAATTTAACACAATGTATAGGAATCCAAATTAATATTTATGGCTAATTTAATATGACAGTAGCATGGCAATTTTTACCTTAGTAATCTGAAAGTCAGTTAGACTGTAGTTTTCAGTCTAGGCAGCATAATTTTTAAGGTGCATGTATGCATATATGTATATATATAATCTGTACCATTTTAAAAGGTAGTTTAATATTGAATTAAAATAATTTATTAGAAATTAATACAGAAGAACTTTACTTGGGTAAAATTTTAAATAACAGTATGCAACTGTAGCAGCACGAACGAGATTCCTAAAAAGCACTGAGAAGCCATATTTTGATGTGTGGATATGTATTTCAAGTTCTTTTCAGCTTCACATAGTACTCACAACATCAAACTAATTCTAATGAACCGTGAGTAATTCTAATTAAAATAAAATTCTATTTACAAAATGTTCGTACCTTTTAGCACAGCAATAATTCTGCTTAAATATTAGTGACATTTTAAATTTGCATTTTTTTTGTTCAATAGTCTTTCTTTCTGGAAAATAACAGCATTCATAATGTTTTAAGTAGTTATTTATGAATAATTAAATGAATCTGGATTAAATACCATTTCTTCACGCAGATGTAAAATACAGATTTAGTAATAATAATATGCAATTGCATAACTTTATTTGGGGACTTTACATTATTCTCAATAAACTTCTTATACAATTGTATTTAAAAAATGTAAGACAATTTTTATTCCAAATGTACAGAAATATGTTTTTTCGTCTGAAATGAATGTAGTAGCTGAAACAAATTTTAAATAATTATTACAGTTACCATTTTGCAGTCAGTTACCCTTAAATACAAAATGTTGCATAACTGTTATAGAACTTGTAAATTTAAGTATTTAAGTACGTACTTTTACTTTACGATATGAAGAATGTTGACAAATGTAGTTTCTTGAAAACAGAAACCGAAATTGACGAATCGAAGTTTTGGGGAGTGGCCAATATGTGTTTTGTGTTCAAATTCTTTCAACCAGGGAGGGAAATATTCACAATTGCTTATATTTGATCTATTTTCGCAATGAAAATTTTCAGAAGAAATTGACAATGATTTATTTTTTTGTACAGGAAATTGCGTGGCAAAATGTTTTCATCTATCTTGCGTAAAGCGGACACAAGGTCATTTGACATGGTAGGAATATTACTGGAAGCCCATTGATCCATCCCAGAAGGCACTCCCTTGGTCGCTATACAGATGTGCACATGTGAAATATGCAACCGGGGCTCAATGCAGCTTCCTGTCGCAGGACTCTTTTAAAGAGCATTTTCATCATTATAGACTGTTTAAAACAACGGGATAACGCGTGGTTGCTGTCCAAGGCAAATAGTGTCTCCTGGGGAAAAGTGGGGCTGCATGTTCAAATAAAAAATGACGTTCAGAAAATCAGTTTTCTCGTAGTAAAGAATTTATTAACCGTTGTCATATTGGGGGTTGATTTCTTACGCGCAGCTAGCGCAAAAATTAAAGATTCTACTTTACAGGTCAAGATGGACAAAATTCAAGAAGAAAAAACCGCAGTCCTGGAGGTGAATGAAAGTCATCTCGAAGAAGGAGAAAAAGAAAAAATTCACGAAATGGTATGAACTTTTTCTCAATTATTCGATGAAAAACCAGACTTCTGCCAGATTGTCTCTCCTAGCATCGACTCTGGTAGTGAGCGCCAGTTCGTTCAAAACCGTATAGATATGATCGGGTGAAAGAAGACATTCTCCAGCAACACATCAAGAAAATGCTCGTGGATAAGGTAATAACGCCAAGTACCAGCCCCTATGCTAGTCCTGTAGTTTTATGTAAGATGAAGAATGGACTCTCACCCGCAGATCGGAAGCATGAAGACTCACTATTGATTACAGAAAATTAAATAGCATAAAGAAATACCGCACATGTCCCTCCCGATAATAGATGAATTCATAAGAAAAATTCGGTGACCTAAACATATGACAACCCTACACCTGACGTCAGGCAATTTTCAAATTGCAGTAAAACCCGAGGATATCGAAAAAACAACTTTTATTATAAAGTCAGCCGTGTATGCTTTTTTGAGAATGCCATTTAGCTTAAGCGGAGCTCCAGCTACATTTCAAAACGTTATGGATATTGTTTTCAGGCCAGTTATGGGAAAAAGTACAGTCATCTATCTCGGTGATATTCTTGTCACAAGCGAAACCCTAGAGGAACACATTAAACATTTAGAGAACGTTTTTGCTTTATTAATGAAGCAGGCCTCAAGATAATCCTAAAAAGTGAAAATTTGCTGCTAAGGAATTGAGGTATTGCTGCTAAGGAATCGACTGTAAAATCTCGAAAAACGGTTTCGAAAATCACAACTCCAAAATTTTAGAGATCAAAAGTTATCCACCTCCAAATACGGCTAAGAAATTATCATCCTTTCTGGGAATGTGTTCCTAATATAGAGTATTCATTAAAGATTTTGCAAAGATAGTTGAATCCTTGTTGGTGCTTAAACGAAAGAAGACTAGGTTCTCCTAGACAGACGAAGCGAACACGACATTTGAAGAATTCAAACAAGTCTTAATAACCACCTCTTTTCTTAAATTCCCGGAAGAGTATCAACATTTGTAGATTGCAGCACACGCGTTAGTTGGCGAATTCTTTCCCAAAATGGGAAGCCAACAGCTTTTTTTAGCAAGACGCTTAATCAAACTCAACGAAATTATACCGCAACTGAGCGGGAAACCCTCGTGGTCCTATTAGAGGTGCAAAAATTCCGTGTGTACTTTGGAAGTGCCCTGACTGAGCAGAACTGAGCGGGAAATCCTCGTTGGACACTAAAACCATACGCTGGACACTAAAACTATAAGAGTTTAATTTGATAATAAAACACACGCCGGGGAAAGAAAATATAGTTGTAGACGGACTATCAAGAATAAAGATTCGACGAAGACAGAAATACAATTAAATGCACGATGCTAACTTCAAAAATAATTAAATCCCGAGGAACAATAGTTGCCGAATTAAAAACGGACTCAGAATTTAAAGACATTTACGCTTATCTGGATGATCCCGAAAATTTTGAATATGTAGATTTAACGGCTATTCGCAATAGGGCGGCCCATTATGAAATTATCGATAAATTGCTCTTTTGCGCGAAAACAACCAAAGATAATGAAGAATTGCGGCCGGTAGTCCCAGTGAGTCTACTCTTAAGCATTCTAGAGGAGCTCCATGATTCGAAATTAGGAGCCCATTCTTGATTTAGGAGAACCCTGCAGAGGTCCGAGAAGCTGTGTATTTTCCGCAGTTGTACAAAGTTGTGAGGCGTATGTCAGGTCATGACGCTTGAGTCAATTAATTAACGACGTAAATCACAACCAGGCCGGGTACTTAAAGAGCAGATAAGCACTTTCCCAAATGAATTGATTGGCATTCATTTGCTTGGTCTCTACCCGAGAACAAAGATTAATGAAAACAGATACTAACCATCGTGGATCATTTCTCAAAATGGGTGGAGATAATTCCCCTTAAACGGGCTTCAGAAAAAATAGTAGCAGATTCGTTTCTAAATAAATGCATTTTAAAATACGAGGCCCCAGTAAAAGTAATGTCAGATAATGGTAGGCAATTCTTAAGTAATTTCTGTGCAAATCAGTGCACAGGTCTTGGCATACGCCATTTAAAAATGGTACTTCATAGACCGCAATCAAATATTGCGGAACGGGTAAATAAGAAAACTGTTAAAATCATTCGGGGATATGTTAAGAATTATCATGACCGTTGGGACGGCTGTGTCAATGAATTAGGCTTTGTCTTGAGAACAGCAAAACATGATACCACACAAAAAAACGCCGCAAAGTTATTCCTAGGAAGAAAAATTTTAACGCCACTGGATAAGCTTTTTTCCGTTCAACAAAGACAGGAAGAGTTTCAATGCAAATCTATACAGAAAATTACTAATGAGGCCATAAAAAATTCTGATGCGGCAAGGTCGAAACAGGAAGTATATTATGATAGAAAGAGACGCGACGTAAAATATAGGATAGGGGAAAAGTGTTTAAAATTAAGCATTCTTATCATCCTCATCCGAAAATAGGGTTGCCAAATTTGAGCTCAGGTTTGAGTGGCCTTTCATTATCGAGAAAATTTAATTTTCTACGTTTCACTTAAAGGCGGAAAATGGGCAGCAAACAATTGCTAAAATGGACCAGCTGAAACCCTACTATAGTCGTAACCAAGAGGATAAAAGAAAGTACCTCCAAGGGAACGTAACAGCACCTACAAGGTTCAGACCCGGCGAGAATGAAGAAAAAACAGAGAAAAGTTCCCCTTCAACAGAAGTCAGCGCCGATGGCAGAGAGGAAAAGGATCATTGAGAATAATCAAAGAAAACGTCCAACTCCAGAGCTGAAGCCAACTTCCTCGAAAGAAGCCACGGGAATATGGCAGCCAAGTTCTACGAAAGAAAAACGACTCGACGAGGCAAGATCCTATTCAGAATACCAGGGAAACCAAGAAAGGATCGAAAGATTCTGAGGGAAGATCCGGATACTACAAGGCAAAGAGAAAGCCAGTGTTCCAGAACCCTCAACCAACGAGAAAAGCAGGTGGATTCAACGCCCGAGGAACGAAGAGAAAGGAAGGGCCGGGAAGTGAATACAGCCGCCCAAGAAGATTGAGAATTCAAGGTTTATGTTCTCCCACTTGGCAAGAATTTTGCGACAAAAGAATGGAAGAGTATAGAAAGCAAAAAAGATAAGTGAACATTTTCCTTGTTTTCTATTTTGTATTGAAAGTTCGATTTATGTCATGTGTTTAAAGTTGCTAAATAGTGTTTAAAGCAAGAAATTGAATTCGCAAGTTGCGAGAATGTAGTAGCTAACTATCTGTTAAACAGAAATGAGTTTTTGAATTCGCAAATTGGCGAGAATTTATTTTGTACATACCTTTCTTTTGAGAGTCCTCAAGTTACGAGAAACTAATTTGTGAATATGTTAGTCGAAAGACTTCAACTGTGTTAACTTAAAGAAAGATTCTAGCAAAACTTTGTAAATTTGTATGGCAACTATAACGAATGATGTAAAATGAATTTTAAAATATTCCATGTTAAAATGTTCTATTGAATGTAGAATTGCCAATGTCAGCTTTTAAACTATTGTAAAAGTTAAACCTGCACAAATGTAAGTTTTGGTCAAGCATGACTCTAAATACTTTGTATAAGAGATGAATTGAATGGAAGTATAGATTGAATGTGTTTAAAGGTAGGCTCTCCAGGCTTTACTTAAGAGCTTTAAATTAAGCTCCTATGTTAGTACATTCGAACTAGCTTGGATAGTTGGTAGTGCATCTTCACGGAAATACAACAATAAAAAGCTCGTTTCACTCAGAATAAATTTTAAAAGCGTGGGGGGGAGAAGATTTATAGTTTGGTGTGAATGAAAGTGTTTGAGAGCCAAAAATAATTTCAATAATAGAATAATGGTAGCAAAATAAAATGGCTTCTGAAAAATTTGACTAACATAGTTTCCTTCCAGATAATTTGTGAAAGGACCAAGACGGTGTAAACAGAGAAGCAGATGTTTGTCCAAGTCAATTTGTAAAATGTAAAAGTAAAATTCTTAGTTTTAGTATAGCTTTAAATATTGTGTAAAGTTGGCTTTAAACAGGAAAAGATTTAATGATGAATTCAAGAAAGCACACTTCCTACAAGTTTAAAACTTTGATGAGACAGAGTTTTGTAGAACTTACAAGGTCGTTTTGAAACCTTATTCTTTGGGTACTTAAATTCTGGTATCGAAAGATGTCAGGTTTAGCCTAAGTTTATTAACAGTTTTTTTAAGTTATACCTCTTCCCTATTCATTCTAATTTCAACTTACAATTTCCTACTAGAAGGTAATTTCAGAAACGCAGTGAATGCAAATGAGTAAGAGTACTATTTTAGTCGATGTTTCGTCGACTTCGAGAGAGAGAGTCTGATTTTCCTGACTAGCGCGCGTTTGCCATTTGGCTACATTCTCTCTTAGCTACTACGCTGTCCCATACTTTAGGCCCTTGCTTGGCTTCACGGATTTAATTTATATTTAGGGGTGAACAACTTAAAATTCTAATAGCTTCGGCTATACCTTTCAGACAGATTTAGTTAAGCTTAGTTTAATTTAAATTCATTATTATTTAAGTTCAAGCCCAAGTGGATTCTTTGTGTATACTCTGAGATAGGAGTTGATTGTATTTATTCTGAGAAAAAAGGATGTTAACCCTTCTTCAGTTTTACGTGCTTGTTCACACACTTAAGCGTATATTAGCTGGTTAGTGTTCATGCTTAAAACCGCATAGGGTAATACCGAATTTCTTCGCGTATTTTCTTCCGTAGTGCTTTAAGTTTTCGAAATTTTTAAAAAAATATTCGTATCATTTTCCCCTTCTACTATTGTATATAGTGTTTTCCTCTGAAGACTAGTTCATTCGTAATTTGTATTTGCTTGATTATTTTTATTTTCATACCCTGTATTCAATCTGTTTTCGCATTTTATATTATTTTTTATTCCTTTTATTTCCCCTCGAATTTATTATCTGAAATGTAGTTTTATTTTATTAAGTTACATGGAAGGTGGTACGCGTTCTTATACTTCACAAACTTTAAAGAAATGCTATATCATCTTAATTTTATTATTTATTTTCCAGCTGATTGAGTACTTATGTACTACTGATTTGTTCGATATTTCAAAATCCGAGTCTTTTTTTACCTCCCCTGCAGCCTCGCTCTCCGATGTTCTTCTTAAGAACTACGGTCAAGACTCATTTATAAAAAAGGTGTTCCTGAAGCTTTAAAGAGTAAGAGATACGGAGCACGAAGTGCTCGGGTCAACTGCCGTCATATATTGGTTCAAAAGCCATCAGATACTGTAATGTTAATAATACTATGTACTCTTACCGGAATGGTGATTTATTAAAAAATAATATAGTGATATTTAGCATTAGTTTAGCTATGACATCTCTGCATTTATTAACTTCTTACTTTAACCATGTTGTTCGGAAATTAAATTGCTCGCATATTTTTTTTCGTCTCTATTTCCGAACGACAAAATTAGTTTTAAAAAAACGAGAAAAAAATTCGAAGAAATAAGGTAGCAAATCAGGAACGTCTGATGTTTTTTAGATATAATAGATAATCGCTGGCGAAACCTTGCAGGAAAAGCCGGAGGAAATATTTGGCATACGTTGAAAACATTTTGTGGAAATTGCTAAATCCGAAATTCTAAGCAGAAACAAAAACTCCCTTAAATTGGGTCAACGTGCATATTAAAATTACACACAGTTTTAATAAACTATAAGCGAACTTTGAACTCAAGATCACTATGAAGTATGCCATCTGAAACCGACTAATGATATTGCACTTCATACTGCATTTGCTAGAATATTAGATAATCTTTAAACCAAAAAATTTAAAGTTTCGACTTTTAATTGAGATACTGAACAGTTGGGGAAATACCGATAAATTCAAACAAACCATCAGTTTGCAATAGTGTACAAATTAAGCAAATTAAGAATGTATCTAATTTTGATTCGTATTCTAGAAATTCCTGAACATAACACGGGAGTCTAAGAACAGTGATTGCAATATACATGAAATGTTCTACCCCATACAATTACACCAGGTTTAATCGCCTACGTTAATATAAAAAATGGCCACAATTCGTTTTATAATGTGAGCATACAGAACAGCAGATCGATTAAATCATTATACATTACTATAAAGTAACATTTGTTGCATAATTATTTAATATTTAGTATAAAATATTTGTCGAAAATATTGCAATTATTTATAAAATACCATTGTGAGTCATTTCTTTAAATTTTCGAGAAACATTAGAATACGAAATTCACAGCGTCATTTACAAAATGATATTCTAGGATGATGAATTTTCGTCTTCGCTCTTTTTGGTACCTTTCCAAAATTTTGCGGTAAATTCTTAATGAGCTATCGTTTTTATGTTAGAAAGAATAAAGGCGAAATAACTTCGTAACAAAACATTTATGATTCATATATTTTTATTTCGTAACGTTCAGTTATACAGATTCCATAAACAATATTTCTGCATAAAGAAAACAATTTGCAACGTCTGTATATTTACAGGTCATCTCTTAATTGTGCTGTCATTATAAAAAATTAAAAAATTTCATTCAAAATCGTGCAAGATGTTTATAATGTTTAAAATGGAAACGTAATTTGAGAAACTGACAGTTTTCTAAAAATTAAGAAGTACATCATTACGAATATGTAATGGTTTATAATATACATATATAGGTTTAAGTAAAACTATTTAATACATTCCAAACAAAGTCTCTAAGTGTAAAATTAATGATTTTTCAGTCTTCTATTAATACTGTAATTTGCATTATTCATTCTCCTAAATAGACGTGTTTTAATATAATGCCAAATTTACAACTGTTATGCACAAATATACCGTATATATAATATACAAACTGTTTCCATTGTAAACATTGTAAACATCTTGCACGATTTTGTATCTTGTATAACGCGGTATATTTGTGTATTTTGCGCATATGTTTGACAATTTATTGTATTCTTCATCTCTTTGATAAAAATTAGTTGTATATATTGCGAGGAAAGGAGCATATAAATATTACAATATTATAATTTATAAATTTTCTATTTTTATGCAATTATAAAAAATGAAAAATATAAAATAAATAGTTCTTTTCTGTTAATTTACTCTCATCAACCGAACGAAGAATTATTAAGAAAAGCGCACAATGATCGCTTACATATAATTAAAATCATTAGCATATTTAAGCCGATATTCGTGTTTTGTGCTAAGGAAAATGAAAGACATAAAATAGAAGCTATATTATTAGGGCACCCGTTTAATTAAAAACACTCTCTGATATGTATACTTCATAACTGATAATAAAACAAGGAGGAAAAAATGCAATTTGTAAACTAAGCAGAGAAATGGATCTTACACGGCTGGCCTGTAATTCATTTTTCATGGAGGCGAAGCAAAAAGTGTCACAGTAAAAGTTCGCTAATTAATTTTCCTCCTCGGATGCATATTTTCGAGTTAAAAAATGAAAAAAAAAGTAATAAGAGATATTCTTTAATTTTTAAATTGTGTTTTTGACAGAGGAACTTGAAAGCATTCTCTTAGAGCTTTTGTTTAATTTCTCCTGTCACCTTCCTAGAAAAAATTACACACTTTCTTTATAGTTGTATGAAAGCTTAATCTTATTTGCCTAATGCTTTATGGTGCTTTTAAGTATTCTTCATTATTTGCTTTGCTTTACCAAGGCTTCTACTTTTCCCTTTTATGCTTTTGTTGGTTCATAGTCAATATGTTGGTTTTCTATGTTAAATACTTAATGCGCGTGACTTTTAGGTGTGAAAAATCTTTCTAATGAAAGAACGTACGATTTGTTTACATAATATTGATAGTTTTATTAATGTTGTAAGTTTCAGAAACACGCAATTTAATGCCATAGCTATGCAATATTTAAAAATATCCGTCTATTAAAATATAAATATTTTCTGAAGCCGTTACTTGAACAATTATTAATGCAAAATATGTAATTGTTAATTTTGGTTGATTATTTAAATCTGAAGTTACTTTGACAAGAAATATTTTTTTATTTCGGTCCCGTGTTTAAATTAGCAATTATTTGACAAGAGGTAGTCTTACAACACAATTTAAATAATTGTTCCTCTTTTATTAGATCTCTGTGCATCGTTTAATGTCAAGTTTAAGTAAACTGAATTATCAATAACTCATATTTGTAAAAGATCATACAGATTCGTCAGAATTTCCCTCGTAAACCAAGTATCAGGATTTATTCCTTACATGTCTGATCTTTGAGATATCTGTCAGTATAGCAGTTATAAGAGCCCTTCAGACAGTGGTTTTCGTATGACGTTTGGCTGAATCACAACAGCGTTTTCTCAATCAATTACTGAACAATAGATCTTCATTGTATTAGTAATACTTATCGTAAACCTTAACAGATTTAGGAACTATCACATAATTTTGAACAGCAGGAGAATGTGGATTATATATTAACTGGAAATCATAGTATTTTGTTAAAACATTTTATCTCAAATATAATTTCAGAGCGCTACGAGTGAAAGCTACCACATATTTACTGCTCATAACTATTTATTGTTTTACTTATATATTGTGTTATATATTGAATAATTCCAAAATTCTTTCGCAGCACCAAACGAACTGAAATAAACAGAAAATGGAAAATAGAAACAAATTTTTACATCCTTGTACGAAGTAGAGAAAGTACGGTAAATCTCGGGTATCGTATTTTAGAGAAAATATCCATTTTGACCGCTCTTGAATACTTCAATCCATTTGAGCAATGTTTTTTGGCTAACATCTGTACCCTCGGATATAATAAAGGACTCTTTTTCGCCAAAACAAATTGTAAAATGCATTTAAAATGGATTCAGAAGAGATTGCTTCGTGACGTCTGTATGTACGTCCGAATATATGCATCGCGCATAACTCAAAACCGAGCAGTCTCAGAACTTTGAAATTTTATACGTGGAATTTCTATAACATGCAGTTGTCCACCTCACTTTTGGTTGCAATCGGTCGTACCAAAAGTATATATATATATACTTATTTATATATTTACATATACACTCATATATATACACTCATACATATATATATGTACACTCATACATATTTATATACACTTATATAGATTTATATAGACTCACTTCCAAAAGTTAAGCATGGAGAGGAAAATGCTAATTTCTGGAAGCCAATCAGAATTGAAGAGGACGCAATTCACTGCAGAGGTAGAAGGAATTATGCAAATATGTTAGGTAACAGACAATCGCGCTTTCATGTCAAGAAATATGCAAAAAAGGCAGTCTTATAAGAAGCCAGCTTTATGAAGGATTACAGAAGTGGATTGTAAGTGTAAAAGTAAAGAGGGAGCTAAGCTACTTTACAGCGTTTTCTTTTGGTAAGAAAACTGAATCTGATGTGAAGATCTAAAACAATAACCCGTAAATGCCTTTACAGATAATAACAGAGCAAAAACCGAAGAAACAAAAAGAAATTTCAGAGATAATTTTTGCGCTTCAAGCAACAAATTTGAGAATATTCATGTAAATAATTTAAAAGAGTTTTAAAAAACAATTAGAAAACAAGAATAAAATCTAGACACAAATTTGCTTAATGTACTGCATAATTTTGAAAATCATGAATCAAAATCTCAAAAATTGGAAACGAAAATGAAAATGGAGCATTAAATATTTGAACCCGTTCTCTCCGTGTAACTTATTAAACTGGTAAATAGCAAATTAAAGAAAATACCAAATTGAAAACAAAAATGCCATTTCAATAGAGGAAAAATTATAAAAAACGGGAAATTAGTACAGATTAAAACCAAAACTATAAAAATATTAAAAATTCTTTGTTAATCTCCTTTGTTTAAAGCTTTCCAACAGAATTTGTCAAGGAAAATGTGTTTTGAACCCTTAAAACAAGTTGATGAATGAGTAACGAAAAACAAGTTTCGTTAAATGAATTCATTAAAACTTAAAACCGCGTTAAAGTAATCGAACTTTCTTTACATATATATATATACATACTAACATACTTAAATCCTAGTCAGGCTTCCAGTTTTCAAATTTAAGGAGCACTCAGTCAAGGTCGTATCTTAGCATTATTTTAGATGCTAAATTCAGATGGATCCCGTATATAAAAAATCCAAAAGATAAAATAACTCCCCAATACAACAGTCCATTGCGGATGACAGGGAAAGCTTGGGGCATCTTTTCGCCATTTCTAAAAATATGGCATCTCACAGTGACAGTGCTAACACTCTGCCATGGAGTATCGGCTTGGTGTACCATGTTAAATGCATGTAAATTTAGAAATCTTCTCAACCTGCAAAGGCGAATAACCGTCTTAATACCTTTTCCAGGGGGCTGGGACATATACGTCCCGGGCTAAATGTACAGCAAATGGGGGCTCGGAACAGTTTCTTGCTGGTCGCAGGGGAAGCAGTTCGAGCTCTTGAGGCTTGAAGACTATTTTACGACACTCCGAAGTGTGCGTTCTTTTGTGGGATTCCGCTAATGAGTACGGGGAAATTGTCCGTAGTTTGAACCTACATGCCTTGTTTGCGATTTTGGTATCTTCAGGAAATATTTTGTTGAGAGGAGAAAATAAAAAGAATAATTTATTAGTTAGATTCTCGCGCGTTCTGTTCTAGATCTTTTTTCAGTTTTTTTCTGTTGAAAATACAGTTACTAGTTCTTTCAGTTGATATTTATCACTTTTTCAAGTTCGGTTTTAAATAATGGCATCTCGGTTAAGGAAGTGTTCTTTGTTTCATTCTTTTCATAATTGTTCCTTCAATTTATTACAGTTTTTAATGTGGATGTACAGGCAGTGTAATGAACATGAACATTTCAGCTGATGAAAATTATTTTTAATGTTATTTATAAATGCCATACATTTCACAACTACTGTTTACTTAACTGGGATTTGGGTTTATTGTATTTTAAATGATAACTAGCAAAAGAGCGGATACAATTTCTTTAACACAGAGAATTCAACCCTGATTCAATTTCTGATGGACAGATTGACTGCATGAACGTTTCGTGTTCTCTCATATATGTAAAGACTATATGAGCCAATATTCTTCGAATGTCCTCCACGAAAGCCCCCTTCTCTTAGGTAGATAACCTTTTCTTTAATCCGTCGAATAAAAATAAATTTATATTCGAAATGAGAAAGCTAAACTTTTGAGCGTCTCATAACTATATTTAGAAAACCTTCCTTTTATGAATAATTTCGATAACAAAATAAATTTCAACTGTGCAACAAATGAAATACGACTTTTTATTAGAGCAGTCAGTGTAGAACATGTTATGATTAAAAATTTAAAAAGTCTCAAAACTTATTAATTTATCCGTTGTTACGTGTTTGCGTCTGTAATATAATATCTGTATTATTTCGTCTCGAAAGTAGATACATTATTTGCTGCGACAAGTGAATATATTTAACTTTGATAGCTTCGCTTATTTTTCAGACGTAATCTACGTGCAAGTTTAAACATTATTTTATTCATAAAACGAAACATTTTTGGAACAAATTTTTCTAGTTGTAGCATACATTTTATCTGAAGACAAAATAATAACTTGCGTTTCGTGGGAAAACTGCATCCATCTACCTGCAGTGTGAAAACTATTAGAATACTACCCGTATTCGAACTCCTGGAACTTTGGAACTGAACTCAAAGGAAATACTGACCGTTTCCCTTCCTGCCGACAAAAAAGCACTAATCACTTCGTCGCTAAGACTTGATTAATAAGTTGTTCCCCCCTTTCCGTATTTCCAAGAGCCTCAGTGAAGGCTCTCTCTTCATGTGAAGCCAAGAGCCTCTCTCTTCATGCTGTCTGAACCATTATTTTGTAAATAGTATGTAAAAATTTCTGTTAATTATATTTGAATACTTTCATATATTCTGTAAAATGTTCTATAATAGCTGTCGAAGTATGTAATTCTATGAAGCAAATCATTCTATAATTTATGCAGTGGAACGTTTAAGCTTATGATGTACCGTTTATTTGTAATAAAACTAGGATTCCAATGTATTTCCTACAAGAGCCTTATATGCGAATGTAACTCAACAGCAACTGTTTGTTTAAGTTATGACGCTTCTTCTCCAAGGCTTTGACCATTGTGCATTGATAGTAAATATTTTCCTCCAGTGGACACCAATAACAGCTTAAGCATAATAGTAGACCGTTTTCCTCATGGGAGTGTAAAATGCAGAGAATACGTATTTCTCACTGGAAATAGAATCTTACAAAAGAAAAATTGTTGTTCTTGTTACCAAGCAAGAATATTGGTACAGCTGTCTGAAGAACAGGTTAATGAATTTCTGTTTATGCCCTGATATTATAGCTAGATGGTTTTTTAATTCTACTGAGTACGGCTGCGATATCAAAGAACTCCAGCATAGGACTTATTAATTACCTCTCCGCAAACATGGAAATATTGTGACCACTGCTTTCAAATTTGGTACTATCTTCTTCTAGATACTCATCAAAAACGTGCGGAATTAATTGCATGAGAGCTTGCAATTGTTATGCGTATCACATATGAAGCAAATATGAGGCTACAGGGTATTAAAAAGGACGACATGTATTGGTAAGTGAATAGCCAAATCCTTTGTTTTAAAATCCCCCATTTTTTCATATACATCTAAGAGCAAATAGATTAACGCAAAATGCTAATTGTTATAAGTCAAAACAAAAAATTTCAAACATTTTTCTACAAATTACACAAAGTGTGTTTTTAATAAATGAGGAAACTCTTATTGGAAACCTTTTGAATGAAGTCTACATAACAATTTACAAAAACTAAAATGAAAATACTTGATTCGTAACGAGTTATTGTTAAGTAAATATCTAAATTGAATTAAAATCTTCGGAAATGAATTAGAGTAGAAAAGCATATTTTAGCTTAATGCTACTTATATCCTATACTACGCTTTTTAGAAGTAGAATTTGAAATTCAAATTCTGTCGATTGACTAACTAAAGTAAGCTATATAAAAACGTCGCCATTTTCTCCTGATCAGGCTACCAACTATCCTGCCAAAATCTAGTCAATTCTTTACTTTGAAAGAAAGAAGTCAAGCTGAATTGTCTTGAAAGAATTTCCTTAATTAAGATGTCCTTCTCCTTGATCAGCTTACTTGGAAGTTGAAGAACATAACAATAAAATAAAGAAAAAGTAACAAGAGCTTTTTCTTCATTTTCTCCTTCATCTGTAAAATATCGCCTTCATTTACTTGTAACATTCAGATAAAATGGTGTTTCTATCAGATAAATTACAGTTATAAAACTCCGTGTTGAGTTTTCCTTTCGACAGCAAAGATTTTCAGCTTGCAGCAGGATAATGGGAGAAATATATTGCATAATCTACAGAAAGACTTAAGATTTATACATAAAGTGCTAAGAATAGCTACTATTTCATGTCGTAAAACGTCTTACTAAGAAACAACAAAATTTAAGAAACTTCGTGCTAAATGAGCAAAAATAAATTCGAAATAAAGTCTACTGAATTTAATTTACAAAAGTTTACATGTTAGTAAAGGTCCATTGTACTCTGCTAAAGAGTTCTGTGAATTGAAAAGACGATTACATAAATGAATTAATAATAATGAACAAAATAAATAAAAGTAATATCAGTCTATCATAGAGGTACAGGATGGTCCAAACTTATTGAGCGCGTTTCCATGTTAGGGAAAAAAAAGAACAAGATGAGGTACGTGCATCTTTATTGTTTTCCTGAAAAGGCAGTTTAAACAGTTTTACATAACGAAATTTTAAGTATTATAAATTATCCACATGAATTCCATTTGTGGCGAGCATTTTAAACATCAAATGTGCTCAATAATTTTGGACCACCTTGTATTACTTTAAGAACGTTAAGAAAAATAAGCGTTTTAAAACTGCGTGAAAATTTTCGGAATACAGAATTATGTAACATTTATCAGAATTCTAATATTTCAATTCCATTAATTCATATTCCAAATTAAAATTCAGTAGGTAATTTAGAATGCAATAGTTATTTAAGTCAATAAATTAATTTTCAAATTTGGCCTTAAGGTATGAACGTTTTTGAATTTAATTTATTAAAGTGTTACACAATATTTTATTAATTGAATTTTTTATTTGTGAAAGCATATGAAATGTTAAATTTGTAATTACAGCATGATTAAGCTGGCTTATTTTGGAAAACTTTGTGTTTGAATGTACTGACCCTAGTTTCAATAATTAAAGCAACAAATTCACGTACAAAGTTATTCGTAAATATTTTAAAATTCAATAAAATATGAACTACTTCATCGAAAACAAATTTTGCTACACTGAAATATAGGCAAATTAACCAAGAGTTGTTTTAAATATATTTCACAAATTCTTAATGAGTGTATATGTGCTTATGAAACACCTGTGCGATAGTTTCACTTAAATTCGTGCTAATATGTCTCTGTCAATAATAACTAAACTGTCGAAGAGAAACGCTTTGAAGTTAGCGGCAAGCAGATAATATCCTTGAAAAGTAAGATTTAAATCCTTAGCAATATCCTGGGGGCTTAATACCCTAAAATTGGAACCACACCCCGAAACGCTTCATCTCTTCGTCCTATAAAGTCTAGATACCTTACCGAAAATCTATGATTGGATTACTTTCCTAATTACGTGCTTTTATTTTAAACTCTTAACTAGTTGCCGTCAAGCCTGTATAGGGATTAATGATGCTGCCTGATGGGTCCGTGTTCGAATCCCGAAGAGTACAGTGTCTTCTCAGTAAGAGGGTACTAAAATGTAAGGCGAATTCTGGAAAACACTCGGATCGTCCCGAGGTGCTCTTACTAAAAATTGGGGCAACTCCAACAGGAGCAGAGACTCCCAGACCTGGCAACAAGAGACCTCACACGGTGAAAGCGCCCTAGGCCCTGAGGGCGGTCCGTGGGGGAGCATCCCCCCGCTGGGGATGTGTAGAGACGATGAAAACCGGATTGACAAGGTTATCTGTGAATGAACAGCTTGCGCTATCACTCAGAGTAAATTGAAAGGAAGAAAATCAGTCCCCGAGTGTTGACCCAGGGGAGCCAAACCCCCAAGGACAACCCTCAAAATCTAACCATATAGTGCCACGACAGACAGAGGAACAGACACGACACTACCAGCACGGTCCCTGCCAAACCTGAACCAACCTGAGAATAAACTCGGGCTTTACTCCTGTGAAGTCAAATTATATACCACCGTGGTTGAGACTGCCTAAGTACAGATCCTAGCCAGTACTTCCCAGGAATTCTCCTGAGTGAACCCCGGGGGGGAATAGGGGTAGAAACTTAACAGTTAGCTAGATTCAACAAAACGCATGGTACTACAGTGGAGCTGGCTTAGCTTCTGTAGATTTTGCGGAAAACGTTTGTTCAGGCAATCTCTTAAGGGTGTCGATAATGGTCCCTGTATTGACGAGTCGTGCAACTCTCTTTCTGAAATAAGAATTCAGCATCGGTTTCATTCAAATTTGTCACCAGCCATCATTTCACTGCGCCTAGTTTTAGCCTTCCTCTGAATGAGAGATGTTATCGGATCAGCCAATAGTTTGCACGTTTAGCGTTTGTGAAATGTGTAAAATATTTAAATGAATAAATAAGAAATTATTAGCTTCCCTATATTTCAATTTAATAAAATTTCAATTCAGCTGGGTTAAGTTACCTGTTACGAACTTTCAAATATTTCACGGGAGTATGAATAGCTATGTGAAATAAAAATAGCTTAAATGTGAAATACAGTGTATTATAAAACCTTTCACTTCGTTTACTCTGCGGCTTTCGGTGAAATTGGCTATGATAAATTATACAAATCATGTATGACAAAATTACATATCTTGGATGAAAAGTATGATTTTGCTCTAAAGTAGATTAAACAGATGATGAGGAAAGATGCCAAGATAAGATTAATGATTTATCGCCGTGTCCTCAGTGAAACGTATTCCCGGATTGACATGAAATCTATTATGGCAAACGTCTAAAGTAATATAACATACAAATAATGTAATAATTTCATTTCTTTTTCCCCGAAAAAGAATCTGTAATTACAATTCATTTACTCGAAAAATGCCGCTGTTTCTATGAAGTTATTATTGGTTATATCAGTTTGAATTATGTAGCAAGAAACTAGGCATGCGGTGCTTATTTCTTTAAGGAATTTATTATTCTTATTACATATAAGCATGATTTATCACTGTTAAATATTCTGATTTAAGAAATACGTCCATGCTGAACACTGCATTTTATATGATTTCTTTTATCATTTTCAACAAAGATTGTGATAAAATCCGTTTCGCGTGATGCAATTTCTTTTAATTTGTCATTGCTAAATAGTTCTATTAAGTTTTTCTTTCTGAACGAAATCAGCCTATCCTAGTCTCTTAATTCTATATTCATTTATATAATCAGTCATGCATGTGTTTTCATGTGGATGCAAATTATTCTGTAAAAGTTATTTCATAAAATTTTTTTAAATCTAGATTTTGAGATTCTTTTTAAAAACGTAAGCTTCTTAAAATAAATTTAAGATTTAAATGAATAATTAATTTAGTATTCTCTGAATCAGACTCTTAAACCCTGCTCAGATGGCATATCATGAAATTTCTGAAAAATGTTTAAAGAAAATGTTTAATGATTAAACATTTGCTTTTCTATTACAACATATATTTTCATTTGAAAATAAAAAAAAAAAATGAGAACAGTGCATTTTCGTGTTGTATTTTATTCTTAATCATGAAATGTTGTAAATAAATATAAAATTGCTCCAAATAATAAGCTTTCAAAAATTGTATCAATTTATGATCGACATTTCCTCAAAGTATAGTTTCTATGTAATGTAATGTATAAAAATTACACATTGCTAAAATTGGCACCAACGTTCATTTAAACGTGATTGAACGATTAGCTTGCTCAAAAGAATGAATTGCATTTTAATTATTAATTATATTATTAATTTTAATTCTTTTATTTTAATTGTTATACAATCGCGCTACATAGACCAGCAGTTAAATCACCATACCGTGCACTTCGAAATTTCTTTTTCTTTTCGATTTTTTTTTTTTGCTTTTGGTTTTCTATTTAACTCTTAGAAAATCGAAACCTTCGTTAAACTGTATGTTTAAAATATCGGAACACCCGTCCCCGTCCATTACATGTCCTACCAGTTTTCTTCCTCTCCCCGTCCAAGTAGAAAGAGGAGTGAAGATTCCGAATGCCGTCCTTTCTACTTCCTAACAAAGAAGCTTCCATTAGTATTTTAGGACAATTTATTTGCAATAAACTGATACAATGCATTTACAGAAACTGTGCCAGCTGCTGAGGAAAGGGAAGAATACAACATCGCAATCTTGGGCGTTTCGGGCGGTTGTGGTCGTTTGAATGAAAGTTTGTCTTGGGCGTTTAGGCCTTCGAAGTTTAATATATTGCGTGTTCTGTAGACAAACTTTTTTGTCTTACCAGTGTGGAATTATTACTCTAATAATTCCTTATTAAAAACTCTTCCTTTTAACAAATTGCATTTTTTTATGGTTTTTGAGAAAATAAAGGTATTTATGTTGATTTATAAAAGAAAGATTTAGAAAGTAATCAATATATCCTACTAATCGCGATTTTCGTACTGTAAATACAATAAATGAACAAGAAATTTGTAAGCAGTGTATCGTTCCCCGAGCTCGAAGTGATACAGCAACCGATTTAAACTTACAATGCAGTTTTAAGATTTTTGCTCTGTTTTAGATTTTTAGACTTAACGATAAAACAAAAAACGTCATGTTACTGAAAATATTTTCAAAATATTTAAATTTCTCTTTCTAATAAACGAATATATCACAGTGAATTGCGAACTCACGAAGTTGTTTATCATAAAGAAAACAACTATACAAATTTTTTACATAAGGAAGAAATAATAATAAATGATGTTTCTAAAAAGTTGACATTTAAATTAATTTTTTACAGAATGCATTGCTATGTTTTTTTTCCCTTTACCACAGTGGTATGATCGCTTATACCATGGAGGCGCACAGAAGTTTCACAATAAAAATAATTTAATTAGAATTCTTTATTACAATTTATTATGCATTTTATTTTTATCTGAATCAAAATTATCCGTAAAATTATAGAAACATAATAAATAGTAATTCCAAAATATGAATTAGCTTATAATAACTATAAGGCACATAGTAATTATATAAAGATTTATTAAGTTACAATTATTGTTATAAACGTATGTGCTTCTACATTCAAACCAACCATAACGATCAATTACTGCAGCTACCATTCCATTTCAACAACCGTTGAAAAATGCATCAATCAAAATAAAAGTATAATAAATTCATTTTCAATATAGCGTCAACGCGTGATAACGTTCTTTTCTGTAGGAATCTATAATAACTAGCTAAACGATAATAAAAATATAATCAATTCATTTTCAATATAGCGACAACTCGTTGTAACGTTTTTTTCTTTAGGAATCTGTAACGACTAGCTAAAGGATTTGCGATTAGAATGCCATTGCAGCAATTGTTTCAAACAATATAAAAAAATCAAATCAAATTTTCTATTAATTTTCATTATAGATACAACTGGAGATAGCGTTCTTTTCCGTAGGCATCAATAGATTCTTATAGAAATGTCAACTATTTTATTTATTTATTTCTGTTTAGTTATAATACCTAACAGAATCTTCAATGAGAGGAACAGATTATTTTTAACACTTATTCTAACCTACTGCAGCTATACATTAGAAGCCCCATCCTTTTCACAGTATCTAATAACTATCTTTATAGTTTAACCTTTGTCTCTTTTACTTGAAGTAAAAACGTTTCCTGTATTAACGCATGAAATTATCTTAATTATTCAGTCATTGCTACGGTGGCAGGAGTTCATCGAAACCAAATAGTTTTATTCCGCTCCTGTCTAGGTATTGAATGGGTATTTTTCTAATTTAATCAAGGTGTTCTAACAAATAATACTGAATTTCCTTAGACACATAAGGAGATTTCTTCTTTGGGCAAAGAAAGCATTCCTACGTTGATCCTACACGTATCTGATTACCTTTAATGATTAGGATATATTTGCTATAAGAAAAGGGAGATACATAACACCTTTATTTCGTCATATCACTTCATATAATGAATATCCATGATAACAATTTTGTATTCTGAGCAAAATTCAATTCACACTACTATTCGAGCAAGTAGTATTGTTTTAGTTCAAATTAGCGACGTGTTCCTTATTTGAGAATATTTTTACTTTCATTTACTTATTGTAAACTGTTAAATGTAAAAACGACATTACGTAACCAATATTCAAATTAAAATAATCTTCACTTTTTTAACTATTTTTCATATTTCTTTTATTTAAATGTGCTCTATTGTTAATTATGTCAAAGAACTCACATGCGTTTAAACAAATTTCATTCTGACAATAACTCTGACAATAAATGGATTATTCAATAGGAAGACCTAAAACTATTTTTTGTCTGACCGAAAACTGTGTTATAATTAAACATTAAGTAGCAAACCTCCCTGGGCCATACATGATGCATTAAAGGAACTCTTTTCTCTTCCAAATCCCGAAGCCAAGATTCCTTACTTTCTGGTTCTTATCTCTTTCAATACACATGGGAGGACACCAATGACAGGATAAAGATTTTTATTTCTAGAAGGTGGCCTCAGGCGCCGCATTTGATCAATAAACTGGACGACGTGAGTGTTCATTTCATTCTGTCCTTCTGGAAATAACCTCGAAATGTGCAACAGGAAAACCTGCTAGGAAAGAATGGTTATTTTGAGGATAGATATCCATGAGGATGTCAGAATGTGAGAATTTGGTTCTGCTGGTGTGAAATATATTTTCTGTGGCCACAAGAGGAAAACAGAATGCTTTCTCTAGCATTCAAATGACAGTTTTATTTTTGTAGAATTTTCTCTGGTGTTCCATTTTTCTTCTTGTACTCTTTATTTTAGATTTTGAATTTAAGGTCTATACTTATATAAGAAACCTTTGGGAATTTGCTTTTATGCTTATTAGTTAAACGAATAATTCATATCAATAAAAATGTATGTTTTGAAGGAAGAAAATTTCTTTCAAAGTTAGATGCTTTATGTGAGCTACGTGTTATGCTTCCAGAGTTCTAAGAATTTTATAAATTTTGTCATACTTTGTTTTAGCAAATTTTCGTCAGTACGTTACATATTTTTCAGTCAGTTAAATACGCTCATCTCAATCCCCAATCTAATTTTTAAGCTGTGCTCAAAGATCGTTTTCTGTATCTTCTCTTAATATCCTCTCTTAAATCTTGAAATCGAACACTCGTAAAGGTTTTTTTTTTTAAATGTGGAAACATAAACATAGGAACAGAATACTTCTCACAAAGGCTTAACATTTTCTGAAGTTTTCACAGCTTCCTTCCACAAAAAGAAAGTGACTGTAAAGAATAGCTTCATAAACGAGTCAAGTCTTGTCTCTGGCCAAACGTCCTGCCTAAAATATCTACAAATTCAATTAAAACTCAAGTCCAAGAACTTCGAAAATATCCCACGTACGTATACACGAGTATTGTAATCTCAAAGAATAGTATCACACTATTGTTAAACCAAATATTATTTCCCTGACGAATATAAATAGACAAGCGATACTAATTTGACCTCAAATGTAAATCTCTGGTTAATAGATATGGCGTTGAAGTGTTTATCTAACTGATTAATACTTTGGGAAATCAATTTGTCTCTGCAGAAATGAAAGTGAATGATTATTAGATGTCATTGTAACCGCCTTTGTTAAAATCCTGACTATTACTTTGACTTTTTATAATTTGTCCGGGTTTATACTTGAAATAACTACCACAATATTGCATGTTCAACTTAGCTTATTTTGTATATTTATACCTTGTTTGTCTGAATCAAATCCTCAAATTAATATCTGACCTTTATTTACTTTAGCGATATTTTTAATGAATGTGTATGTGAAATGAGTTGATGTTTTCAGAATTTCTAACGTAACTTTCAAAGTAGAGTAAATTTAAAAATTCTAATACTATTTACAGAATTCTGGAGGCTTTAAAAATTGCCTATCATATCATTGTAAAAATAAAGAATTCTTGAAAATAAATATATATAATTTTTCATTATTTTCAGCTCCATAATTTCCAAGTAATGATGCGACAGAATTTCTAAATCAAATAGAAACTGAACAGTACTGAATGTATTCTTAGGCTTTGGTAAAAAGCTGATATCACCCATAATTTTTTGTTACACTTATTTTAGAAGTAATAACTTCCAAAAGAAAGTAATTGCTTTCTTCCTTACCAACTTTTGTTATTTACTAAAAAAATCGAATTTGTAAGCTATTATATAAATTGTTCTGTTTTAGTAAAGTGCAATAAAAATAATATATAATGAATAGTAAATAAAAAATACAAATAATAAAAAATAAGAAGTAAATATTTTAACTTTTAAAAAGCAATAGGCAGGATTAATAGTATAAAATAACACTTCGAAGAGCAACTACTGGAAAACTGACGCAACACGGATCAGAGTAAGTTGGGTAAATTTGCATTAGCCTTTTCCAAACATTTAAATGCAATTTTCTTCAGCTGCTGCAGGATTGAAAATAAGAAAGGAGAAACATTTGCTCAAGCTATAACATAGACCAGAAAATTCCGTCAAGGACTGAAACAAACCTACTGATGCCATGTATTAAAAGATATTTCTCCTTTAACGGCCGGCACTTGCCTTTCTAGTATTCTCCGCTCTTAAGGCCGGAAGTGGGAGCCATTTTATTGTGCAGGCACCTAATAGGCGGCCACCGTTACCTCCTATGAGGGGACAGACAATTTACATCCATGCCTTCTCCGGGATTCGAGCACGGACCCTTCGGTATTGCAGTCGGCTTCCATAAACACTGTACCGTCTGGGAAGCAAATATAAAAATAATCATAAAGCAAATAACTTATATAACTGAAGATAAAAATGTATTAGAATTTAGATTATTCATCAGAATTGAAGATTTTGATGAATGTGAAACACCTCTAGGAAATCTAATTCTTTTCTTAAAGACGTTTTTTGAATACTTTTGGAGTCACAAAAACGATAAAGGTGATTTTTTAACCAGCAATATTGGGTAAAGGGGTATTTATGCCCTTTTTTATTACTAACATACATTTGATGCTCTTTACTGCGGAATTTTAAGACTCTGTTATTTTGACCGCTGTATATTAAACGGCATTAGTAAGGAATACTCTAAACAAACCAGGATTTTTATAACCGGAATGGGGCATTTAATTATGAAATTGTGGATTTTAGGGATTGGAAAAAATCACGAAAGTTAAATTTCACTAAATTGCGTGCAATTTTATAGCTAATCGATGGAAAGAAAGAAATGTCTTCTCAATTTTTACAATCCATGGAAATAGGAGAGTGGTTTGTGTTAGGTTCAGGCAAATTTTCTTTTACTGCTTGGTCAATAATACGAGGTTAACAGACACTGTAATAGCAACTGCTGTTAAGTAAATAGTCTAGTTCTTGATCAAGAGCTAAATTGGAGGAGCAAATGTAAGGTCCTCCGAAAACGAAGCCATTTTCTATTCATTTGAATGCTAGGATTTCAAAAGTGGTGAAAGGCAAATAAAAACATTTTTGCGATGTACATCCTGCATATCGGTTCTTGATCATAAACTAAATTATTTAAGAGTAATTGTTGTTCCCTCGTATTATTGACCAAGCAGTTAAAGTATTTTCATTTCAACATGATAAAAAGTACTTTTTTTTTGTTTTAGAGATTACAGAAATTATGTACTCATTCCTTTCTTTCCATTCATTAACTATAAAAGTGCTGGTATTTCGCCGAAATTTATCATCAAAATTCGCAGTTCCATTCCTAAACATCATCAAAATTCGTAGTTTCATTCCTAAAGACGCTATTCTGGATATTAACTCTTAAGCTATATATATATATGGCATTCTTTGCCAATCCTGTTTAATGTATAAATATTGGTCAAACTAAGGGTCTTGGAGTTTCGTACTAGTGAAACATATATTGGGTGGGGGTGGGGATTCAAAACTACTCTTTTGCTTAACGTTTTGCTCAAAATTGAATTTTTCATTTTTTCTACAGTTAAAGTTATTTAAAAAGTATGCAGTGGTGAAATATACTGTGCATAGTGCTAATTCTAAATTTTGCCTGCTAATGTGCAACTATATTTACTGTGAAAATTGTTTCGGCAACCTTTATTTTACTTTTATGTTCAAATTAATTCTATTTTAATACTATTCATTGTTTTCAAAAATAGTTATATATTTAAAGACCTATTTATTAGTTATAAAAATAATATACATAAAATCATAATGAATTACTTACTGAAATGTATCTTAATTGTAATAGTAATAATAATGATTTTCAGATTTATCAAAAAAATAATAACATATTGCGTTTAAATACGAGTATGTATTAAACCATTTTTATTACATTTTTTTAATTTAACAATTCAGTACATGTGCTGTCGAAAATTTATACGGTTTCTAGGAATTCAATACACTTTTACTCGCATTAAAGTATATAAATGATCTTCTTTCAAACTATTTCTTTATTTATTTATTATTAAATTCATTAAACTGAGACCTCGTTCATGGTCAACTGTAGACGTCAAAAATGTTCCGCTTGTGTCCATTAAATTTGAAAGTTTAAAACATTTTTCATTTTTAGTGAAAACCTTATCGTATATGAAATGTTTTTATCAACTGAGATTTCATTTCTTCACAGACAGTAAATTTAAAGCCATTATTTTTTATAGCACAGCTATTTTATTTGTAACTATGTTACTGTATTTTATTTAAAACGTTTTGACTAGTTCTTTGCCAGAATTGTATTCACATAAACAGGAATTCACATACTATCATATAAAGTATTCATTTTCAGGAAATCTTTCGTAGATATGAGAACAAAGCAAATTTCTAAAAGATAGCATATAATTGGTGCCAAATTCAGTGCTTTTATTGGCGGTTATACAAAGAAGAGTTTGCACTGTACTAGTTCAAGTAAAGCTACTGTGGTTAACATATTCCTCTTTTATTTTCTTTATTTTACAACAAGCAATAAATATGAAATACAATAATGGGTTTTAGATGGATCACTGTGTTAGTCACAATAGTTGCTTTCATGGTGATTTGGTTTAGAATTCTTTGATGCTGCGAATCTCTGCAGCATAAATTCGGTTTTTTAAGTATCCCCAGAAAATGAAATCGAGTGGTGTTACGTCTGGAGAACGGGCTAGCGTGAAATTCATCCACTTCTGTCAACCCAATGATCTGGGACACTTTTATCAAGGAACACTTATACATGTATACTCCAATGATAGGGGGGACCACATCCTGCTGGCAAAAAATGTTTGACTGCATTTCTTCTAATTGCGGTAGCGAAAACAATTTAAGCATATCGAGTAATTATCCGAATGATTTGATGACTTGAGAAACGAAGAGACCAATCACTTTTTAATGAGTTAGTTCGCATCAAACATTTACTTAATGCTGCCTCCATTTTGACGTTCATTCGTGGTCTCATTTAGTAAATACAATAATCAAGTTGCCAGAAGCAAATAATTTTTGCTTAATTTTTTTTTAAATTGTCTACATGGAATTAATTCTTTAAACTCTGTTTTAAAAAATTTATTTTTAATTATCTGTCCATTCTTTTCCGCAAACAAATCATTATATGAGTGTCTATCATGACACTAAATATAAATACAACGCGCTGTCGATTATCCAGGTACGGATTATCCGAGAGTCGCTGTGCCAACGCGTACACACTCTACGCGCTGTGCGAGAGTGTAAAAAAGATAAACACGCACAAGTCCAAGGATTTTCTAAAAAACCCTGAATTCTAATTTTAAAAATTACATCGTACAATTCGTTCTGTATGGCGTAAAACTCTTCGAAAATGTCGATCTGAGAAACACGGAGAAATTCTTCAATGGCGACTTTACTGATCCAGGCTTTCAATATTTGAGGGATGCGGATATCGTATTGAACGTCACAAGAACAGAGGAGGCGGAGCGGTACTAAAAGTACAAGCGAAACAGACACTAACAAACGCATCAGTCTAGAGATATCAATGACATCTGTTCGACACTCTATTCAACTTCGTTGACCAAAGGCTATTCAAATGCAATGTTCAAATAGCACTTCGAAAAACGGGGAATGTAATTTGACAAATACTTAATGTTCTTAAAAACAAAGTAAAATTATCGTTATTTTAGGAAATAAAATCATACATAATGCATGAAAATCTACAGTTTGATTATTCATGTGTTCCAGTTATCCGTTGCCTGCTTCTCCAGTATTAGATCGGGTAATCAAAATAACAATCTAAATCCATTTTCTTCGCGCTACGCTTGCAGACAAAGTCCCAAGTTCTCGTTTCTGCTTAACAACGTGCTTGTCACATTAGTAGATAGCGCAAGTGCACCAGCATCATTTCCTACAGTTGTACAGCGCAAAATAAGCACGCGTATAAAATGCCAATGAGTGTAGAACAAACACATTTAATATGGTTTAATTTAAAGGTAATGTTAGTATTATTATTAGTATTGTTTTAACTAGTGGAGTATTTGTATGTTAGATTGTTAATTTTCTTCTTGCGCTAAATTTTTGAAACGTGTGCGTTCGCACACGTGTTCAGTTTCGACGGAACTTTGAGTGCACGTAAATGAAGTATAGCTCAGGATATTGTAGATAAATGTTTTTCTGTTATCCAGATCAGAAATAGTTTTTGAACATATTCTAACATCTTTCGCATTGGTTTAGTAATCGATTTCACCTCTTCACAGCACTTGCTTATTTAACGGTGCCTTTGTTTCTCATAATTGTGGGCATTATTTTAAGTGGCATACGATATGGACCAGCCAAGTCCCGTATACACCTGTTGTTTTCATACTTTTCAACGATTTCCTATTTTCACCTCCGTGGTGACCCTAATAATTATCTTCGCTGTCTGACTCTTCTCATTAACTTTCCTAAAACTCATTGTTAATGAATTTAAAAAAAAAACAAATTTACTTGAAAAACTTAATCTCAGTAACAAATTCAGACGCACCAGTTTCTTACTGAATAAAAGCAAAAAACGAACTGATGCTCATGGTCAGTCACGGCATTGTTTCGAAAGGGGTCAGCAAGTTATAGGATCTAACTCCCTTAGCCACATAAACTAATACTACTAATGAACCTGACGACTTCTCGCACAGATGTGAAATAATACCAGCACAGAAGAAGGGGGAAAACAACCCTTTATTATTTTCAGCTATGAACAGAAAGGCACGTACTTCGTGCTTTTCAATAACACCGACAGCTTGCGGTGGAATTCAAGCGTTGTTACACAAATCAATCCGAGTCTAAACAAGAGTAGTGCGGGACTAGCACTTTAAGATACGATTAACTAGGTTGACTCGACAATGCTACCGGCGGGTGTTAATTATTCAGTGGTCCAAAAAGACGAATCATCAGCTCCGCGTAACAGCAAGGTCAGAAACGGAACGTACACTGGCTAGAGAACAGACGCTCTGAATAAACTCCAAGATTCACCCGTTTAAATACTCACTTTATTTAACTTTAAATTAGCATCGGCGAGGAAATGCGAGGGGAAGTTGAGGAGTTCAGCAAATATAACAAAACTCTGAATTATAGATTAATTGAGCGAAGGGAAACCCTACATCATAGAGGATTTGGACATACCTATATCATAAACGTAGATAATCATTTTGGAGAGACATAATGCTTGGTAGCCGCACTGACCTTCAAATGATCCAAGGAGGTTCATTCACAGGGGATTGCTATTGTAACGAGGTTCTCTTTTCTTACATGCTTCTTTCAGTTTTGCTATGGGTCCTCAGTTATTCTTCATGAATGACGAAGCTCCACCTCATCGCACACCTTTCGAAGAGTGAAGATATTGAACACATGGATTGACCGGCAAGGTCTCTGGATCTAAATACCATCGATCATTTATTGAACTTTCTAAGAGAGCCTGGTAGCACGTAAGTTATCGCCAGTAACGATTCCGGAGCTGCGATTGGTGCTGCAAGAGAAGTGGACAGCAATGCCTCAACAACTCATTGATAACCTCATATTCAGCAGTGCATATTCATAAGTGAAGTGAGTATTTAAATGGGTGAATCTCGTAGTTTATTCAGAGATTGTTTTCGCTAGCGAACGCACGTTTCGTTTCTGACTTTGCTGTTACGCTAATGCGCCCCTTGGCCATTTCGAATAATTGTCACACCTGTTAGTTTGTTGAATCAACCTAAGTTAACCGCAGTTTAATGTGCTATTCCAACATTATTCTTTTCAGACTTCAATTTGATTTGTGTAATAACGTTTAAGTTCCACCGCAAATTGTCGTTGTTATTGCAAAGCACGAAGTAAATGCATTCTGTTCACAGTTAAAAATTAATAAACGGTTATGTTAACCCTTCTTCTGTTCTGCTATTACTTCGAGAATTCGCCTTGTTCATTAATAGTATCTAGATTAGTTTATATGGCCTGAGAGTAGATTTTATAGTATTATTTTTGTTGTCTTGGAAAGCATTTGCACAATGTTGTAATGAAAAAATCTCGACCTTAATTTTTGCACATCAGTGTATACTTGTCCTAGTTACAGACGATTGCAGCTGGCTGCTTCTGAAGGAGTCAGTGCTAATCAACAGGAAACGGGTTAACATTCTTCAAGACAATGCCAGAAGTCATAGGGACAAAGTGATCAAGGAGGTAATAAATACATGACTAGGAAATGCTGCTTTATCCTCCTTACTTCTCGGACATTTGTTCTATCAGACTATCACTTGCTTTTGGCCATGATAACGTTTAATTGGAGCTAAAGGAGATTACCTTGCATTTGCTGAATACATTCATTTGCACAAAATTACTAGGTTTCGATTTCTGACTGAAAACAACCGCACCAAATTTTAGGATGCCTAGTAATATCATTGCACACGTAATAGTGGCAACGCGAATAAATGTAAGTTAAAAATCATTATACTATAAGTCTCCTTTATGCCATGAGAATAGTGCAAAGTACTAGTAAGATATTAAATCCTGTGCGTGGGGGGGATTTAGTGAAGTTCACACAAAATATGATATAACAGGTCTCTGAGACACGTTCAGATGACAGACAAAGTGCGCAGATGATAGACAGAGTTCAGATGATAGACAAAGGTCGTCTACACAGCTCCCGGAATATCCCTTATACTTTTGACAGTACTGATGAAAGTTAATTTTCAGTACACTAGTACTTTCATCCACTAGAATGAAATTTAATTCATAAAGAGCCTGGACACAAAACCTGAATAACAGCCCTCTTAAAGCAGTGCATCCTTCAGAACTAAGGTTACCAGGCCTAAATAGGGCTTCATTTTGGCGAATGATATGCAAGGAAATTAGATACTTATTTAAATCTATGAAATTTGACGTTTTGACACGTGAAATACAGTGGATTCAGAAGACATGATAGTCCACAAAAGGTACAAACATTTCCTTCCTACAGCTACGCCAAGTCACTCTATCCACGGTAGAAGAACAAAGGCTTACGGTTAACCAAACCCTATACTCCATATTTAAGACACTTTCTTTGGCATATGACTCACTTTTGTCATATGCTGAAGCATCACCAAAGTGTCGTTCGGTCTTTTAGGGCAGAAACATCTTATATGATATCCGCCAAACAAAAGACATTTTCTTTTTCATGCGGATAGCTTTTGTTTTATGATAAAGATATATCAGTATCACCCGCAATCGTTTCAGAAAGAAATAGTTCTATGACATCCGCCATGGGAAAGATACTTTCTTTTTCATTTGGATCGCTTTTAACATATGCTGAAGAAACATCAGTGTCTCCTCCAGTCTTTTCAATCAGACACATCTAAGATATTCGACATACTAAAGATACTCTCTTTTGCATATAGATCGCTTTTGTCTTACACTAAAAATGCATCAGCATGTCCTCTGGTCTTTTCATTTTCTAAAATCAATTTCTAAAATATAAATTATATCTTGATTTAGAAAAAGAAAGGTAGAATGAAAAATAAAGAAATAGATTGAAGCATAATATGGTTGTGTCCAGAAATAAAGTCTACAGATGTGATTTTGGAAAGGATTTGATGATAAGATGTGCATAAGATGGAATTTTGGAAAGGGATTGAGAACTCGATACTTCAGAATTTCGGTTTTGAAGCACCTTCCTTATTTGCTTTTTGTACTGTCTATGGTTCGAAACTATTGTTCTAAGGATAGAAATAAGCTTAAGAGGAGTCTTCCGTTTGTCAATAACCTACAGCGTTTTGAGTACATCATTAGTTGATTGTTTTAGTTACGTGACGTTACCTTTCAGTAACTTTAGGCTCGTCTTTTTACAATTTTAGCAGTTTCTCAGAGTAAATTACACACCTGTATTCCCAAATTTTAAAAAACTGTAATCCTCAGGTATTTCATTTTAGGATGTACCAGCATAAAGCCATGTGTACCCATTAACTGATTGGCTCTGAAGACTTTTCAAAGACTATTTTCATTTATTGCAACAGTTGTTACTGAGCTCATGAATATCAAGGGCTAATTAAACACCACATACATTTATTTTGTCAACTACCTGTTTCCTTACCAAATTAATATTCAAATGACATTGGTCCGTACAATCCTATATATTTGACAACTTTCAGAATTTTGTCTATGAAACTCCCATATTTTTTTTAATGAATGTGTTTTCCAGTTTAATTTCAGACTTTTTTTGCATTCTATGATTCACTGTCAATTATATATTTTCAATTAATTTCTGCAATTATATTAAATTTAGCTCTCGCAGGACGAGATTTAAGAGATTCATTGTTAGTTACTTTGTTTTCCAATTGATTTATACATAGAAGCCAAGCCTTTAAAGAGAAAGCTAATTTATTTGCTGTTCTTAAATAACATGGTACCGAACTGCTGTTCTGGAACCATTTCGAACTTGAGAAAGAAAATAAATTATTTTCTTTTCAGAATAAATGTAACATGAATGAATACTTGGAAATCAGATTCACGGATTTTTCTTCTTACGATTACGTTTTACAGTGATTTGCGCATTATTTATTCACATTTGTTGAACCGTTTGTCGTTTATGTAAAGGTAATATTGACATTATAGTTCAACGTCAGGTTTTATTTCTTATTTCATTATATCCTACGTTCCTGGGTTTTCTTTCCTTTGATTCAAATTATTTCTTCAGTTACCACTTTGTTAATATTTCGATCACTGTAATACTGTGTGCGGGTTAAGGGAATTCAGCTTTAAATTTTGAGGAAGCATAATATCTAACTAAAAATTTAATTAAAAAGCATTCATTTAATTTATATTTTAAAATGCAGTGGTATCTCGCTGTATGGTCCTTGATCCGTTCCAAATGTTTGGATTTATATCAAACATGACGTATACAGGGCGAACATTTCCAACAAAAATATAAAAGAAATATAATTAATTTGTTCTTATGAAAAATCATTTTGCTCTTATTGTATCACTATTTACTACTAAAATATAAATGCAATGTGTGAGATATATACCTTATCTAAGTATAAATTTATCAGATTTGTTTATCACATTTCTGTTTCTCTTCTCTGAGGTCTTTACTTGGACCCTTTTGAAGATCAACAGGTCTGACTGTCATTAAAAATGTGTCCAACGAACTTTGCTTCTACTTTCCTTTTAGAAATTTTCGGAAATGGGAAACTTCTCTGTCAATCTAGACTATATTGTTATGGCTTGTGGAAGTTTTATTGGTGTGGTACTTCTTTGTAAAGTTTTTGACATCCATTTATTTGGCCCAAGTCTGGCATCAGAGCTTGCTGGACATCTATGATCGCGTTTTTGTACAAAATTGGTTATAGCATTGTCTCGAAAGAGGTACATAAGAGCAGAGTGGGCAATCTTCAACTTTGTTATGTAATACATACTTAGCTACTTCAGTTGTGGAAATAAAATAGCTTAATTGTAATGATTTATCTTAATTATGTTATCAGACTTAAAAGTTATTAATTTGTTTTTATTTTGTAGTTGATCTTAAATTTCTTTGCCTTGTTGAAAAGTAATTGTTGTCATTTAATTTTTTTTGACAGTTTTGGTTAACTCTGAATTTAAGTTGCTTGAGTAATTTTATTTTTTCTTTTTCCTTAAGGTAGTTTGGCTAACTATTTAAATCTTTTTGTTTAGTTAATACTTATTCTTAACTTGTTTGCTTAATGTTTAATTTCTTGTTAAGTTGACCCTTAAGGTCAATTTTTTTTAAAAACGCGTTTAAAGTTTTTGCCTTGCACAAGTTAAGTTTTAATTAAGTTTTGTTAACGTACCCCCTTTTCTAGTTAGCTGGAATCCATATTTCTGACTATGGTGGTCGTGTTTGGTGTTGTAGAAAACATAAAAATTTTTTCTATGTGATTTTTATATTTCAATTGAAGAAATTTTCATCGGTCTTTTATTAATTTAGTATTTAAAAACAAATCCTTAATTCTTTTCAAAAACTTGTACGTTGCATTTGGGAAATCAAGATTTATGACTTTGTTCTGACGTTGCTTGCTCTGCCAGACAGTGGTCTGGAAAATATCTTTCGTCAAGTGAGAAATCTGCACCCTGCTGAATCAGCTTGTTTTGTAGGGAGCTACGCCACTCCAAGGTTTAGGGGTCGGGGTGATTCGCTTCCTTGCAGGCGTTCACCATGCTAAAATGGGACCCTGGACGAGGCTAGCTCCTGCTGACAGGTTGATGACCCTGGAAGATCGGCGATTATTCGTCAACTTCTGTCTTAAAACTCCCTTGCTTCACCTTCCAGTGTGGATTCATCCCCTAGAGTTGCCATGCACTTGGCTTGTTTTGGACCATCTCGGATCGCCAAACGAGTGATTGGCGAGAAGAAGAAAAAGCGCGTGCAGCGATCTACCAGAGAGAGGAGACGTTTGGCCAGCCGGGTAAAGGAACATTTTTCTGAAGGTTGTCGACAGACCAGAAAGCAGTCGCTCCGTCCCGAGTACGCTGTCTACGTTAACAGTGAAACATGGATGAAGAATTTGCGGAGAGAAAACCACTGATGGTCGGCGACGCAGTAAGGACGATACCCAGATAGAAGGGGCGGAAGGCTCTATAACTTCATTACTTGCCCATCATATTAACTAACATTCTGTTTTCCCTTTTAGACTCAATATGGCTGAACTTTTCATCAATGTACGCTGTTACGTGGCAGAATGTTCTTCAATGTACGCTGTTAAGTAATTGTGATTTTGGGGATCCCCACTTGGTAGAGCCAAGGGTATGAAAAATGTTATTCTCATTTTGAACAACACCACCACTTAATGTATATTGTTACTAATTCTGTTTATCTTTAATAAATGAAATATTTAATTTAACTTAACTTGTATGTTTTCACTTAGAACACTGGACCCAATAAATTTAATTAAAACTTGAACGGGTTATTGTATTATATTATATTTAAACACAACGCAATGTTAATATTTTCTGTTGGAGTATTATCTGGTACTATTTACTGTTATATTTGAACACATAGGTTTTTCAGTCTAAATGGTGTTTTATCTTGTCTGTCACACAATTTTACACCCATGCAGTATTTATTATAGTGATGTGATTTAAAGTTGTTATTCATATTCTTGACTTTCATGTGTTATTGAACATTAAAAACATTAAATTAGAGAAAAAACTCCAACAACTTCGAGTCGTATTCGAAACAATTGTTTTATACCAAACAAAACTTTTTTCGTCCAGACAAGACGTATATCTAGGCACTGCTGTGCTTATGTATTTAATCTGAAAGCTGTAGCATAAATTACTATTAAATTCAGGATACTGCTCTGTTCTATCTAATTTGAGCTACATCATCTTACTAAGCAAGAAGATTGAAATAGAAGTAGGATACTTATTATAGTAACAAAGCAGAAATAATACTAGAACGGAGAAAGAAAGTAATAAGAATAATTTCACTAGTCTTTAAAGTCTTCAGCCGGTAAAAAGTATTCTAATGTATTCTACCAGTCTAAAGTATTCTGAAAAACTTTTCTTAAATAGAAATACCTCCCACAGATTGTATAATAATTCAAATTCACCGAGTCTTAAAAGTCGTCGAGTTATCATAAATTGTTATTAACATAGACAATCAGGCTGAAACCACTATGGACTCGCTTATTATACAAAACCCCAATGTTCACAAACTCCAAGAATGATTTCATAAATTTTAGATATTTTCAATAATTTATTATAATCTTTCCGAAAATATTTCTTGAATACTTGATGTTACAGTGCTACCGCATCATACTTATAAAATACAATAAAAATGTCTGGAAGGCATAAATACTAATTTTTTCATTAAAAGTAGTTATTCTATCTTAGAGTTTTAATAACGCGGTTTGTTAAAACTCTAAGATAGTATAATCTCATTGAAAACTGAACTA
Organism: Stegodyphus mimosarum; assembly: GCA_000611955.2. Classification (NCBI taxonomy): domain Eukaryota; kingdom Metazoa; phylum Arthropoda; class Arachnida; order Araneae; family Eresidae; genus Stegodyphus; species Stegodyphus mimosarum. The sequence goes on along the minus strand of KK120729.1, from coordinate 444,871 downwards.
AATTTTAATTGGAAATTAATTTCCATAATGCATTAGATTAAAAGTATACGCAAATATTAAGAAATACTCTAAAATTTAATTTCACAGATTACTTAGCTGATTTTCGACAAAAGGTGAATTAAAATATTTAAATTCAGGATATCAATTGCGATTTCATAAAATCACAGTTCAGGGGCATCCATAGTCAGGGACATGAGACAATTTTTCGTGTTACGACAAAATAAAAGCTTTTTGTTACATAATTTAAACTTTTATTTGAAACCATTAAACAGTATATCAGTTACATACGAAATTAAGAACAAGTTAATAAGCAGATAAATAAACGCATAGCGTTGCAAATTATAGGTAAAGAAAAGAATTTAAGAAATGGTTGCAATGTAATTCGTATTCATTCCCTCGTGGAATTCGACCGAAAAGGAGTCTCTTTTAACGTACGTCCGCAAACCAAATCAAAAATAATTCTTAATAGTTATAAGTGATAAAAGTAAAATTTAAAGAGCAAATATTAATGAAAGAAAAAGAAACTAGTGACTTTCGACCTCCTTCTCTGAAAATCATACAGGAGAAGCCACTATAGCATTAAGTAACCAATAGCGCATTTCTTATTCCATGCATGAATAATAAAATTAGGAAAAATTTACGTACACTGTATAATAGTCGAAGAACAAAGCAGTAAATCATTAAACTTAACCAAAGCTGGATATATACCAACGTTTGCTCAGGGAGAAAAACAGTAAAACTGACAATCCCGGAAGGAAACGGTGTTCAGAACAATTACGAGAATACAATAATTACGAGTAGTTCTTTACAAATATATATATATATATATAAAGAACTTCTCGTAATTATAATAAATATATTTTGAGTTTAAAATACAGTAAGAGTTATGCAACCTCACAAACTTACCCAATCATTATAAGGAGTCAGATACGCTACTTGCCGCCACTCAACAGAGGGTAACCTGACAGTCACTCCCACAGTAGTGACCCTCCACATTCATAATGTATTAGTAGCGTGTTATAACTGTAGCAGGAAAAGCTTTTCAAATTCTTATGAATCTGCAACATGAATCATATCAGCAAATCTGAGGCATTAGAACATTAACACAGTATGATATGGCGTTAAATATTAATACAGTGTCAACAAAAATATCAGGAATAAGCAAAAATGAGAAATTATCTGAGAGGAAGGAGATCAATTCCTTAACCCGTCAGACAGTCTTATGCAAAATAAAAGACGGAAACGGTTTTATTAATCAGTAGCTAAATGGAGTTGAGTAGCCTTGATTGAAATGCAGTGAATTATCATGTTGATGGTGTTATAATGCCGTAATTTAACATGAATCATAAACTATTTCTTATTGATGATTACATTTCTTAATTAAGTATCACGGACCACTATGAGTCACGAACTGCTAACTTGACTCATGGATATATGAACTGATATTTCACACCTTAAATATGAATTTTCTACATTTGTTCCATAAAAAGAGTTATTATTCTTCAGATGGGATTTCTTGTTCCAGTGGTTCGCTATAAACGGCGTATTACCTTTCAAACTGCCAACAAATACTATCGTGCTGTATTACTTTTAAAGAAATTAAATAATGAAGAATATGCATGTAGGTACGTATGCATGTTCCTCGCACTATGAAAAAACGGTGGTACCTAGACCCAGTTTTTAATAATGTAGTTCTCCTTCCGAACATGTCCACTTCGAAGCACCAATTTTGAATTTTTTTTATTACTTTGCTCTTATTTTGTCGTAATTTTTATAACTTAATATATTTTTTATTGAAAAACTCAAACACTTGAACGCAAGCCGTGGCAATGCATTTTTTGTTTCTTTGTTTTTAAAATTTTATCTCTAGAGCGTGAGACTATCTATTGGATATGCTAAATATATTCTATTAAATATTTTATGATTTTGCCTTTGAGTTGAATTTTGTATGACTTAAGTACGAATATTTATTAAATAAAGTTAACACATAAAAAGTGAACAATAAAAAAATTAAAGAAACCTTTCGTTAGTTATCTTACTAAGAAAGCTGAATATTGATAAAATAAACTAAGACTAGCAAAATTTGAAAAAAAATGTATACTAATACTAACACTGCATTAGGAATTCTAAATATATGCGTCTATGCAGTGTTTGAAAGCTTTCTGATTTTTCTTGTTAAATTGTATGTGGTGTAAATGTGAAGAAACTGATCCTTCATAACAAACTTAAAACGACAATTCAAAATGGGGGTAGCAGGACTAAATGTAACAATAGGCTGGTAGACTGCGAACTCAGCGAGAGCGTAGAAAACGTTAACAAATCCTTTTGGGTGACCGATAAAATCTAAAACTTCTCGGTGTTTTGCGGGAGGGACTGTTTTTGTACTTGCTTCATTTGGCAAACATGGAAACACTTTGAAGTTCATTTTTTACTGCATTCCATTCCTACATATTTTTGTTTTAATTTATAATCATTAGAACCAGAGCTGGTATTAATAACGAAACTCAATTTTTTATCCTTATCACTTTGTGTCGGAATCTCTTTTCAAATTGTTGTTAACAAATGTTATTGCGTTATTTATGTTATAAATGTTATTTATTTAAAAGAAAAAAGCAGTGAAGAATCTGTACATGTATGCATTTATGCATGTTCCTCATATTGTGGAAAAGCAACGGCATCTACAACGATATAATTTTTAATACATGTAGTTCTCCACTCTATCATGGTAACCTCAAACACTAAATTTTGAATTTCCAATTTGTTTTTAATTCATTTCATAATTTGTAAAAATTTAAACAATTTTTATTTAACAAGCTCAGCAATTTAAGAATTAATAAGTGACAAAAAATAAAAAAAATATGTGTTCGAAGTAAAGCACTTTTATCTCCAGCATGCCAGATTGTTGTCGTTTGGGAAAATGCGAAATATTTACCTTTCAGATTTAATGCACTATTTCCGCTACATAAAATTCATATTTTGCCACTGCCTCAAATAGAACACACATTGACTCCACGCAACAACGTGTTGCCGTTCAGTAAATTATAAGATATTCAACTTACAAAATAAATCTTTCTGATACTGAACAGCAAATCAAGGAGATGTAAAGGAATAAATGCAGCTCTAAAAAATATTTGTTCTACTTCTCAGTCTGAACGATTTAATTAAAAATGCATAAGCATTACACATTTTTTGCTTTTTTTAGGATAGCGCTTTTATGCGGATAAATTATTTTCTTCTAGGTCTACTTTAACGAACAACTATATCGATGCTTGTTTCCTAAATTCCTGCAAGACATGATCCAACATTCTTCGACAGGAAAATAACTCTTGTACTCTACTCTATTAAAAAATAAATCCCATTACGTCTTATATTTTTCATTTAATATAAACCTCGTATGTTTAAATTTTATGAAAGTAACAAAGCTCATTTTGGCAACACTCTTTTTCTACCCAAGAGAGCTTAAGCAGGAAAATATCTTTAGTTTTAAAATACATGAAGAGAAATTATTTTTAACTCTGTTATTCTAAATTTTATGGTGTGGGTTTTAACCTATTTCGTGACAGAGTAGTATTCTGTGTTTTCAAATTACATATTTTTTTAAACTGTTATTTAAGAATTTACCATGCACGAAAACTGAATATTCTCCATCTAATGTATTAATGTACATCAATGTTTTAGAAGATCCGGCATGTTCACCAAGAATAAATTTATTAAAAACGATACAAAATAATCACATCTCTATGTGAAATGTTGATTGGATAAAATAATAACATTACATCTTTTGGGAGATTTTAATATAGGTGCTTTTTATCATGCTGATAACCACTTTGTCATACAGCAAATTTAATACGGATATTTATGCAGCCTTCAAAATAATTTCAATTTTTATTTTCGGGGAAAAAACCTTAAAGATATCAGAAGAAATATTGCTTAAAATGCATATACTTCTAAATAACGTTTCCTGTAGATAACAAACCATAGTAAATACTACACTTTTTTCTCTACAGTTAGGAAAAAAACGAGCTGTGATATTCACAAGGCATGTGTTTTACTAACGAATATGAAACATAAATATTTACTCATTAATGAAAGAAGTTAATGGTTTTTATGTTCAATTAAAAACTCAGAGACAAATAATTGATTATGAAATAGGCACAGAAATAGTAAGCCTAAAACTTTGAGTTTTCAAGTTACATATTATTCGTACAATAAGAGAATCCTAAAGAACGTAATCCTAAATAATTATGCTTAAACTCATCTGAAGCATAGAAAATATGAATTAGTTTAGCAAAAAATAAAAACTACTTTAACTCTGCTGTTCTGTTCGGGTCTATATGACCCAAAATAAAATTTATACGTTCATAAAAATATAGTGCAGGGATATTTTCAAGAAATTTCTTGACAGTATTAGTAAATAAATGTAAATATGTACGCCTAGAAGGATTTGTGTTTGTTTGTATTTCGAAGGAATATTTTTCACGTTATACCTAATGTATCGCTCGGGTCAGTATAACCCAATGCAAATAAATTGTTTATTTTTACTCATATATGTTCTCTTTTGTTGAGAATGATTCAAAAGAAAAGAATAACAATAGTTTCTCTAATTTATCCGTTTTCGAAATCTGTTTCATTGAGGTATGTGTTTGGTTATATGACAAGAGAGAGCGTTCAAGGCCAAAAGGCTGATACCATTTGCAGGGTGGCAAGTTATTTGCTCTTATTGCAACAGTTCTTTTTTTTCTGTTGCATTTCACTTTCTGATATACTGTAAAAGTGTTGATGAGTCAATCTGAGAGAAAAAAAGGGCAAATCGCATAAATTTGAGTTACGCTGATATAGCTAAACTAATAAAATCTGAGAGCGAAGAAGAAGTGTCTGAGTATGAAAATCAAACAACTGATAAAATTGAGAGTGAAAGTTCTGACAATGATTTTGATGCTGATGTTCAACAAATGAACTATAAAGAGAGTATTCAGCCCAAAAATCAAGAAATAAAGTGAATGTTGGAGCCGCTGCCACATTCTTCTCAATCAACCGTTGCTAATATCATAAAAACTACTCCAAGTGTCAAAAGATAAGCAGCGAAAAGGATAACAAACGTAAAATGTGCATTTGAGGTACTATTCATTTTTACAATTGAAAATAAAATCATAAAAATAACTAATATTGAAGGAGAAAAGTTTTATGAAAAAAAATGGAAAAATATCGGAAGTAATACTTTTGAAGCATATATAGAATCATAATCGTTAACTGGTGCTTACATAAATCATATAAAGAATCAAGCAAAAATTTTTTGGGATAAAGAAACTGGCAGAAATGTATTTCTTGCTACAATATCCTTCGAAACATTTTACACCATATCAAGAATTTTTTGTTTGATAATAAATCCACTCGTCAAGAAAGAAGAAATTTGGATAAATTAGCTGCAGTACGAGATATGTGGGAAAAGTTGTTAGAAATTCTGCCAAAATTATGTAATCTGAATGAAAATATTGCTGTAGATGTACAATTAGTAGGATTTCGCGGCTGATGTCCTTCCAAATAGTATATACCAAAACTTCGTACGTAATGAAAACACAAATTAATATTGGAAAAGAAGGAGAATCAGAGAAAACTCAGGAGATGCAAGTAGTGTGGGATCTTACCTATGGGTATTCAGGGCACAGTATTACATGTGATAATTTTTTTCACATCTTACACCTTAGGACAACTTCTTCTAAAATGGAAAATGACTATGTTTGGCACCATTAGAAAAAATAAATCATAACTTCCTAATAAATCACTGGCCCATGATAGTATTCTATAACATGATTGATACCTATGCGTACAACGCATTTGTTCTATGGACTTCAATACCTAGTGAATTTAATGAAACCAAATTGACTATAACGAAGGCTATGTTTGGAAGAACTGGGAAAATCACTCATTTTTCCACACTTTGAAACAAGGCCACACCTACAAGGCAGTAAGAACTCAATAAAAATATTGAAACGAATACAGAGAAAAAGAGAAAACGTAGCATCGGGATCTGCTGAAAATACTTCATTTCGTGACAAACGTGCAAGGTGCAAGGTCTGTCTATCAAGCAATGACATCAAAAGAAATATGTTATGCTACTATTTTAAGAATCACATTTGCAAATACCATTAAGACATTACTGTTAAAATTGTAAATAAAAGTAAGTTTCAATTTCGAATATTTTTCTGTTATATTTATACATGCTTTATATTATTATATCTATTTTTAAACTTACATTATTGTTTAAAACATTTCTTAAATAGCACCTGTCATTTACTGCAAGAAAGGTTAATTTTCTGAATCGGGTCATATTGACCCGAACGCTACGTATGTGGACTAAATACGAGCAGAACAGCAGGGTTAAGGTGAGTTTTAATCTGATAACATAAATAAATTATGTTAACATTAAATTAAGAATAAACTTTTCTCGACTGACAATGGATTTCCATAATTTATTAAAATCTCTTAAATTCATTTCCATAAGTTATTAAAATTCATTTAAATTTCCATAATTTATCAAAATTTCTTGCGCCGCATTTAAAGTAGTGCATAAAAATATACATAGTGTAAATAAATTAATATATAATATTAAATATACATAATATAATTTAAATAAAATACATTTAAAGTACGTACAGGTCATATATGTGCCCGTCCCCTGAAAGATGTTAATGTAGTTATAGAAACGAAGAACCAGCTTTGATGTAGACGATGATTCCCTGACATCACACAAAGCCAGTGACGTCAAGGGTTCCTGGTCTGGAAGAGCAATTCTTGTAGTATACTTACCGTAGATGCCAGTCTTGGAAATCTTGCGGTCTCGATCGAAAGTAAGGCAATAATATCTCATTTGCAAAGAGAGATAAAACTGTCTGCTTGCTTCCATTGCACTTGAATAACAGAGTTCCTGGATTTTTTCTATCTTGTCAAGAATGGTTAGGAGGAATATCTTCTAATTCTTCGTCTTGAACCCTCTTCTGCGATGACATTTTTTTTACATGTTAAGAAAGAATTGTCAAGTTCTTTTTCAGCGGAAAAAACCTTCCCAAGTTTCGTTAATTTTCCCATTCTTATATTTTAATCAAATTCTAAAATTATCAGTACTGAGTACTTTTATTTAAATTAATAGATCTAATCCTGCTTTTGGACACCCTATTTAGCATGGTGTTTATCAATACTGGCTGTGTATTGATAGGCCGAGGCTTGAATACCAGAAAACGCTTGGATATTTACAAATGCATAGTGTTTTGCGGCATGGAGGAGCTTAAAATACAGGGCGATTAGAAAGTTCCCCTGAGTGTTTTGTCGTAAGAGAAGATGTGTGACAGAACCTTCGATCTGTTTCTCCTGGACTTCTTTCTGAAGATTCGGACGGAGATGCACATAGTGTCAGAACTTCAAATGTACTCAAGAATGAATAGAATATTATTCCTGCGTTTTTTAATGTTACGGATTTCGTATTTATTTAGCTATTTATTTAGAACTGTAATTAAAATAGTTTTGTTTTCCCGTGCAAAGCAGACGATTTAGTTACGTCGGAAAAGTAAAAATACGAGAGCGCATGCATTTAATATTTAATAAATAAATATTCTCGTAATTACTGATGCCATCCACAGCTATCAAGAAAAATCGAGGTTTTACCAGAATATTCTAGTAAATAATTAAAAAGCTTATAAAAGCCGAATTGAAACACCTCTTCTCAATTGCAGTTGTAGCTGTTTTAAGCGAACTGTTTGTTTACTTAATGCTGTTATTGATTGTAGCGATTTCGCTGTAAGATAGAATTAGTTTATCTGTTTTTCAATTAAGTTTTGCTAAACGTTTGAGCTTTTGTGATATTGTATGAATATTTCTGAAGAAATATTTCAGCATTTTGATCTATTTTTTGTGGAAAGAATAAATTTTTTTAACTTTTTAACGACTTATGCATTCAATCCATAACGAACCCGTACGCACGCAACATTTTTATCTCCTTTAATACAAATCTGTTTAATAACTATAACAAAACAGCTTAAAACAGAATAACATATAAATTCATTGTGAATTATGGACGATTATCTTTTATTTTTGGCAAATTTCCAACTGTTAATTTTCTATGGAGAAATCTATTATATATAATATGTAGTATATAGTTTAATATAAGGTGCATTCACTGATGACATGGGTTATTATGTGTATGTATGTTAAGTTTAGTAATGTGATCTGTATTATCGCATATGCTAATCTGTGGAGATTATTATTAAATCTCTGGAACATATTCTGTACTTCCCTGTTATGTTTGGGAGACATACCTAGGACCTTATGTTAATCTAAGATTAATTACCAACATTCATTTTGAATAGACACTGATTTAACTATTTTTGTACCGCATTAAACGACTAAACTAAAGTCGTTATTAATGTTACATTTCGTTTCAGAGAACATATGAACACATATGAGGATTAAAAAGTAAGCCTATCATAAACGATTAATGAAAAGGAAATTGATTGTTTTTCTTGTTGAAATAAGACTGTAGAGTAATTAAGTTATTTTGAAATGGGATAGAAGTGGAAAATTAGCAATGCCCTCGCCGGGACTCGAACCACGGACCTCTCGAATATGCGTCGAGCGTACTGACCACTATACCACGAAGGCATGAAAAGACGGCGGAGAAATACCTTATAAGGTCAAAGCATTGAGAACTAACTGGTCTACAAAAGGAAATGACCCACTCATCGCATGATTTCGAGTTAGCGTAAGAATTTGGCTATGAAAATGGGTTATGTGCTTCAAGTATTATGTTGTATATTATATATCTAAGTATTATTATTATATATCTAAATTAGTTAGAAAACGAAGACGTGGCAGCATTTAGTATTCGAGTGAAAGCTGATATGAAATGAAGTGGAATGGAAATAGTAGGAATCTATATCTGCAATAAAGTAATTTAGCATATGTTAAAAATTTCGATTCACAGTTAATTTCCTAAACACTGACAACTTTGACTTTCAACTGGAAAACTGATTCTTATAAATTATCTATCTCCAACTTCATAATTGGTAACTTATAAGGAAAATTGGTAACACTGGCAGCCCTTACCGTCGCTTGTGCCAACATGCTCTTTCAACGGTGTTAACGTATCAAAATCTTTAAAAAAAATATAAATAGAATGATGTACTCAAAAAAATATTCTACAAGAGCTAATAATGTTAATGTTCCTTGTTTGAAGAAATAATATGTTAGCATTTTTTGTCTTGATATGTGAGCACAGAATTCGTTCGTACGACACAGAGTGTCATTATCTGTATCTACAGTTTAAGGATAGTCTTTTTCCAGAGAGAAAGTACCAGTAGGAGTATTGAAGAATCCCAACAAGAAGGTAAATCTGTAGCACAATGTTGTTAAAAACGTCTGTTTATTGTTTTCTAGTTGAAATATGGAGTTTTTCCAGGTTCTAGAATCAACAAATGTAAAGAATGGCAGAGTAAAGATACTTTTATGAAAGAACTTCCCCAAACTGAGTTAATTATTATAACTATTTTATACATTTCACATAGATCTTAGTTCCGTGATATAGGCTTAAAAATTAAATACTTGTTGTAAACGTTTCAACGCATACAAAATTTAAGACATATAATAGACTTTTACTGGACATTAAAACTTCAGCCTTGATCAACTAGAGACATTTATGGGACCTAATAAGCCTTTCCTAATTAATGTTCGAAATCTAAATTACGAACCTATTCCGATAAAAACGAGGCTGATAAATGGATCTCTGTTGCAGCTCTTTTGGTGAGCTGCAACAGAGAAAAAACATATTTCATGTTAAATCATGCATGTCAAGACTTGAAAACAAAATTAAGTTTGTCTTCTATCGGTATTTTCAGAAGGAAATATCATGTTCCTTCAACTCTGAAGGCAAGCTTTAAAGGTAATTAGTTCTGCATCTGTCTGTCCTGAATTTTTATTTATTCATGAAATTTTCTGTGTAAAATTAAGAAAGTATCTAGAAAATTTAACAAATAGAAACAAACACAGTTATTGTTTTGGGTGAGTTCCTAGTAGGATAATAATTTTATGGCTGCACGAATTTTCATTATTATTCCTGCAATAAAAAGAGATTTCATGAGAGATGTATTCATAATATATTTTCTATGTATAATATATACATATATTTATATATTATCAATACATCTCTAAATTGCATATTATATATATATAATGCAAATTAAAATAAAGTAAATTAAAATGCGTTTAAAATCCATCTCATATTGAATTCGGAACAAGCTATATGCAGGAAACAACCCCAGAAAGGCAATGGTAAAAAATACCAGAACCAAAAATTAAAAAGGAAAAATAAAATTTATATCCTTCGCTGCATTGTCATCGGAAAGTTGGTGCAACGAAAGGAGTAAGTACACAGCTTGTTTCTGAAACAACAAATAGAGGAATTAAAGTTTAAGACTTAAAATAATCTAAGAAAATTAAACAATCAAAGTAACCTGTGTTTTTAACAATCCTGATCCTACGTAAGATAAAAATACGTAAAGGAAAATTCTGATTTTAATTAGCATTAGACCCTTACATCCTTCATTTTAATTTGTGTATTTCCCATTTATATCCTAAAATTCTGTCTTAATATATGAGTCTAAACTGCATTGTGTGTAATGCTGCAATGATAGTACATTTTTAATAATCCCCTAGTGTGATTTCATTTGAAACTAAAACTTTTGTCAGTCTACCAGGCCTTTTTTGAATGGTCGGTATTTTCCATGCTTACTTATTTCCATCCAACATGAAGCGGCTTACATCTCTTTGTCATTCATTGCTATATATTAAAATGTATTAAAATGTTGGTTACAGATTGCGCCCGTGATAATATGTGAATCAGAATATTTGTCTGGAGAATTAATTTGTGAAAAAATAAAATTATGTTGTTTTTATGGCTACATTTGTATGCAAATTTCATCCTTCTACGTAATTACATCAACACCTTCTACAACCATCGGGCATTCGGGCAGGATTAAAATATATTTATGTTTACTCTGTCTAGCACATTCCTAAAAATATCACCCT
>KK120729.1:421771-433738 GCA_000611955.2 Stegodyphus mimosarum | reverse complement strand
GCATAATTTCCCATAAATAACACACATAATTTTCGGTATTTCTCCATATTTTGCAATTTTGTATGATTTTTCCAATTTAAATATTTTTAACATTTCATACGAAAAAAACATGTGAAAAAATTATGTAAAAATATATTTGCTCAAACACTGCATAATGTACACTCCAAGGTTCAAATTATCACTCAAGATTTCGTGAGAGATCTAAATCCAGTGAATGCTTTGTAGAGTTCTGAAATATTACTCTCTTAGGTAATTTAAAGTCAGCTTCAATTATCTGTTAGCCACACTAACAACACGGATGAGAAATAATATTTCAAAGGTTTAAAAAGTTCTTAAATAATAAACGTCTTTGCATTAAAAAATTATTTGTGTTTGCAGTCTCTAAAATCAAATAATGAAGAATCTGGGTGTTTGTGTGTTACAGTGTGAAAAGATTTTGTAGTCACCAAATTTTCCATATGCGTAATCCTACACCAGAGCTGGTGCACCTTGAAGCTCGAAATTTAAATTTTCGTTTTTATCTAACTTATACTTTCTAAATTTAATAAATATTTGATTAACAGTTTTGGCAATCTAAGAACAGTGAATTACTCTTGTTCAAGATAAAATATTTTTATTTTCATTTCCGGTATGTTATCGTTCAGCCTAGCTGATAAGATTAATATTTCGAGTTTAATCAACAAACTGAGCAATTTAAAAACTATACCTTCTACCTGCCCGAAATAAAATATTTTTATGTTTCAGGCTTTTGTGTGTTAGATTCCAGTATAGTGAACGATATTTAATTTAATTTTCAAATTTTATCTGAATGAAGCTTACAGAAGTAATAAGCACAGTTCTTAATAACTTTTACTTTTATAAAATTGTATTTGATTAATTTTAATATAAGCGCATTTTATTGATGATATAACTAAATAATAATTTTTATGAACATTTTCAGATCTCATGATATGTAATTAGCACAGAATAGTTTTAATTTAATTTTTAACGCAAACGTTTTTCGAGGTCACTTTAATTTTTATTAAATTAGCTAAAATATCATTATATAGTTTAATATTTAATCTGAAACACCGGTTATATTAGCGAAAAAGATCATATGTCGCAACGCAAAGAAATGCGTAACAAATGCAATATAAAGGGCAAGTGTAACTAATAATTAAATATTAGTTAATAATTGTGTTTTGATTTTTTAATTCTGAATTATGATATATATCTAAGACGTACATCCCTTCTAATATGCTTCCTTCCTTTAAAAAGCTTAGAACCTCAAACTGTAAACAGTAAAGACTATTAGACTACTAAGTATGTCATGCTACAATAATACATCAACACATTTAATGTAGCAAAGTGAAAGATCGCATACATATTTGTAAATTATGTTTCCCACGATATTTTTTGGAAGTATTATTGCAATATTTTCAAGTGATTCACAGTGCTGGATTATTCTGACTAGTTCACTAAATGTTGAAAAATTGGCTACATAATTTTCTTTACATTTCCCTGAAATGGATTTACAAATCTCAAGTAATTTATTACTCATCTAAGTATATCTGACGAAACTCTTGCTTAAATATTTGTATTTTACTAATCTTAAATTTCTAAATATCTTTTAATTTACAAATATACATCAAATGGCTTCCGCGAAATTGTAGCTTGAATAAAGAAGAAGTAAATGAGAGTTTCGTCGTAAATGAGTCGCCATAATCCGATTATTTTTGTGAGAATGTACAAGCATAATCAAACCTCTTTCTCACCGTTGTTTCCTTTTATAAAGAATTAAGCTATTTAAGTGATTATGTGGGAAATGATGAATTAATTCTGGTGTTTTAGATTCGTATTTTTTCTCGAACTGACATATTTAAATTAAACGACACAATTACTGGACGAAAGCAGCTACTTTTAATATGCACTTTATTTTAAATTTTGTTTTAATTAATGGAAAGCTATTTTATAAGTAGTAAAGCTTCATTATAAGTGTCAAAAATTTATTTAAAATTTATGATCCATAAAGTTTTATCTTATTAAACATATTAATCGTTTTCATAGCATTGCTAAATTTTGTAATAAAATCGTAAAGTAATTTAAAGTTTCACGTTTTTAAATGTGTTCATTCAACATTATTTTTCAAAACGCGTTATTAAAAGTTTTATAAAAAAAGTATGTTTAACTTTTTAAAACCTTGTTCCGAGGTTTACCATACTAAGCGTAATTTCTAACGAAATTTGTGTAAATATTAAGTTTAATCAGTGCATATATTTTTCCATTTTTATATAGTTTAATCAGTACACATATTTTAAATATTTTTACATAGATTAATCAGTACAAACGTTTTTATTTTCTATTTTTCATGAAACGAATAAAAATGTAAGCATGTGATTACATCCAAAGTTAATATGAGTATCCGTTCTGATGATCTAAAACAATGCTTAAAAAAACTTTCTTATGAAAGTATGCTACGTATTTAAACTCGACAAATATATGTAGTTTTCAAACATATAATACAAAACACTCAATTTTTGAATTAATTTTGATAAAGCATTGCAACCAAAGGGTTAGTAATGCTAATTGTATATGATATATGTCTAAGTTATACTGATAAAGAAACTATTAAAGCTACATAATCCCCATCTTTTCTGTTATTTCTTGACAAAAATTTAGTTTCAGTTTTCTGGTGCTGTGTTAAATTATACATCAATCCAAATGTCCTTTAAGTAACTAAATTTTTCCAGTTTCTCTAGATAACTAAGTTTCCTTTTTTACGTTAATCAGCCGTTCCCTACGGTTATAAATTTCCTCCATCGATTCAGAGCTTCAGCCCTAAGTATTACTTACTGGAAGTTCAGTATGAATCATTTTCGTGAGCTACTTGAACAATGTACTGAGCGCACGAAAAGTTTAGCCCGTCCGAAAGGAGTCTTAGGCGTCATCCACTGCTATTAAACTCCTTCCCGCCGCTGTGTATCGAGCGGCCGCCAGTATCACAGCGCCTCCTTCTGGCAAACTCTATGCTCTGCCTATCATCCACTTCCCTCCAAACCTTACTTGGTCTCAGAATAGTCCGCCAGCCTGCAAGGGATACGACACGCACATCCTTAGTCTTAGTCTAGTAGCAAACTGTGCTTGTTCTGTGTGGGAACATAGAGAGGGGTGAGGCGTTTTGCAAAGTGGGACAGAAAAGCCGCAAAACTTATCTCTTGAGAAACTTGTTTTTTGTTTTTAAGACAGTGTCTTCCATGGCGTGACCGTAACGTTTGGGCACATAAAGGGCCCTTTTGGTGTTTCATTTTGTTGTTTTTTTATTACATGAACATTGGTCGTTCCCGCATGTTTCCTCTGGGAAATGTGAAGGAGTGGTGCGTTTTCAGATCAGCGTGCCTTCTTTCTCAGATGGTACGATGCTGTGGCAATATGCTGTGGATGCTGCCGCTATGTATCGTTCCGAGCATATCAGACGCAAGCTGGAAGACTGCTTTGCGCTCTTTATTACTTTCTGTGGTGCTACATTGTCTGGAATTCACGGAACAATGTGCGGCAAGTGCTTCTCCCGGTGAGTGTTATAACATTTTATTTGTGCACGAATTGCTCATGTAATGTAACACCTTCATCAATGGACAGCGATGAAAACACAGCACATATTATTCTACAACTTATCATTTATAAAAATGTGCTTTTTATCCGAGAAATATTCTAAGCAAGAAATATATTCTTGAAATAAGTAGTAGTCATACAAATTAACATTAGCAGAGAATCAAGCGGAAACATAAATTTAGCAAGCTGAAAATTAATAAATATAAGTTCATTGCAATTATAAAGATATCAAGAACTCTAAATATCATAAAGGAATTTCCACGGATATGCCAACTGTATATTCATATGAAAAGTTTAAAGATTCAATGGGTTATCTACATTTCATTATAGGTTTATTGGTGGGAACATAATATTAACCCTTCACAGAGAAAGGAATTTTAAACATTAAGTTTGAAATTTCATGAAATTTACTGTAGAATAACTACAGTTGCTTAGTTCAATATTTAATGAAAATAGGTTTCTTGTTTCCCAAAAATAACACAAAAATATTCTCTTCTTAGAGGGTTTTTGTGGAGTTATTTTCAGCTCATTTTTAACTAGTTTTATATTTTTAAAAATGCAAATACACAGAAAAAGGAGTTCAAAAAATGCGTTTTAATAAAGAGCGTGCTTGCAATGTAATATTTAAAGTGAAATCAAAACAACAAATGGAAAATTAAAACAGCAAACAGTGAAAATATTCAAAGTTACTTTGAATATCTTCACTTACGTTCTTTATTTTTAAAATAATGCGAGATGCACAATCGTTCATTCCAACGAAATGCGAGAGTATAAATTTTTAAAATTATTCACGTATTATATTCCCTGACAATACTGCAATAAGATATTACCTCTTTCACCAAAAGCATAGTAGTAGACATTATTTCTCGAAATTTCTAAAAATGTGTTTTTCTTTCCCAAAACTTTTCTGGGTTGCTTAAGAACAGAAACGAATGATTTAAATTTATCTAAACATTTGTAAAAGAATAAAAGTACAGAAATATATGTATGTTTATATGTCTATACGTATATCTTCTTTTAAATATTTCTTTCTTAAATTTCATCTACACTTATATCCCACATGAAATTCAATTTAATGGATTCTGTACGTATATAGAAATATAATATAAAATTACATGTGCGATGTCAATTTTTATTGATTAAATTCTTCGTACTTCTCTTATTTTTTGTTTATTTATCTGCTAAACGATTGGCTGTAGATCAGGTGTTTCTATAAGAGTTGATATTGACCTTGAGTTCAATGAAAGTTTAAAGGGGTAACTGGTAATCGAAGGGCGACTGGGAATCCATAGGCGAATATGCACCAGCAATCGGTGGGCATAATCTAAATACAATTGATTACGAAAAGAATTATTAATAAAATTGATAACTAATTTATTATTGATATATCACGTAGTAAGGAAGAAAATGTAGAATAAATATAAGCAAAAAGTATGCTTAAGTTTATATGTAAGAATAGTTGAATGTATTGAAGGAGGATGCTCAATCACTAGTCTTATTCGAAACATGTGAGTATGTTAAGTTTTTAAATTTAAAAATCTACTGAGAGAAATATCTCAAAATAAAAATTCTTATTCAACCAACACTGCTGATTTATCCTTTTCTTATCTAATGGAAGCAAACAGGTCTATTCGATAATTTACTACCGAAAAAAAGAAACGGGTTGAAGATTTTTGAACTAGGTAATTTAAAAAAATAAGGTAAGCAATTTTATGTCAAATAAAAAATGTGTCAGTATATCAAGCGCAGCCATCTTTTTAATTTAAAAGATATGCAGTTAGAATTTGTTATTATGTTTCAGAAACCGTGTTCATATTTTAAAACAAAAAATATCATTAAAAATAACAAATAGTAAATCTAATAAACTCTATAATTTTTTTTCAAAATAAACCCATTTTTTCATTTTAATGGTCTAATTATTACCTTGAAGTTATTTAAGTGCAATTACTTGTATTTTGATTATTCTACGTACTATATATATATATTAATGATAACAGTAAAGGGGTCAATGAAGAAAGTCATTCCTTCAAAAGTTGCCGATGTAAAAAAATACAAAAGGGATTTGGAATCCTCGCTCGGGAAAATCTTCCGTCATATTTTTTTAAGCATCGATGTGCTTGTGCAAATGCTGTATTATGCACGTAGTTTGAAAATATCATTTAATTTTCAGATACCTTTTCCTACGATGCGAGATAATATAACGAGCACAGTATTCCAAACCAGTACGCACAAATTTCTGCACCAAAGATACAGAAAAAATATCATTCACTTTCTAAATGCTCTTAACGGTATGAAGTCCCACTTAAAATAAAATAGAATTTTCTAGCACAGAATTAGGATAATTTATATATATTGAACATAATATATATTGTTCAGTACATTATTCGTAAATCATGAATTCAAATTATGTTTTAAACAATGAGTTTTATATATATGGCTTTATATGTCTTTAAAATTTAAACATTAATTGCTTGGAACTACAAGATTTCTTTTAAGAAAATAAAGAATTACTTCGTTTATCATGTTCATAACTCTGAATCTTGCATTTTAAATTTTTGGTTACTTAGGAATATTTTCAGGAAGAAAGAATACTTTGCTCTATTTCTAATTCCATTTAATATTCAAGTAGAATTATGTATATATTGTCATTTTACTATAACAGTTTAATACTGGTATTTAGCCCACTGCTCATTAACTAAACTTTAACTAATTTTCTTCTCATTTTATCGTTTCGTGGTGTATAATGTATGGGTGTTACGTTAAAACACACATATTTTAAAATATATTTTATATATTATTAAAGCGATATGTTAGAAAAAGCTATTCTGATTCATATTTTATTTAAAAAATATTCGTTTAATCATAAACAAATATGTTTTTAAAAACATAAACGTTTTAAAAATATATTCCTAAATAAAACCTAACTTCTTTCAACATACAGGTTGTTCCAAAAATGAGTCAGTGACTTCTTTATAGATTTAAATTCCACCTTAATGGAATCCTCAGTTGGATACATATAATTTGTATTAGAATAAATAAATCGTCCAGTTAGTGTCATATTTAATTTATGTTATTATGATAAATGCAAAATCTTCTGCATTTCTGTGTATAACATACACAAGAATAATCATAATTAATATTTTTGATGAAACAGTTCCAAATTTAATGAAGGGTTTTGTTTCCAAATACCGAATTGTAAAAATAAAACTCGGTAACTTTTGTTTTACAGTTTATCTCGAAATTCAGATGAAAATGTGAAATTGTAATGAAAAATAGGGCTTGCAAAATGATTTCATGGAGCAAAATATTTTTATTACCTCGCCTTGGTCCATATTTTACATCGAATAATTTATGAAAAGGAAATGTGGCATTATTCATAGGACATGGAATAAATTCACTAGTGTTATTTTCAAACAGAGAAACCTTAAGTTCAGTGATTCAAAAGACAATTTTAACATGTATGTGAGTTATGATTGATGAAATGAGCAGCAGAGGCATCAGAAACTCTAAACGATCAAATTTCAATGAAACTTTAGTTTTGATTGCAATTATATCGTTGTCTTAAGAAATTGACCATTTCTTTTATCAGTAAACTCATAACGTATCGGGGGAGTAACCGTTTAAAAGCCTTAAAATATTAAAAGGTTAAAGACACTCTTAGAAAGTTCTTAACACTAGAAGTTATCCAAAGATATGTCTTGATTTATGGCTTTATTTCTAGGTAGAAAAGACTGAGCTAAATTTATACTTCCTCAGGGAATGTCATGTAGTGGCTCAACCTATCATCGGGTCATTCTGTAAGGCTAAAGTTAAAAATTAAAAAACTATTGTGCTCAAAAACTAAACTCAGAGGCATAACAGCTCCTAGTGAGCCATGACCTGTAGTACCCCGATACCTGCTTTCTTGACCGTGGACCCTGGGTCAATTCGGGGCATGGACAAGTGGTCACAGAATCCCCATTTTTTAGTCCCCAAGCGAACATGATACTCTTATCGACCCACTCCAGGGAAGAAAGACGGCGTTAATCTTACCCAGTCTAGGGACAGATCCGGGGACCTGCGATGCTGCTGCGCGATGCGTTAGCAACTGTACCACTAGGTCTTCATTTCTGAGATCTTCTCTTCAAAACATATATGCAGAAACTGGCGAAAATTCGTGCTACTTAGCCAACAGAAATGACCGTTTCCTATGAGTAACTGTATAAGGTATTTCTCCCGCCTTCTTCGCATGCCTTCGTGGTGTAGTGGTCTGCATGCTCAACGCGTAACCAAGAGGTCCGTGGTACGATTCCCGGCGAAGGCGTTGCTCATTTTTCATGTCTCCTGCTTCGAAATAAACTAATGTCTCTACAACTGGCGCCCGAACTAAAAAGGTGGTGGATGATGATTCTCCGCCACCGCGATTTGGCGATTGGGTCCTCAAAACCCCAGTCGCCCTTTAAAAGGGGGAGTATATAAGGTATTTCTCCCGCCTTCTTCGCATGCCTTCGTGGTGTAGTGGTCTGCATGCTCGATGCGTAACCGAGAGGTCCGTGGTTCGATTCCCGGCGAAGGCGTTGCTCATTTTTCATGTCTCCTGCTTCGAAATAACCTAATGTCTGTACAATTGTATTGCATAGTGGTTAGAACCTTAGTTAGATTATTTAAATTATAGAAATGCGAGCATAATTTACAGGAAAAGCACCACGTATACTTTTAGAAGTTAAAAAAAAAGTTCTAAAAATTCAAGTAACTTAAGAATAATTTTTTATATCCTTACGGTATTAGAATATAAATACATATATTTAAAGATTTGTCAACGTGGCTAAAACAAAAGTAGCAGCGCTTGAAGCGATCTCACTGTATTTCTTTACTTTTCATTTCTAATAAATGCACTTCTACTGCGACGGAAGTGGCAATATGAGATGCACTTCGTTCTCATAAGGGGAAGAAATTGGACTTTCCATTGCATTGGGAAAAATGAAAAAAAAAATGTACAATATCATCTGCACTAGTATTGTGTGTATTCAGCCATAATATTTCTTGGAGACTCACTTGAATATCGAAAAGTCGAAAGAATAAATATTTGCTTAGGTATCTGAAAGCAAATGTGATGAGGTTCTTTCGTGAAACAAATAATGCATGTTATGTAGTGAACTAGGAAGTCAATGCTGTGCATACAAATTTCGTTTACAGTAAAGGACGATAAATTATATCTCACGCTGCTTTGCTCATTTTATTTCTGAAAGCTTTTTCTTAGCTGGTAATTCTATTTTCTTAATGCTTTTATGATACCTTTAAAACTATATATAAGTGGTATTTTTTCAAGAAAAATGCATAATTTTGTTAAAGCGGGGATTACAATACAAAAATTCATTTTTTCTAAAAATTAAGAGAAAAAAAAAGACTGCTTTAAAGTAATTTGATCTGTTCGGTATTCTGTTCTAATTGCGGAAACCAATTCTATACATGTTGCAAAATGTTTGTGAAGCTAAAGCTCGAAAATGTGATATTCGTAAAATCTCAAGTTTTATTTTATTGTATTTTTCTGTATTTTACAATTGTAATGAAATGATAATTTAAAAAAATATTATAGCCTTAATTTTATTACCTATATCCTTTTGAAGTTTACGTAAAACTCTACATGTTTTAGAAAGCACTGCAAAGTCTGCAGTAGATGGAAACATAAAAATTCATTTCTTTGAGAAACTATTAATAATTTAACTAATATTCATTTGATAAATTAACTAATACTTTTAACTAAATTTCGATTTTTTCCTAATTATGTGGTGATTTTTTTGATAATATGTTTTCAAGCAGTTCATGAAAAACGTATGTAGCGGACCTTATAACGATTGGTAGTATGCCCATGAATGTCAATATCCAATGATCGAAAGTTTTTATAAACTAGAAAACATATCTGTGGCTTAAAAAGTAATATTTTGTGTGCCTTTTTTATTCAAATTGAAAATCTCGAGGAAGAATGCTATGCAAAAATGTATGCAACTAATCTATTTTATATTAGTAAATGCGAATGAAGCTTTCCGAGATTTTTCATCTTGAGTGTAAAGATCAGTGAACTACTAACTTTGCTATCGTAATTCATCACATTCAGTTAATATATATCACGGCATAAAACATAAATGCAGTCTGATTTCAATAACACCTTCAATTACATTAATTAAGTAAAACTGGAATAAAAAAGTAAATTCACGAAAGGTTCTATGGAACAAAAAGAGTTATTTTCATAATTTTAAAACTTATTTCTAAATTTTAAAAGCAAATACTGGGTTTTTAGTATATCTTAGACAAACCTTTAACGAAACGAATGCGTATTCATGGACCCCTAAGATCTATAATATTTCAGAACTCTTATTGCACACAACAACGCATTTTAAGTTTGCATTTTGAGCCTGCCTTTATTTCCAGCGTGATTAGCATTTGCAACCTTTCCTTACAAAACATTTGACTATATATTTCTTCATATTTATAATAGTAAGATATCATTATGATTAAAAACAATGCACATAATATTCCAAGTACGCTGAAAAAAAAGAGCATTTTATTGTAACGAAAGCAAAACACACTCAAAATGTCAGTTGCTTTATTCCCAAAAATGTCCTTCAAAAATATATGACAACATAGGGACGACACTTGTATGTGATGAAAGTTTGTCATAACATAGAAATTATTAAATGCGTTTTATCTTTTCCAGAAAGAACGGGAACTTGATGCTTTGTAGTGTTTGACAATTTTAAGGTGGTGCATGATGATTTGGCGATTGAGTCCCCTTATCCCCAGTTGCTCTTTAAAAGGGGGAGAATATAAGGTATTTCTCCCTCCTTCTTGGCATGATTTCGTGGTGTAATGGTCAGTATTCTCTCCGCGTATTCGAGAGGTTCGTGTTCCGAATTCTGGAGAGGGCATTACTCATTTTTCATCTCTCCTGCTTCGAAATAACCTAATGGCTCTACAGTCTTACATATAAATTTTTAGGCAACTTTATAAAAAAGTAGTGCACGCCTTCGTGCGTTTTCTCTTGGTGGAAATAGTTAACACGTTCACCTGGCAGCATAATATCTGTTCTTCGAATCCCGGTGATGTTATAATTAATCTTGAGTTTTTCCCTCGAAAAATATTAATAGCCCTTACAGTGTCGTTCCAACTAAAATACTCTAATTCATACGGCTCATAGATAGGATTTCATTAACTGGATCTCAAGCCTATTCTAATTTTTCTCCTAAATTGTATAAAATATAAGGAATTGTTTCATTCTCAGAGCGTACTTTCCTGATATAAATGGTAACTACATCCAGGTATAACTGCAAGATTCACAGTTCGGATTTCCATGAGGGTATGAAGTGTGAGGCACAGTTCCTCATTCCTCTTGTAACACCTTCCAGCTCTGGAATTTTTGTCGGAGTCTGCTCACATGCTTCTGAGCGACTCCTCGGAAGGTCCTCTTCTTTGCAATTTATGTCCGGTGACCTTCCAGGTGAATTCAGCGTTGAATATTTTCATTATTCAGGAGTTCTCCAACAGCTATTGTAGAATGAGATACAGAACTGTCGTCCATGAACACGAATTCTAGACCCACAGCACCGTTAAATAGACGCACATGAGAAATAGAGGACATCACTCACTGAAGCCTCTTGGAAGATTTGAAGGTCAACATGGCTACCAAGAATGTTACCACCCAAACCAGAACTCCGGCATTTCTATAAGGGTTCCTTTCGATAATGTTGGAATGGTGATTGTGTGTTCCCTTCAGTTTTATCGTGTGCGTACGTCCAGAATCACTCGTTAGACTACATTGGCTCTCATCCATAACAGCATTCCATCTTTTTGCTATTATGCGCAGTTCTTGTGTTCCCGGTATCACAGAAAGCGGGCCTCAGATGAGCAGGCGTTAATGGCACGCAGCGTAATTTAATTTACTTTGCTTTACTCCACTGGCAGAGCAGCTGGTCCGCTTGGGGGTGGTGCTTATCACTTTCTTTGCGTCCTACCAGTGTTTGTAAATTCGTTTAGAAGTCAGGATGCAAGAAGCTGTCTTTATGGCAAAGATTAACTAAAGTACAATAAGGAGTGTAGTCAGCAACGCGGCTAAAATTATTCTGTTTTGAATGTGCAACTATTAAGCTGAAAGAGGCCGCGCTTGTGCTGTTGTTTTGGTTTAAAATGGAGCTGTCTTTCTCTGAATACTTGAAATATAGCACTGTTACAAACATACTTTTGTAGTCATTTGAAAAGAGATACATGTCAACAAACTATTAAACAAATGCAAAGAAAATAATACCGTACAAAATATGATACAATTCATTAGATAAGCACTTAAATTATTGTGCACTCCTGCAGTACCAAATTATTAGTGCACCAGTACAAATATATATATATATT
>KK120729.1:390146-421753 GCA_000611955.2 Stegodyphus mimosarum | reverse complement strand
GATACTATATAATTATAATATTAGTAAAAATTTATGTTACATTATTATATTCCAATACTAATGCACTTAACAAGCACCCACCTACTAGTCGTCGAGTACATAGACTGTGCTTCTGCAACCTCCTGGCCATGATAATATGTGATATCGGATACAGTCTGTTGTAATTCCAGTTTCTGCAGCTGTCTGCCGCCTGTTTCTTTTCGCCTCTAGAAAAGTCTTCTGATCTTCCGTCTCCGATATTGTTAGTGGAAGACCACTGATGAACGTTCATAAGTCATTCCTGTCCATTTCGAATGCTCTCCAGGGTCTTGAAACGATGCTTTAAGCAAACCCAAATTCCTCCGCCCCACTTTCCACACTTCGACCTTCTTCCATTCTCTTAATGATGGGACCTCAGATAAAGTCATCCGGATGACGTCTCCTGAATTACCTATTGGACATATCCCATGATAATAGCAACTTGATGTCGTAGATATCACTATAACTGTGCAATAACTTTCACCGATTTCCTGGGCGTACACTACCTAGTACTCTATGTCCTTCTGACACTTATCTCTCTTTATCATGGGCCATACACGCCTACTGTACCAGTCCCGAGTCTATTTCCCAGTTGGCCTTTCAGTTCGTTCTGTTGCCTTGTTCCGCTTGAGCCGCTCGTCTATACAGTGGGAGGAAGATGAGTTAAATTGATAACTATTTAAGTATACAATTAGAACCCCCAATAGCTGAAGTCAGGTTGCGTATTTTATTGTTTTAAATAATTGAATTCTTTTTAGCTATGAATAGGATTTTAGCAATTTTAAATTACGAATTACAAAAGCTAGTATAATTAATCTTTAATTACATTTTACTTCTTTTCTACGTTATTTTAGTTAGATGTCTCTTTAACAGTAGATATGGTAATTTGTTGGAAAAAGGATGGTCAAATAAGTCCAGTTAGGTGACCAGTTTAGTTTAGTTTCATAGTTTAAGCAATTTTATTCATATCAACTAAGAAAAGGCCGCTCTGTCGTTTCAACTTCAATATTTGGCCATATTTTTTAAATGCGAAATGTTTTTCATTAGTCTGTGGGATTAGTAAATTAAGCCACAAAAAGGATATCATTCAAATCCTCTTATGTATCGCCTTATTATTTATAACTTTTACTATGTTAAGGCATATATAAATTCTTCAGGTTGATCAGTGTGTTCCTAATGGCAGTGTTAAGTTTGTTTCAGAACGTTTCCAAATGGAATAGTTATACTATTCCATTTGGAAACGTTCTGAAACAAACCAAATGGAATAGTATTCATATGGAATATAGTTTCCATATGAATTTCATATGAATTCCATTTGGAATATAGTTTCCATATGAATTTCATATGAATTCCATTTGGAATTCCATATGAATTCCATTTGGAAACTACTATACCAAATGGAATAGTAGTTTCCAAATGGAATAGTATTCATATGAATACTATTCCATTTGGAAACTAGGGATTTGCTAGGGAAACGTTTCTCATATGAAATATGTGATGTGTACACCACTTGAGTTCCATATAGGGAATATTAAATTACACGAAATTTTTTCCTTTATTTCATTTAAACTTATTTTCTCGAATTTCAATAGAGATTATATCTCATTCAATTAATTGTTCTCAGTTAACTGCGGCAAGATCAAAATACATAAAAACTGAGAATATCTTCATCAAAAACTGAAAGATATAGAAAACCATAAAACACCAAATAAGTTAAAACCATTTTTAAAAAGAATTACAATTAAAATTACCGTTCCTACGCAAAAACAAGCAATTCGGCCAGTAGGCAAAAGACATATTTTTCGGTGGAAAAAACTAAAAATTTCCTTTTGGTCCCACTCGGCAAAAAGACACTGAATGTGCAGAAACTGAATTCATTATTTTTCTAAGTTTCAAATGTAAACAAATATGGTAAGCAAACTTTCTTCTATTTAAATAAATACAATAGAACTAAACGTATTAGCTGTATAAATAACTTAAATAATATAGAATAGTTTTTCGTTTAATTATACATTGTTAAATTTGTTGAAGAAATAAAACTAACATTGTGTAATACATACTATTGAAGTTTTGTAATTTTAGGTTGCTAACAAAATTATGACTTAAATAAAAATACCGAAGAACAGTTCATCACTTTTTTGGTACAAGTGTTCTTTTTATCAGCTAAAGGTTTTACTTTATTTAAATGAATTAGTGTTTTATATCATTAAAATCAATGAAAATGAAATTATGAATACGTCAATAAATTAACTATATAATTTTTTATTTGATCGAGGTAGGAGCCAAGCGAAGAATAAAATTGCGTTTTACCCAATAAGCAAAATGTAGAAATGGAATGCAAATACATTAATGATTTGTTTAAAAACATAAATACCGAGTAAATTTACCTTTTATTCTAGCCATAGAAACTTAAATTTATAGCTGCGTAATAAAGATATATGGAAATTTGCATAAATCCTTTAATAAAAAAATTAGGAAATACATCTCAGGGAATATCCACGAAAATGAAATATTGTTAACTCTTCTATTAGAATTAATACGTAGCAGTTTCACAGTATATATAGAGGAAAAATAATTTAACTGATATTTAAAATTACATTGCTTTATCTCATATGTTTCTGTTCAGAAAGAAATAATCTTAGGGCTTTGCAGTTCAATTGCTTGCAAAACCTCTACGAAAATAAATGAGGTAAAAAATTTTGAAACTAATTTTGTTCAAATCATCAATTTTTTCATATTTATATATGTCGAACAGCCATTCCAATAAAAACTTCCTATAAAGTAGTAATGGATGGGGAAAATGGAAGCAAACACTTTGAGAGAATGTAATAGATGATAAAATGCTTTAATCTTTCATATAAATTCCTTCCAATGTCGTCAACGACTTCTGCGATTGTTATTCAGCCAACAAAAGAAACCAGATTTCTAAATCGTATCCTTGGTTGTATGTTACATGAGCATACTTTATCTACTAAGTCACGTATATCGTTATCAGGGAATGTTTCTGTTATGAGGGTAGAAAGTAAAAATATGTTAGCAGACACTGTGTAAGAAAGCTTTTAGCTAAATGTTTTCATTAAGGTTGGAGTGATTGTTTTCTTCTTCAGTTTACAGTTGTTGCATATCATTTTGATTTCTTTTATTATACTTTTGCTGAAATAAAATAACAAAGGCAAATTTTCTTGTTATTCCAGTGGTAGATAACAGAGGTATGCAAATATTTTGGTTTCTTTCATAAGATTTGCTGGCTAATCGACATTTTTCATGAATGTTAAAAAACAGGCATCCCTTAGTACTTTCTGGAGCAAAATATTTGTGAAACATGTTGAATATAATGTTATAGTACACTTTTTTGTGTTCTAATTATTTATAAATCGTCAGAATATTTCTAAATATACGTAGGGACCGGAGAAACTCGCAAAACGTTTCGCAGCTTTTATTAAATAGATTTCTGTACACTTAAAAAGGCCAAAACTTGAAATTTGCATCATTTAAAACACTGTTGTGATTAAACGTATGTATTTATGACTAGAGGTTGCGAAAATAATTTCCAGGTAAGGACTTTTGTGGATACGGTGTGTGTGTGTGTGTATGTATTTTTTATAGAGATGCATATGTACACGGACATAGATAGATAGCTAAATAGATAGATAATTAGATACGTATTTATTTAACATACGGTTTTCCCGAAGAGAAAATAAGATATTTTAATGAATATCTGTAACCAAATGAAAAACATTTTCTTAAGTAAAATTAAGATATAGAGAATGCATGGATGCAGTTCTTTCTTTTTATAAAACACTTCAGTTTAGTAACTTATGATTTTTAGAAATCAATAAGGTATTTCAAATTACTCTCTTTCAACGTAGCATAATGAATGAGGGACTAATTTCCATCAAAGTAATTTTACAGTAATTGATATTTAATTTTTTTCAGTACATGATAGAATATATGAAAATGTTTCTTGATGTTTATTAAAAGCTTCGATTCAGTAGAAGGCGAATTTTAGAAAAAATAAGGGATTTCGAATCAAGAAATATTTTATTTTAACGTAACATAATGAGGGAGGAACTAATTGATATCAAAGTAACACTAAACTAATTTCTAATTAATATGTCTCATTAAAAGATAATGAAAGGGTAACTTTAATATAATACAATATATTGTCATCATTTATTTCAGTATAAAAATATACGATATTCTTTACTACAATTTTCTTATGCTTATTGCCCTCGTATATTTAGATCAATTTTTGTATTTCTGTATACTATAACAAGCTACGTCATGCTGATGGCAAGCATATTGCTTTACTTTAGATTTACCCTCCCCATTATATACGCAATATGCAGCTTCGAAATGCATCTTATGAAGCCCCATACTTGTAGAAACAGAAATCCCTGCTTAATTTCCTCACAGTCTAACAATATCTCCTCCATGACATTGTATGAATTCAGAGTAAATCGTTGTTTAACGTCACTCTATCTTGCACACTTAGAGAATCTAACCAGTCTTTGATTGACGTTCCTGGAATTACTGGCAGAACTATATGACTGTTTGCAATGCAATTCCGAAATGCTTCTGAAGTTAACACAGTTTGCTGTTGAACAGAATTTCATAGTTCATTTTCACATGAAAGAGTTTTTCCTTATCGAAACTGCTTTATTGTCAGGGGGAAAAAGCAAAAAATAGAAAGGGTTTTTCATATCGAAACTATTTTGCCGTCAGGAAAAGAAAATGGTAAATAGAAATGATTCCTGATTATTAATATAAACTTCAGACATGTAACCAACCAAAGTATCTTTTCCAGAATATGTTAAAGAAACCTAGGTAAAGTAAATGCTAGTTGAAAGAATGTGAAAAACACAAATGCAACATTCAAGTTATTACCGTCAAATATACCTAATGTGAAAGAACATTCTGCGTCAGAGTGGCTGCTAAAATGATCGAACACTTTTAGATAGATACTATAAATTATTTCCTTATCATATTACCAGATGGTTACAGATTATTTAGATATAACAGATTATAGAGCTGTATATTTTCTTCCCTAATTGTTATACTAAATTTTCTCCACCATACATATACTTATCACCTACTAATAGATAAAACTTAGTCCTGGTAGACTTTAACAGGTGACATTGTTGGTTCTACATGCGCTAATTACACAATTCACAGTTCTGTATACAGAATGTAACAAGCAAATGCATAAAATATAAGACAAGAAATGAATAATGCATTTATAGCATAATACCTAGTAACAACTATTATTTGCAGAAATTTACGATATGTGGAATAAAGAATCTGAAAACACAACAGTAGATTTTAGAAATTGCCATACAAATTAAGAGAATATATCTTTCAGTTAAATTCAATTTGTTAAGTGTAGCAATAATTTTTATTGCGACATTAATAACATTTACCACACTGTAGCGTAATTCGAAGGCCGCAAATTGTTAAATGAAGAATTAAAGTGTTTTATTTATTCCATTCTTGAATTAACGTACAATTCAAGAAATAAAAATTGAATTTAAAAATTATTTTAAGTTTAAATTTTAACTGTATTATTAAGCTATTTAGTTTAATATAACATGCTACAAAACTACGTTCCGTATTGCCCTTTTCGCATTTTTGAAATACACAGTCCAGTCACATTAATGTGACCACCACGTACTTTCCATGTCAGAGTTAAATAACCAATCACAGAAGGCAGGTGGCAGCACAGTGCAGTTGAGCGTATATAAAGGGTGTGTGAGGGCTTCGGAAAACATTTCAATCGTTGGCGTAATGCAGAAACGAAGCGATTTATCCGACTTCCAAAAGGGCATGATCATTGGCTTTCGGGCCAAGGGTGGAAGCATTTCCGAAACGGCTGAGTTTGTGAACTGTTCGCGTGCCGCCGTGGTAAAAGTGTACCGTGCATGGCAAAATGGGACTGTCCAAAATCAGCGACGTGGCAAATGTGGTGCACCACGGGCCATAGATGACAGAGGCGAACGACGGTTGCGGAGATGCGTTCGGGCAGATAGACGGGCTACCGTTGAGCAACTGACCACCAAAATGAACCAAGGGGCTACCAAAAGTGTCTCCCAAAGTACTATTCAGCGAACATTGCTGCGTCTGGGCCTCCGAAGCAGACGCCTGGTTCGTGCACCTATGCTGACTGCTGTTCATCGACGGCGAAGGCTAGAATTTGCACGCCAGTACAGCAGCTGGACGTCCACTGAGTGGCGACAGGTTGCGTTTTCGGATGAATCGCGTTTTATGCTCCATCGGACAGATGGACGTTGGCGTATAAGGCGTGAAACCTCTGAAAGGAACCACCCTGCAACCATTGCCGGAACGGTCCAAGCTGGAGGCGGGAGCATTATGGTCTGGGGAATGTTTTCCTGGCATTCTCTAGGTTCACTGATCATTGTGGAAGGCACAATGGATCAATACAAGTACGCATCTGTCCTTGCGGACCATGTTCACCCCTACATGCGCATTGTTTTTCCTCAGGATGATGGCATCTTCCAGCAGGACAATGCGAGGTGCCATACAGCTGCCAGTGTACGTGCGTGGTTCGAAGAGCACCAGGATGAGTTTACCGTCCTCCCCTGGCCAGCAAACTCACCTGACTTAAACCCAATCGATCATCTGTGGGACCATCTCGATCGAGTTGTTCGCGCCATGGATCCTCAACCGCGTAATCTAGCGCAGCTGGCCACGGCATTAGAGTCGGCATGGCTCAACATCCCAGAGAACACCTTCAGGGACCTATGTGACTCTCTTCCTGCACGTCTCGCAGCAGTCCGCTCTGCGAAAGGTGGTTATTTAACGCCACCGCCTTAGGGCAATAATTCCAAAGCATAGCTAAATAGTGTTTTTTGCTAAAATCCCTAGAGTACCATTATGTTCCAAAATATAAAATAAATAAAAAACAAACTAAAAATGCAAAATTCGGGCATCGAGGCGCGCATGTTTATGTGGAGAACTTTAAATATTCAAAATTTGGTAGCTCTACCTACGACTGTTTTCTGAGACTTATGATATGATTGCGCTGAAAAATCAAACAAATATATTTACATACATATGTACACAAATACACACATACAGATTCTTCATTATTCCAAATTAGAGATTTTGGAGATTATAACAGTGCAAACGATCATAAAAATTATCCTTTCGATGTATTATGATACCCACTGTTGAATTAGAGCGTTTTCGGGTGCGTAATTTTACACCTAGCTTTGTGTATTCTGAATATTAATTCCAATATATTCGGTGCATGAGTTATTGTGATTGATATGACGTTTCATGGTTCATACTGACGAAACCACAAATTCATCTTAAATTTTAATAAGTTTCTGAGATTTATGATATGATTCTAGTTCAGGTAACAGTCTGTTTCACTGAATATTAGATTTAGGGTAGAAATTCCCAACTTAAATTTACACTTGGGGGGAACCACAGAATCTATATTATTTTAGGGCGTTAAACTTCCAACTGTAGCTTACCGTTTCGAGTAAGAACCTCAGTGGAGGCTCTACGTCGCCCAAGACAAGCCACAACAGTCACCAACAGCTACTTTTTGAGGCTCCATCTTTCGGACAACTCTAAGCTCAGATTTAAACTATTACTCTTCAGACAGACAACTACCGCCAACTATACTGTTCCAGTTAACTTACTTATACTTCTACTTTCGTCTCAAAAATCTACAGAACTATCTTGAGAGAAAGAGCTGGATGATAAAGCAATAACAATACTAACGATGCAAATTAAAAACGAATTTTTTGTTGAATTTAATTTAATTGTCCCAGCATTATCAATTATATAAATTAACTATATTATTCATAGAATAATTATATAAATTACTATATATATATATGCTTCACGACAAAAGTGCCCAAAGCGGCTTTTCATTCAAACTACCAACGGCTGCCGAAATGACAGAGATCGCATGCTCTGCTTGTATGTTCCTCTTAAAGTACATAATAGCCTAAGCATAAGTTTCCTAAATGCATGGTATGAGTTCATTTTTATTATAGATACTCTTATCTAAGGGATTATCTTAAGGTTTCTTATCTTGACGCTAACGGATACTTAGTACATACTCAACGGATAATGGCAGCTGCTTTGTTAGGAAATATGAACGATATCATTCCAAACTTTCGTACTTCTTTGTTCTTTAATGAACTGGACAGAGAGAAAGTGTCGTGAATCTTAAATGAAATTTCAGGTGTTTTTCTGCTATTTAAACAAATAAGTTACCAAAGAATT
Organism: Stegodyphus mimosarum; assembly: GCA_000611955.2. Lineage (NCBI taxonomy): Eukaryota > Metazoa > Arthropoda > Arachnida > Araneae > Eresidae > Stegodyphus > Stegodyphus mimosarum. Next base: position 413,476 of record KK120729.1, on the reverse strand, counting down.
TCTTCTTTTAAGAATTAAATCCCACAATTTTATAAGCAAATTTAGTTGTAATTTTAAATGCAAATTAAAGCATCAATCTAAGCTAAATGACTAATAACTGGCTATTTGTCAGGTGCATCACAGTTAAATAAGAATCTCTTGAATTGGCAACATTTCCCAGGTTGGTTAGATTGATGTAAAGCATAAGTTCTATGATTATATCGCAGCATAACTATTTGCACGGACGTAATCATCAATGTGGCCATGCGTAACGTAATCAGAAATTTTGAAGTATTTCAGTATAGACATTTCTAATGTCAAGAAGGAAATGAAAATCTCTTGGAAGTTGGAAATGTTTACAAAAGCTAATTGCATTACTCGTAGTTTTCAAGAATAAAAACTCATCTATTTAATGCTTTTATCCTTCAATAACTAAGTCTCTCAGGACCTTTAACGTCCTTCTTTGTTAAGTGTTCTTTTACATTTTTGAATTCTTGATAGCATATGTCAAACGAACCATGGAAGATAAATGTGGTCAACAACAATATTTGCTGCATCTTCTTATCAGATATTTTTAGCAAATACTTTCTAATCTTGCTCATGCGCTTTGAGAGGCAATTTAACGACATATTTTAAAGCCAGCCTATTTCAAAAAGAATCCACATAAGGAGTTCGTTTGTTAAGTAGCATAAGTATTTGAATGATCAGTTAAAAATGTAATCACAGTTTTATCAACGGGAATAATGGTATGAAAGTACATTTAAAGGCATTAAAATTACTTTATAAAACTTCGGGTTAAATATGACAAGGATTTAACTTAAAAAGTATTATCAATAAGAGGAAAAGGTGCTCATCACCATTATTGATTCATACATTTAACATCTAAATGCATTTCAATAAATCGTTCAATTACATTTCCAAATGTAAAGTTTTATCGATTTTATCGAAAAACAAAAATGTGAAAAAATATTTTTTTTAAGAAATTTTCGAAAGGATATTCATTTGGTCTGAAGTATCTAAATACAGCATTTATTATGCTGCATGATATTTCATGTTAATTAAATAATTTTTAATATTTGGACTTTCATTGAACATGTATTTATAACATATATATAAACATGTGCTTATAATATGTATATAAGCATGTGTTTATAACATATGTGTAACATGTGTTTATAATATATAATACTTCAAATATCTCTGATTACAACATGTTCAAACATCCAAAGCTGTAATCCGCATAAATTTTCATCACCCAAAAGCAAGGTTAAAGATCAAAATATCCCATCAAATTCACTTTTTCTGTGTTACCATATAATTCACTCGATCGATGTTCAATAGTGACTTGACTCGTATGTTTGCATCAAGAAAAAGAATTGTTTTCTTAGATGTGCATTTCTTACAGAAATCAGCTATTTTTATTACGGCCTCAGGAGAGTTAGAGTTTTTTCCATTATTTTTGGAGCAATGATATGTATCAGTAAAATCATACTTTATTTTTCTAAGAGATAGGAGAGAAAATGCTTAAATCAATAAAATGGTCTACGAAATATACACTGCGTATTTATTTTTATTTGTCTTATTTCTTTACTTCGTTTTTAATATATTTTATTCTTTACTAAGAAACTAAACAATGAAGCTAAACAACGATGTAATCAAATTTTTATTGAATTTTCTTTTATCATATACTATACACGACAATTAGTTATTAATATGACAGCAACTTTATCGCTAAGAGATTTCAGCGACTTGTAGGGGGTTTTGTAACATTTGTAGGAAATAAAACATTTCCCGGCATGTCAAGTGAATTCGGGAATCTTAAAACGTATCCAATTATTTTCCAACTTCTTTCATAATAGCAAATTATTTTCACATTTAGATACATTTAATGTTAACTTCTAGAGAATTAAAATACTTGACTGTCCTACAAATCTCAAATACTTGCTCTTTTGTTTCATCCCAAGATAACATTTTTGACTATGAAACTGTCTTAGTTTGCCGTAGAAATGTTTCTTTCCTCTCCCCTTTCAGTTGTCAAGACTTGTTCAGAAGTTTGAGCCAAATCAACTTGCATCGCTTATTTTTCATGCTCAAGGATGTTGAATAGTATAACTGTACCCAGAAAAAATATTATGTTGTGCTCCCTAACGCGAAGCAAGAAGTTTCTTTGATCCAGAATTCAGACCAGAATAATCCGAGTCACCTTTATCCTGACGAGTGTGTCTCGTTGCTAACTCTTGACGACACTTTTCAAATCGAGGAGTCTGTCTCGGGGAAAAGAGGAAGTTGCTAAAATATAATGCAAATTTATTTTATTCTGCAATTCCCTAAATAGCCCACTAATAATATAATGGATTAAGGCACGAAAATTGGATATTTTGTTTTGCATTTTATTCCCGATGATTGAATGCACTGTAATTTCCTGAGTTATCCCTTCTCGTAAAATCGTGTCTATTCATCCGCTGCTATATGTAATCCTTATTATCACTAACACTTACTAGAGGAATCTTTTTCAGTTCATCTTCATTTCAACGTCATTGTTGAGACAAAGAATTCTGCATGCTAACTATCCGTTGGCTTATTGAAATTAAGAAACTGATCAATAGTACAGATACTGTGAATAACTTCATAGCGATGCACAGGTGTAAAATCCAATTGTATTTTTAAATGCTATGCCATTTTTCTAAATTTTATTTTTATGCGTATCTTTATAAAACATAATTATGAGTGTATTGAAAGATAAATTTATTGAAACAAAATGTAGCCCTTAGTGGTAATATTCGAAAGAAGATTGAAAGCATTCAAATTATTTTTTTAAGCTAAATAATGCATTCAAACTTTAGAAATAAATTTTCTTCGTAATAATATGGATTACAACAGGAAAATTCGAAAACTAAGCTAGATGAAATCAGTAACATTATATAACCGTTTTTATTAAAGGTGGCCAAAAGCGCCTTTTATGGGTTCAGATTAGAAACGTTCGGTGACTGAACTGAATTATTTTTTATGTCACTCCGCTCACTAGCAATAAACTTGATGAAAAATATCGGGGATATGAAGGTATGAATCAAGAACTTTAGCAAGGTTAGAGAGAAGATCGGATAGAATCGAACAAGCAATAGAGTCAGGACGGTTAGTGAAGTTCCAGCAAAAAAAGAAAAGAATGAAACGATCAGTGGGTTCGGAAGAATCGACAAAATCAGACCCTAAATCCTTGAACTGATTTCTTTCACCTGTATTTTTCGGATTCCCTAAAACCGTTTTTCTACTTAGAACTAACAATAAAATTCCTGAATAAAAATACTTTCAAAAAGTTGAGAAATGATAAAATTAAATTCACTTTTAACGAGAGAGAATAACAAGATTGTTATAAACTTAAAAATTGCTTCCGTTTTCTAGAAATACTTTTCATGCGCTCCGTAAAGTAAATCTGATTTTCGAATCCGGAGCGAATCACCTAACTCCAATTTTAATTGATAACAGCTGGTGTTCTCTGCCTCAGAAAGTGAATTTTCGAAAAAAAGAATGGAATAGAAAAGAGGAACTTAGGAACAGGTGCTAAACCGAATAAGCTTGCTACACAATGTCTTCCCCTACGAGTGATTTTAATGTAGGTTACTTTCCCTTTTCAACGGTCTTCATGAACGAACTACTTATGCAGATATGTCGAGAGCGTTTTATCACAATTTAATAATCTAATCTGCTACAAAATGAATATTATCTAAAAGTATGTATCTTATGTTTGAAGTTAAAATCAATTATTTAAGTTTTCTGTAAATTTGTCGAAGTATGGAGGTGCAGAAGTATGTAGGACATTTTGGACCAGGTTTAAGTATGAAGACCTGTCAAATGACTCCGAAGCTTTGTTGCTTTTCATATACATATCCTTGAATAGAAGAACCTGTAGAGACATTAGGTTATTTCAAGCAGAAGACATGAAAAATTAGCAATGTTCTTGCCAGGACGCAAACCTCAGTCCTTTCGAATAGGCGCCGAGTGTACTGGCCATTACACCACGACGGCATGCTAAGAAGGCGGGAGAAATAACTTATAAACCGACTAGAAGCTGATTTCGCATATAAAACGAGTGTAAAACAGTTTCGTATTAAAGAACATTTTATAAAATTCTGGATTATGATACACATTTTTTATCTTATTCATTATTTAAACCATAATCCATCTTTTTTCCCTTCAGCACCGATATATGCTTTAAACAAATTTAAAATGCAAATTCTCGAACAATACAAACTGCTACGGATAAAGAAGTAATTTTGTATGCATAAGATAACATATCAAATTTTGTCCTCTTAAACAGAAGTCATTGCCCCTCAGAAAAAGATTGGTAATATAGCTGAACAACGGTAGTTCAATAGGGGTTTAATTTCAAGTAAGAAAGCTAGTAAGCATGGGCATGTATGCACCGTGTATATGAGCCAGGTTCTATTAAAAAGTCCTGTCTGAAGACCACTACACGAAAAATACCTTTTACCCTTTCCTGTCAGTTCTTGTTTCCACTTGCAACCCCCTAATAGAATGAGTTTTTAAATCGCGTTGAATGCAAATGGGTTAGAAGAAGTATTTAAGGAAGGTTCAATTAACTTCGATAGAGAATGTTAGGATTCCTTGGTGGCGCGTGTTTGCCTTCTTGCTAAGACACTCTTGAAGCCGTTATGTTCGGCCGTATTATACGTGCCTATTGATATTCCCCGGCTAGTCTAATTCAAAGGCCAACTGCATTAGATAATTTTTCTAGCTTCGACAAAGTCTCGTTTAGTCAATATTAACTTAGTTTCTTGTTTCTTATTCTGAGCTAAAGCCCGAGTAGAGGCTTTCCTGTAAGGCCCAGAAGGGGCCAACTGTTATTCTTATTTGAATGAATAAAACGGTATTTTAACCCTTCTCGAGTCTACGTCTTAGTTGGTTTTGAACTCAGCGTAGTTGACCTCAGCCTATGTTGCTACGTAGTTCACTAGGAACCGTGACGTTTTATGGTAGATAACGAATATTTAGGAACCATTATCAATATAAATCTCTTTATCTGCATTCCAGTTAAAGAAAAACTCTAGCAGACATTTAATAACGAAAATGTCAGATCTTGCCTCAAAGTGCCAACGAGAAAGTCATACACGAAAACGCTACATTAAGTGTGAACGACTTTCTGTAATTTACGAATGATTCTAAACAGGCAGGCAGACTCTGATTAGCGAATCTTGTTTATTTTCTCTGTTACATTATTTTAGTATAGATATATAAGTAATATGACTAAAATGCGAAACCTTTAGCCGAGTGTGGTAAGTAGACTTTTATATTCTATATGTCGAATAATGTACTTAAATATCTGTTCAGATTTCCATGTTTTATTTTATATTAATTTTATTTCTATTTAATGTAATAAAAATCGCAAAAACAGGTGATAAAAATTTTTATTTTTTTCTGAATGCGCAATCCTTCCACTTTTTCCCTAATGTGAGAAATTTGCGATATATATATATAATTAAAATATAATTATTTAATTATGTTGTAATGAAATACGTGCAAGTGGTTTTAAATTTTGCATGCCTGTGGATTTATAACATACATTAAATAATTAAAGAGAGCACACTTGTTGCTCTTTCGTTCTGCTTTATTTTTATTCCGCATTTGCTAGAATCTCAAACAAGATAAAAAAGTTGAAATATTTTACCTTAATCACATCCGACACTTTATTGCGTTTAATTAGTAAAATGCATTCTTAATTTTCTGTAATCCAGATGTTGAAAATAAATAATGGTTTAATACAATTTGAGGCTTTAATATGCTTTTTACATTTGCAGCGATAAGTATTACATATTGAAATAAATACACCGTAGTTTGTATATCAGCAGTTACACGAGAATTTGTATTTACTAAGTAAGCCATTTTCTGAAAAATGCATGTAGATTTATTATTTATTTTATAGTGTAAATACCCCCCCAATAAATAAAGCTTTACGTGTAACGTTTCACGTATTTTGAATCGATAAATCAGAAGAATATACAAAATGAAAATGTACAAAATTGGCATGTTTTAATTTTTGTATGTACTTCCTTTTATAAAACTTATAAGGTATTTTCTCCCTCCTTCCAGCATGCCTTCGTGGTGTAAAGGTAGCACACTCGGCAGCATTCGAGGTCCAGGTTCAAGTCCCCCCAAGGGCATTGCTCATTTGTCACTAACCTAGCTTCAAAAACACCCAATAGCTCTACAGCTAGTGCCCGAACTAAAAGGTGGTGGACGATAATACGTCACCACCAGGATTTGGCGATTGCGTCCTTTAATGCCCAGTCGCCCTTTAAAAGGGGAAATATACAAGCCATTTTCTCCTTCCTTCCAGCATATCTTCGTGGTATAACGGGAGCACTTTCAGCGTATATTCGAGGGATCCATGTTCGTATCCCGGCGAGGGAATTGCTCCGTTTTGAATTCTCGTGCTTCAAAATAACCTAATGTCTCTACAAACTAGCTTAACATAGATTGGGTAACTTCTCTAAACATCCGTTTCAAAGTTGTATATACCTTGAAACTTTCTTTATTTGATGTATATACTTTTTTGTTTTGCTTACTTTCTTACATCAGCACTGTTAAAATATCTTTATGTGTTTGATTCTGTAAAAATACGCTTAATTCTTTAAAAACGCGATCTCGAAATTTTGATAAAATATATTTCTGTTTTGATAAACTTTGTTATGTGATGTTCTTAAGAAGAAAAATATTTCGTTTCTGAGCACAGTTTATACCCACCATGCTCATTTATAGTTCCCAAAAATGGCCAGAAAAAATGTTTAATAAAATGCGCTTTTAAAGCAAAGGTTTTTATCACTTTGTGTAAAGCATGGAGTTTACTTTCGTAATTATAATAAATTCTTATAACATGTCGTGAAGCTGTCAGTTTCATTCGGATGTACATAATAACATAATTTCCTCCGTATGAAAACATTTATTCCTTCAGAATTAGTTTTTTTTGGGAGCATGTATTAATTAATTTATTTGGTAAATGAGAAGTAAATTTTCCCAATTTTAATGAGAAATTTATAATCACTGAGTTATTAATAACTTACTCTTATAAATGTATCTTTTAAATCATTGAGCTTTTAATACCCTGTTTCTCTGAGTAAAAAATGCAGACACATAAAATATAAATTAATTAATTTAGCTAAATAACTAGAACGCTCAGCCGCGTTTATATGTATGACATAAAATTAGCAGGGAATAAAAACTCAAATAGAATAGCATGTATTGCGCAAAATAGTTAAGAAAGTTCAAGAAATGAAAAGAATTTATGAAAATATCAACATTTTTTTAAGCTGAATTGGAATAGTAACTTTCTTTGGCCTGTGTGTGTGTGTAAGAATAATTTTAAAAATAAGGCACAGAAAAATGAGAACATACTTATGAAAGAGGATTGAACATAACTAACTTATTTGTCTAATTATAATCGGAAGGAGTCTTTTATTAAAAGGACTTTCAACCTGTTCTTAATGATTTTATGATTTATTTACTTGTTGGAAACAGCACGTAGAAATGATTTTGAAACTTAGGTAAGGTTATGTTTAAAGCCTTCTTTTTATTTAAATTTACATCTTTATTTCTTTGATTTTTTTCTATTTTATTATTTAAGTTACTCATTTCTTTCATTCATACACTCATTGAAATATTTTTTGACAAAAACTATTATGTCATTATTTTAGATAGCGTCTATATTTTCATTTTCCTGAAGCACTAATATAAATTGTATAAAACTTTAAAAGCAGTTAAAATTCAGTCATAGGCTGTGAAAAAACAATAAATATTAATAAATAACATATATGTTTACTTAAATTTAATGCCTATCTAATTTCTGTATCTTTAAATTTCGAAAATTACGTCTGTTATTGAGAAGACTGAAAAATGTTCTAGAAAATTCTGATGCTTTTTGACAAATCGTGATTCATATATTGAAATATATAAACATTAGATAAGCTTTGATATTCGTCAGATAGCCAAATGGCTAATTGTTATGGCTCCTAATTTTTAAAATGCAACAAAAATTTAATTCTTTATTAAACATTACAGAAGACGTTTCCTTTGTAGATTTAGTCAAGAAAAAATGGTAAAAACATCATACAGTATGTCGTTAATCAATATTCAATAATCATTCATATCAGTGTTAAAATATCATTATTTTCACTTTTAAAGTATTTTTAAAAAAACTGATGTCTTTGATGGATGAAATATCTTTCCTATTTTGGTGCAAATTTTATAATTGAGATTATTATTACATAATAAGAAATCATTGTAACGGTTTTTTTAGATGGAAAAATAAAATAGTAATAAAAAAGGTAAAGAATTTTGATTTTTAAAAAATGCAAATATTATTTAAAACCAAGGAACATATGCTAATCTTAATAGTATGATATGTATTGGCGATAGAAATGCCACATTACCTGAAGTTACGCTACTACACGCATATATGAAGGTGCGTTGGGAAATTTTGCTACTCCAAGAAACATTGCACTGGGTCATATTACTGGTAATCTGCCTAAAGATAAAATGTTAGTAATTGAATAAATGTCACCGAATGCCATTAGTTTGACGGACATCAATATATTATGTGTAATGTAATTTAAATAAACAACGTAAATGAAATGCTGCGCTGCATAAATTCAGATATATTTTTAATTAAAATTGTATCGAAGGATATTGTTGCTCATCCTGTTTGCTGGTCGCCAGCGACCTATGGCTGACATTCGTTTAGAAGAAATTCAATGCCACAGGTGGCCATCGATACAGTAAATATGGACAAATTTTAATTTAGAATTCAATCAAAGGACACTGTCATTCGTCAAAGGCGACTTAAAAGTTGACATTTATTGTTAACAATCGAGGACAGTAAATTTAAGCAAATTCTTAAATTAAAATTAAACCGGTGCACTCAGTGCTGGGCAAGATCTGGTCAGGTACTTCCAAACTACCGATCGCCGAAAGGCCATTGGTGATTTAAATATTGATAATTACTAGCAATTCACTCCTAGAATACGTTTGGGAGCTGAATATCAAATTTAAGTAACATTTTAAAATAAAGTTAAAGGAGAAGTACTCAATTTTTATACAGTAGTTTGCTATAGTTGATTTACGGGCACTGCAGGTAACTATACAGATTATTGGATTTGGTCAGTGAAGTAAATTTGATAGATTGTTACGATTGAATTAAACAGAAAGGTACCATTAACCGTAACGGAAAGACACTGTGGATCATCCAATCTGTGGTCACCTCTGTATGCCTAGATTATTGGTCTCAGATGATGTATAGGCTTTCTCTCCCTATTGTAGGGTAGTGCCATATTTACTGCACTGTTAACGATTTCTAAAGCAAATAGATGTAATAACAAGGCACTGTAACATAGTGTAATATAATGTAACCATAATATATAATAATATAACATTTCAAAATTTTAAAATAACTCCAAGAAAGACTATTTTTGTGGTCAAAAGTACTTAAGTTAAGTTATAGCCTAGAACATCTTATAAATTACGGTACAGTCTGTAACATAAAACCTATACAGACGATTCAATTTAAAGTTTCTATTACTGCTCTCAGATCCAGATTAAATTAATAGGAAACGTTGTAGAGTTTTACTTGATTTGGAAACTTAAACTAGTTCCAAACTCCTCAAAAATGTAACGCAAAATATCGCTATGTCTGAAATTAACTACAAAAATTGAAAAGATTTAAATAAACATTTTTATTTAACATAACATAGAACATCCGGGCACGTCTTGCGCTAACAGATCATCCACCACTTATGGCGACGTAAAGTAACATAAAGTAACAGGGACAGGGAACGTGGACGGGGTACCAGAACTTCGTCAAGTTGGACTATCACAGATCAATGCAACATAATTCCATTAAACATACATTAGTACATTATACAAATAATAAATTTACATTAGTATATCTGAACATAAATTAGCAATAAAATTCCGATTTAAAACGTAGCCGAGTAGTCAAAGATTAAATTTAAATTTAAGTTAGCTCAAAACTCTAATCGGCGTAACAATTTAAGTTCCAGCAGCAATCACACTAAGCAGAATAAGTTCAGGCTTAGACGACTCAGGGCTAGAAGGAACTATACAATATGCCTGCGGGAGGCAGAAAAATGCAATAAAAAGTAAACGAGCTAGTAATTAAGTACTCTCTAAATCATTTACATTTCTGGTGAGGAAAGGAAAAGGAGAATTTATAATAAAGGCTGAAATTATAAATATCTGGTCAATTTAAAAGTAACCTTACAGCCTTAATATAATTTTCTTCAATTAAATAATTTTGTCAAAGGTCAAGGATTTTCTCTCCTCTGAATTCTTACTCTTACCAAGAGAAATACTGATTCTTTCACCAAAGTGCCGTCCTGAATGGTATCGTAAATAGGTGTGGTTAACCTTTATCTCGAAACAAAAAGTAGGCTTTGGTCTCCCATGCAAGGCGTTGCTGTAAATGTTTTGTAAGTGTTTTCAGAGCATTTTCTTCTCATAACCTTTCACCGTTTTAGTAATCTTCGCTTAATAATAAAATTTTAAACTTCCCTCTAAAGAAAAAAACTATCATCACCTTTATTCTTATAGTCGGTTAGTGATTGGGAGCTGTACCTGTTCGATTTTTAATGAAGTTTCTGTTGCTCCCAACACTTTTACCTATACCTGTAAGTGTTTTGTCTTATCGCATCCTTAACAACCTCATTATAACAAAAACATTATTTCAAAGAAATACAGCTATCTCTATATCTCGAGTCTAAAATTTTCATCCCACTGTTATAGAAAAATAAGATAAAAGTAACTACAAAAGAAATCTTTCAGGAAATCGAGCATTAATAAATATTTGGAAGTACACAAAAGAAGATTTCTGCGTCCAGTTTTCTGTTAAATTTGTCCAAAGTGTTTATTATCATCGTTAACGACAAGGATAAAATGTTGTTCCTTTATGTGCCCGTACATTGGAGTGCGGAACATCACTGTGTACTCGAACGAGTTTTACAATTAAAACTAACATGTAAAACTTATTCCTATAAAATGAGGTTTTATTGAAACATCTAGATTCTTCCATATGTCATTAACATTGATTCCATTGTTGAGTACGGATGGTTTTGTAATTTATTGAATACACACAGAACCGATGATAGCTTGATATACTTTTTTCCCAAAAGAATCTCTTTATTACTATAAAGTTTTTCAGAAGAGCACTTATGCAACTCTTCTCATTATGACAAAGCACAAGCAGTAGTTACCGGTACAAACTCAGAAAAGCGCTAAACACCAGACAATATAAAATGCATTTGCGTAAACTCGCACTGTGATCTCTCAGTATCCTAAGCTAAACTGTAAAACATAAATCTGAACTTATTGTAAAACTGATGCTCTTTCCTGCCTTATATCATTTTCGCAAGTCGCAGAGATATTTCCAGTAACTTCGATTTTTAGAAACTCCAGGAAGGTACATGCTGCTACAGTTACATAGGATTGGATACAGGTATAGCTACGTATAGTTCGTACCAGTTGCAATTATACAGGGATGGGACTAAAAGGCGCCAGATTTGATGACTTTTGATGATTTATTCTCAATTTCGGTGTCAGAAATTAGTTGTCAAAATTAATGGCAGATTGGCGCATTGGCGAGGTAACCATTTACCTCAATGTTAAATGGACTTGCCCCTGTAAAGTTAGTTTTCTAGCTACAATTCACATTCTTGAGGTTTTTCATGTTACATTATAGGGTACTACAATTTACACGTAATTTCATTTAAATCATTTACATATATACAAAATTCGTAAAACTATTTACAGACTTATATTATTTTCGTGCAAAAAAGAAGTAATGAACTTAATTTAAATGTTAAGGCCTATAATTTGCTATTGCCATATTTATATATAATACGTTAAGTAACCTACACTGCGGGAAACCTTTCTAAATTTTCTAAATTCCTGACCTTTTCTAAATTTCTAACTTGAAATATTTCTAAATTCTGAACACGCATTGTAAAGTTCGCGAGTTTTACATTCGTAAAATAAAATAATAAATACTATTCATAACAACAAAACAACAAGGTTAACATTTAAGAAATTCCTTTCAATAAGGTTTCGCAGCATTCTGCTTTAATTTTTATTTTAAATAAAATGTTCTGTTTTAGCGTATTAAACGTGATATAGAGGGCCAGTAGTAACATTTGTCTCCTGTACCGCATTTAATACGGTGAGACTCATAGGAGGTAAATGCATCGTATATGATAGGCTGAAAACAGATGGTATATAATTGCGTGTTTTAAGTCTAGAGAGTCTCTTTAAAACTCAGTCTTTAAAATTTAACTAGTTCTTTTTGTGACTATTGGTTTTTATCATATGACCAGTGCACGATTAAGACATTTTTTGGGCTCAAAGAATGGTATAATTTCCGGGCAACAATTTGCAATTTCAGTGAAATGTTAAAAATATGTTTTTTTCTTTGAAGGAACTCAGTCTTTATAAACATAACAAGGAATTTATTTTTAACTGATGTTTTAATCTTTTATATTTTTTAAATATACATTCTCAAAGATTGTTCACAACATTTACTTAAGATTACAATGGTACACAGTGTAGAAGATGTCCCTAAAGTATACGATATTGTGAGTCTAATTTTCAAATACGGCGAACATATTTCAATGTAAATGAAATGAGCGAAGAAAAGAGGAGAAAATAAACCTGAAAATCCTAAGGAATATATTCTTACATATGACAATTATTGAGTTTGAAAATCTAAATACAGAATTCTATTTCTAACAAAATTTTCCTTTGAATGACTGAACTAATAAAATATTTCAGGAAAATGCAGTAGAATTCTTTATGCTGTTTCCAAGATTTTACCGAGTTCCGATGATAATAATAGAACTTACAGAATTAGAATTCGAGATTTTTTTCTTTGCACAAATATAAAGCGTTTTCTTTTGCAATTACGTTAATGGAACGTGAACTTTAATGCTCGCAATGTGAAATTTAAAAGTGTAAAACTTGTTAGAAGAAATTTTCCATATAATATTGCTAGCATGTCTTCGTTTCTGTTCAGTTAAATTAAGAATATTGGAAGCCATCTTTGTCTCGTTAGGGAGCAAATTACTCTAGTGACAGCTCGTTACCTGTCATCAATTAAGTACTCAAAGCGTAAATGGAACGTTTATTATGTTATAAATTATCATCGTTTCCATAAAGGGATGTAAAATTCGTGTTACATATGTTTAATGTTTCCTTTTAATTATGCCAGAAAAACAAGAAATCATACATTAGCATTGATCTTCTGCATAGCAGTATCGAAAACGAACCAAAAGTGTTGCTGTCACATTTCTGTACATTCATTATAATTTATAAAGAATAAAATAATTGAAAACTCGAATGCATTATATTTTTATTGCAATTTCTTCAGACTTATGTCTTTTACAAAATAGATAAATTTATTAGATTCAAACTGGTAACTTACATGCAAAATAAAACTCGGTTAATGTCTTGGGAAGAGAGAAATTTATGCATGGCAAGGCTTCAAAAGTGTGGTGACAAAGGTTTGGGGAAGAAACGAATTCACTTTAGAAGTTCTATCGGTTAGACTCCAAGATGATGAATGCTTATAGCTCTTTGGGAGGCAAAATATCCCAGTAAGACCATTTTATGCTCCTATATCTGTAATCCATTTTTGTAAGATACAGCAATTTGCCAGTGAGAAGCTATTTTCAAAGATTCCCATGGTTGTATTTCAAAGCTTGGCAGCACCATGCTATGTGTACATGCGAATCTGAGTGCTAACGTGTATATAAACAAGACATATGTACATATATATATATGAATAGGTATATTATTCCTTATATGTAATATATATAAATAATACATACATATATACACACATATATATATATATATATTATACGTACATATATATACAAGTGTTGTATTACTTTTAAATTTAACATTATTAATTTACTCATGGGTGCCATGATCGTACAAACATACTATTAACATTTGCTAGAGTAAACATATCAACATTAACTAGTACACTGCAGAAAGGTGAAAGAAGTGACCTTATATTGAAACAAAATATTGGTAAGATAAATGTGTATCAAACAAGTATAGTTATCAAAACCATTTCAATTTCAATAATAATACAAGTGTAGCATTTTGATTAACTAAATTAAATTAAACACCGAAGAATATTTCTACAGTTGAAATATAATAATTACACAGCTAAATTCATGTTTCTTAAGAATGTTTCTAGAGTTGAAATATAATAATTACACAGCTAAATTTATGTTTCTTCAACACCATAGGCGACTTTACCACCACAGTCAGAAAATATAGATTCAAACTTTACCAGAAAAAGAGGTACGCTAAACAAAACTTATCAAACTTTATACATCAACTAGTGTAATAACCAGAGAATTTTAAATTTTAAAATAAAAATGACCTTAGGTGTCACCCTCAACTGAAATTAAACAAACAGTACAAAAACCAAGTTAAGATTTTGAGTTTAAGAATAAAATTTAATGGTTAAACAAACAACACATAAAGGATAAAAGAAAAATTAACACAAGCAACTTAAATTCAGAGTTAACCAAAACTGCCAATCAAAAAAAAAATTAACAACAATTACTTTCAACAAAGCAAATTAAAATGAAATTAATAAAATCAAATTAATAGCTTCCATTACTGATAACTGAATTAAGATAAGTATGTATTACATAACAATCCTCCCCCGGAAAAGAATAGATCGGAAAAAAATCGATAACCTCTGACTTTACAAAACACATATGAAAGTTAAATGCTAAGCAGTGGTAACTGTGGCAAGATTTACGAATTACTTGAAACATAGCCAGCTCTTAAACTGACCAAAGTAAAAAAAAATAAACTTTACCAATTAACTTAAGTTAAAAGACATTAACCCTACTTACTGCCTTAAACTGAGAATCAGAATCAACATTATTACTCACGACAAAACAAAACACTCTTAAACAAGCCACACTAGGCTTAAGCCTCAGAAAAGTAAGTTAACACTCGAATAAATGTTTCCCAAGGAAAACAGAGCAAAATAATTTAAAGAAAGTATGGGTAACACCAGAAAATAAGAACACTAGAAAACACAGTGCCCAAACACACCAAAAGGCAACCCGAAAAAGCATGCTAACCAAAGCATGACTTCACACAAAAGAAATCGAACAGTAACTTGAGTACAAAACTACTTTCACCAAAAGCAAAAGGTAAACCAACCTAATCAAAACAAAACAAAAAAAAAATATTAAAACTAACCGAAAACTAGATACAGTTGTCTTTCTAAATAAAAATCAAACCATTACACAAGTGAAGACTACCATGGTAATTTAGATTACTTAACTAACAGTTGAACTTAGGTTATTCAAACAAACCCCGCAAAATAGATACAAAACGAGTAGGCAAAAGTGAAATCGACCAAAACACAACAAACACGTGTAAATAAGAAACAGCAACCAGCTAGTCAAAACTAAGCCGAAAGACACTAAGACGTTCCTTAGTAAGGAAAACAAACACATTCCAGACATATAACTGGAAGAAGAAGCAAAGTGGACCAGCCACCAATGTCTCAAAAAAAATAAAAACAGGGTATTGAGACAAGAAGGTTCAAAGTTCTGACAAAACATGAACCGGATAAGGTCAAAACAAACCAAATCAACTGAACTAACTGCGCAGCACAAAAATAAACAAACAAACAGGATTCATTAAAACTCTTACAAAACTCAGAACTTCAAGTAAGGCATAAAATTTTCCTAACCCTACCAATATGTACAAAAGTGTAAAGTTCAATTACTAGTTACAAATCCGTGACCGTTTCTGGGCCTTAAATTGTAAGCATTTGTGTAGTAGTGTCACTAGGTTGACCAGCAGAACAAGGATCTTGATCAGAAATAAGAAATAAGAAATTAGTAGATCAAAAGTAAGAAATATAATTCTTTCTGGCATCTTGGTTAAACGATCAACATGTATCATCTGTCGTGTATGTGGTTTAGTCAATAACTCTAGCCTGAAGTTAACCTTGTATAATATCTCAAAAACTCGTAAGGACCCTTGTTAAATTTACGTAACTTCTTAGCTGTTTCTGGCTGTACCACAGGAGTATATAATTAAACTATATCACCTAACTGTTAAGTTTTTGTGATAAGCTTTTGACTCCCTAGTAGTTTCTTGTTTCTCAGCTGCAATAGTTAAATTTGTCTTTACTACATGAAAAGATTTTTGCAGTCTGACGAGTTAATCCTTCCAATACGTTTTAGTATCATCATAAGCCTTAAATTTGGACTTAGTCAACGCATCAACTGGTAACGTTAAATCTCGGCCATACAAGAGACACGCTGGACACTCATTGAACGCCTGATGCTTCCCAGTTCTATGTGCTAATAAAGCAAATGGTAAATGCCTGTCCTAATCTTCTTGTGTTTTACGAACCAAGTGACTTGTTCCAAGTGACAAGTGACAAGAGTGAGCGACAAGAGTTCATAATAAATGCATTTAAACTTTCTACGACCCCATCTGATTGTGGATGATAACTTGTAGTGGTGTGTTTACAAATTCCTAATTTCTTATAAACTTCAGTAATAGCTTGTAAAATAAAATTAGCACCTCTGTCTGTGATTATATACTGTGGGACTCCATGAGAAGCAAAGAACAACTCAATTTTTTCAATTATTGTTTCAGATGAACAATTTTGTAAGGCCTCTGGCCATCTCGTGAAATAGTCAGTGATAAAATGTATGTATTTATGTACAGAAAGTGTTACGGACAGAGGACCTACAATGTCCATGGCTGTACGTTCAATAGGTCTATTAGCTATTGGAATTCTTATTAATGGTGCTTTGTGTGATGCTTTAAAACTACGCCTCTGCACACATGAATGACAGGATTTTATGTAATTAAGAATTTGCTTATGCATGTTCTTCCAAAAGAAATCTTTCTGAATTCTGTGAAGGGTTCTATGAAAACTCGAGTGAGCAACTATAGGTGAGTCATGATTTTGTTGCAAAAATTTTTGGAACTGTTTTAGGTAAGACTATTCTATTTTGTTTTTGCAACGAGCTTTAGGGTTTTTAAATTTACAATACAAGATATCATTTTCAATAAAGAAAATTTGTGAAGGAGGTTTTGGAGTTCTATTATTTTGTAAATCTTCTTTTATTTGTATACAGTAAGGGTCAAGAGCTTGTTGTTCTTTCATGGTGTGTAAAAGATCAGAAGTAGTAGAAGTTTGTATTTGCTTAACCATATTTACAGATCTACATAAATATTCAGCGGTCGAATTCAATTTTTCCACGTTTATGAACAATTTTGTAATCATACTGAGACAATCCCATTATTCAGCGAGCAAACCGAGATGTTGGGTCCTTTAATTTTAGTACATGCGAAAGTGAAGCCTTATCACAATAAACAGTAAATCTTTTGCCTAAGAAATATTGACTAAAACGGGCAGTCGCCCAAACTACAGCCAAAGCTTCTTTTTCCACTGTGCTATAATTAATTTCTGAACCTTTCAGTTTTCTACTAGCAAAACAAATATAGTGTAAAAATACATTTTCATCTTCTTGACCTAACATGGCTCCTAAACCAAAATTCGAAGCGTCTGTACAGAAAGCAAAAGATTTCTTGAAGTCAGGTAAAGCAAAAATAGGCTGAGTTAAAAGTTCACTTCTTAAATTGTCAAATGCCTGTTGAGCATCATCAGTCCATTTAAAAGTTTATCTTTAGTCAGTTCTGTTAAACGTAAGGCTTTGTGAGCAAAATTTTGAATAAATCTACGATAAAATCCTACAAGACCTAGAAATTTTCTAATTTCCTATGTATTGTCAGGCACTTGAAAATTATTGATAACCTTAAGGTTTTTATCATCAGGTTGTACTTTACCTTGAGATACTTTAAAGCCTAGATATGTGATTTGATTTCTTAGCAAATTGCATTTCTAAGGTTTTAGTTTTAAGTTTTGTGCATTAAGTCTATCAAATGCAATTTTTAATTTGCTTAAATGTTCCTCGAAAGTATTTGAAGTTATCACTATGTCATCTATATAAATGCCTATCTGTAAAGGCGAAAGATTTGCTAAAACTATTGGCATCAGTCTCTGATAGGAAGATACTGGGAGCATATCTCATTCCAAAGGGAAAGCCATTAATTCGTCATTTTTAACTTGAATATTTCCCTTCTTTTTAAAAAAAATATTAATAACTATTTCTCGACTGCATCATTTCTAGATCAATCCATGTCATAAAAATTAATACCGCTAATGACGCAGCTAATTCAGAGCTTAAACTGAAACTTTCCGCCATACTAGACAACTACGCACCTTTTTTATTCTACCTTTGTTCTCGCTAAGAGGCTGCCTCGGTCTTCCTATCGGATCAATAATAAAAACATAAATGCTCTTGAACAGGCACAATGAGAGTGCAAAGTTAATTGTGGCCGAAAGTATCAACCGAAATAAATATGAATATTTAATCTGGCGAGGTTGCCAACTTTGCTTTTCTATATTGATTCAACATTCTACATTCTGTGCAGTCAGTATTTCTACAGCATCATTACTTCTAAGTTTATTGAATCTAGATTTAATTCATTACAGGTATATAGTATATAATATACAAGCTTCGTTTTTTGGACTAATAACTGTTCAAAATTTAAAAAACAAAATTAAATATTTTAAACTTTTTAAGTTTGCCTTCCGTGGTTTGGACTGATAAAGACAAATAACTTTTAAATTTATTTTCTGAGATTATTTAAATATTAATCTTTTATTTGTGTCTCTCTTAGCTCCGAAACAAGCTGATACATTTACTTCTTTCGTGGCACCAACCTCCTGATGCCGATAAAACGAAAGATATAAACTTGTTTTTCCCCTTTCAATTTTTGGTTTTGGCACTTCACCAGTATGCTTCTGGTATTTTGTTTTTTTGCACATTGTTTGTTCTGAATTGATTATTGGTTCGATGTAAAATTTGAATTTATTTTGAATCATTACCATTCCTTATTACCGCTTTCAGCGCAGAAGTAGATTGGGTTTTGAAGTGCTTATATTTATGTATTCATTATATATACATTCATAAAATTTAAAATATCTATCTATTTTCTTTCTCACTCTATGTCCATGTGAACAAATATATAAATCATATGTTTACCACATATCTGTATATCAGCTGAGTACACCAACTGTATGTAATTTAAATACCTTTTTATTATAATAAAAATGATCTATAATAAGCTTTAGTAATAACCTTTATCTAAAAATAAGCTTCATCTGTGACACTTTGAAAGAAAGTGTTACAGAGAAAGCTTATGCCTGCAGGATTCACATTTCCGGAATTTTAGTTTAAATGAAATGAACAGAAGTATATTAGTTATAAAAGAAACACTGCAATTTATGAGAACATTAGATAATATACTGAAAATAATCATACGATACCAATTACAGTATTTTCGTTTCCATGTTAGAATAATAAGGGCTGATGAATGTTTTCAAATAATAGGAAAAATCATTTGGTAAGTACTTTGAGAAATTCATAATTTATTGAGAACTTCGACATGCCTTTGTTTCAATTTCTTTGTGTGTGTGAAGTTTTACATTGTCTGAAACCATGTACGACATTTAAAATAAATCAAATCTTATTTGGCTTAATTTATCAATGAACATATTTATTTGAATGTCATCTCTTGGAGACAGATTTCCAAATCCCACTATTACTGCGCATAACATCTTGAAATCATTAATCTGTATTATAATATATGTACTTACCTCCAAATCGTATGTAAGTTTTTTTTTAATTATTTTATCAAAGCAAGCCAAGACCAGCTGTGTAAGAGAAGGCAGTATTTTCATTGTAAAACATTTTCTTACTCGAAATCTTATATACTCCTTTGTTACTCCCTAAATTTTATGTGAAGGTTATCTCCCTAAAAACGTTAGTTTCGTACAGTACTTCTTAAATTGATTTGGCTCACGGTACATTTTTGGACCAAAATAATAAGAAAATGGAAGTTATTATTCAAGAAATCAGCAAACACTATTTTTGATTACATTGTTTCTCCGCTTTGTTTCTGCACATTTTATGTAGAACTGAATTTTCATTAAGCAAGCCTAAACTGGACTAGAGAAGTTCCAAAAGATGTATATAAATAGCACGACTTCATAATACTGTGGGTCATGTAAGCGTGCATTATGCCATACCCTACTGCGCGGCCATGCATTTTAAGTATACTTCAAACAATGTATGTCTATTTAGAATATCTTGGGATCCATGAAATTAATATGTATTTTGTTATTTTGAAATCAAATAATGCTCTACCTCAGTAGTAAATAAAAACTTTCCTTTACTCAAGGTTTTATTAAATTCGTGATAATATTAACTTACATCTTAAGACTTAAAGCCTTTATTTAAAACTCTTTTAGCATAGTTTGATATTTAAATACCCCAATTAAACCTTTGTCTATGCTTAGGGTAATATTTTCATGTGAAAAAACTATATATGCTATCATATTAGGAGTTTTGCCAAAATGTATTTTAAGTAAATATTCAATGTATAGAAGAAAACTTCAGAAACAGCGTTCATTATCTCCATCATCAGAAACAGAATTCACTACTTTCTTCATTGTCTCTCGCCCATTGTTACCCATCGACAATTTATTCCTTAATTCGGAGAATTTGTCTCGAAGTGCAGCTTAAGCATAATCGCGGTCTAAACACAGAGGAATAGTCGAAGCCACCGTCTGGCTAAAGTACTACGAGTTCGTCTCCTGTCTAAGAACTGAATGATAAATGACCAAGAGAGAATCGATACTTTTCAACTGAAGCGACTTCTGCTCAAATTTTTAGGTTGAATCGTTCGCTGGAAAATCATCCAGCCAAAGGAGAGCACCCTGGAAATTGAAAACTCTTCTCTTCTAAGGCATCTAAAAGTTCCTTTGAACGGAACTAGGATAGAAAAAAAGAAGTTTTATGTTACGCAGGCCGATAACAGGGTAATTTTTCGAACCTGCGTGTTAAAGCGGTTGAAATGTCCCTCTCTAATGTATTTCGAGATTAGACTGGAGAGTTAGAATAGGAAACTGAACCATTTCAAGGGGAACAAGGAATTCGAAATATCTTGTCGCATATATGGAATAAGAATCATAATGAAGCAGCACAGGTTGCCCCAAATATGGAATATGAATCATATTGAGGCACCACAGGCTATCCCAGATACATAATAAGAATTATCCTGAAGCAGCGTTCTTAATAAGAAGGAAAGAAAATAATAGAAAGTCCATTTGTGCAAAATATATACAGTAAAGTTTCTGTTTAATCTAGGTAATATACAGGACAGCTCTCGCCACTGACCAAAAGTCGCGGATATTTCGACAGCAGCTCTAAAACAAAATAAATAAATAAAATAAAATAAAAAATGGAAACAGGAATAACCCACATTATGAATATCAGAAAAATATTACTAATAACTTGCATTTTTAAGCAGTTTCATTTGGGGAATAAGTTTGCTCGATTGCGTAAATTAAATCAGCATTGAATACCAAAAACAGCATACAGAAAATACAGTGATTTTGTTTTAATTGTTTTTGTATTTTGATAGACGTAAACGAGAAAATGCATAGTAAAATTGTACATTTAATTTTCTTTTAGGATTTAGCAATTTATTTTTAACAGATCAATGTTTAAATGTGCTTATTTGCCCTTGATAAAGTACGTCAAAATTATGTACTTTTGTGAATAAAAAAATACCTAAATATCGAGCGAATGGATGCGCTTTGTTATACCACAAATTTTTCTTCTCCTTTATGTATTTCGCGTACAAATTTCGTTTTTTTTTTTTTTTTTTTTTTTTTTTTTTTGTTGTTTTTTTTTTTTTTTTTTTTTTTTTTTTTTTGGTGGTTCGTGATAGGAAGCTTCCCGTCTTGCCGCAATAAACAATCATAACGTTTTATGTACATAACTAGGTTTATCCGCTTCCTAGTTAACGAGCGTACTGTCTGTCAGAAAATGATGCTTTATACTGAACTGTAAAAGCTGTAGTTAAAATAAAATTTGAAGTTATATAGATGCAGAAATAAAAACCGATTCTCGTAGTTTTTCTCTGCGGGTAAGCATGTGTAAAAGCATTGAACTTCATAACGTGAAATATTTGATGGTAGTATTCTAACTATGAATCTTGGCGTAATACACAAAGCCATGAATCTAAGATGGAATAAACGTAAAATAATAGATAGTTGTTAATAGCCTCATTTCCTAACACATGCTTCAAATAATGATTAATGTCAGCTATGTTCTTTGCTAATTTTCATGCGTAACATGTCTTGGCTTTTACTTTGTCGTGAACATTCTATTACTTTGTTGTCATCTTCTTCTAATAGGATAAAATGATATCTCATGGTTACTAAAATAAATTCTAAAATATATTTTAACCTTGAAAAATATTTTTAATTTTTTGCTTTCCTTGCAATTTCGTCATTTTGAAAACTTATATTTTTTTTTTACTTTCAGTGTTGGAGAAATGCTAATTTAGAAACATTACAAATTCGAGATTATAATAGAAACGAATAGTTCTTTCACTGCATCAAAAATTATTACATGCTCTCTGCATTTATTTTTAATATAAGCATTTATATTTATTCTAATTTAAATAAAGAAAAAGTCAAGAGGGTATATGTGTTTTGGTTCCTGGCATGATTCCAAATGGCCAATAAATTATGGGTAAAATTAGTGAAAAAAGTTAACCGTATTAAAAATATGTAAAAGAGAATCTACATCTCTTGATGTAATGAATTATAAGCCTAAGGGGGAAAATATTGAAAAAATAAAATGTTTATCAAGGAAATGTTGTAACATTCCTAGAAAATGTACGAGAAACATGATAGCGTTTTAAAACAGGTAAGATTAAAACTTAGGTAATCATAAAGGTCCTGATTTTATATTAAATGTCTGTATACATTTTAGTGCATATGGTCCTACTATTTTTTAAGCACAGAGAGTATTGCGGTCCACAATTCATGGAATCTCTAAAGCTTGATTAAACATTCATAAAATCGATCATAAAAATGATTATAATACCTCAATTAAGCCTTTACACCTTATGCCAATAAAATAAAGTTACTGCGTGTGAGCTTATAAATAAAATAATGAAAGTTTAAAGAAGATGTAACTATGCTACTAATATATTCATATTTTTAAGCAGGATCGAAAATATATTTTTCCAATGCTGCAAGTGGATTCATAATTTTATATTTAAGAACAAAATGTGTTTTTACTTAATAAGGAATCATTTAAAAGAAATAATATTAACTGAAAATTTAA
>KK120729.1:353589-390121 GCA_000611955.2 Stegodyphus mimosarum | reverse complement strand
CGAAAACAGTCTGTGTTGGTAGATCCATGTTTATAGTAAAACGTTGTGAAGGAATCAAGTCCTACGTATTTTGACAATTGCGGAATGGAAATTTTAAGATTTACATCAACTGTTGATAGGTAGCTAAAGGTGCGTTTGTCCTATTCACAAAAAATCCATTCTTCTTCTCATTCTTTTAGTAAGATTATAAAGGCATATTTTTTAAGATATGATTTAGACTAAAGAATGCGATCATATTCCTATTATAACTATTATAATTATATTATACAATATTATAATTTTCAGCGGTCTTTCTTGCTCATTGGTCCGCTAACTCATTGTTATGTGATTCACTGGTATTTCAACCAACAAATACTGACACGATGACTTTTTCTGGTTTGTAATAATTTCCGAATCTTGTAATTTAATGGTAATGTCTGTGAATAACTTGAAATTAAAAATAAATATGGGCATACTCTTAGTATAGATTATTTGAATGAATATTTTCACCATTCAAGTTATTCAATTGCTTTAATCTCTTCGCTCCAGACATTGAGCGAACGAAGTTTCCCCGTGCAACAGGGGCCTTTGAGCACTGATCTCGCAATGTTTTGAAATTAAGCCAAACATGCAAAATTAATTCCTATAAAACTTGTTTTTCATCAAAATACTTCGATTCTTGCACATCGTATTCAAATTCATAAACAGAAAACATTAATACTTAAATAAATATTCAAGATAAGTTAAATTGAAATATTAATAATGATCATAGTAATAATGATCAAATTTCCATATTTAAACTATTTCTTTACAGTAACGGAATAAAAACCTGAAGAACTGCAATATCAGTGCTTAATATATCCTACCGTCATATTTGTCTACAAAACGTTTTAGCCGTTTCTACTGCTTGAAACATTTCTAAATTACGAAAGTGCCCTTGTTTGCGTAACGAAGTCAGTACAATTTGGCAGCAGGTGTAGTAGATGCTTAATTTGCTATTATTATTATTATTATTATTATTATTATTATTATTTTGCTTTGGAAATACCCAGACAGAAGTTGCGCAAACAAAATTCTTTTCTATTACAAAGTTACATAATTGCTTCTGTATATATGGGTTTAAACCCCAATTTATCCCCTGAAATCGTTTAGTATAATTATCAATAACTTTTGATTTTATTTTTAATTTTTTTATTTGTGAGCAACTCAGTTTTCAGGCTATATTGAACTTAATATATTTTAAGTCGATAGCATATTTTATTTCATTTTCACTGAGTTTTAAAATAGTTAAACATTTCATTTTTTCCCATATTTACTGATAATAATAGTTGAAGGTTTATTTTCTGAGATGGATAATTCATATTTGAAGCAAACTGAATTGAATAAGTATTGCAGTGGTTTTCCGTTTACTCTCTAGTATTACCTTTAAAATTAAATTTAGCATCATCCGCTCACGCTATCACTGTATCATAGTTCAGTCATTTAGCTGATGGAATTCTATTAAGAAAGGTATTGAATAATACAGGATTAGCCCTAGATCAACATAACCGTATCTTTGAGAACATACTTCCTTTTTAATCGTTAACAGCTTTCCAGGTAGTTCATGATAATTTCAAGTAAATTTAGGGTGCATTGTGCATTGTTCCTTAATTGTAGCTGGCCACCTAAGCGTATCAAAAGCACTTTTAATATCTAGCCTTAAGACTATTTAATGCTGCAGTATAATATTTCTAACTGCAAATTTCCTCCATGTATGTAATTATGTATGGAATGCAAAAACGTGCAAACATGCGAACAATACTTTGCTCTCATTTAAAATAGTACAGAATTTGCATGATGTATTTTGTACGCTATATATTTACATTGATGATATGTGAATTTGACTTACTGAAATATAATCAATTAATGATATTTTCACCCAGAAAAACAACACACATGTTATTTTAATTTTGCATATCTGAACCTGAGTGAGATTTGAAATTGCTAAAATATGCGCTGTATGTAAATTCAGAGGTTTTAATATTCACTGTTGTTTTCGATGATTCTTTCTTGAATTTAAATTGCTAATCTGAAGAATACATTTTAAAGATTCACACGTTTAAACGAATAATTATCTTTGAAGTAAAAGGGCTATTAACATTTATACTCCGTACTTTTCGGCCCTTTAAAAATTCTGTTGCATGAATTTCTTTAATTAGAAGCTGAGGTAGTTCAAAGATTGGGATAAATACCAGTTTAGAAAAGCCCTGCAGTAGCCTAAAATTCATATTTATCTGTATCATTAATAAATAAGGAATTTATGAGTATGTGAATCTATCACGTCATGGAAACATGGTGCAATTAGAAAGACAAAGCTTTTAATAATCATAATATGCATTCAAACATGTGCCCTCTGAAGCCCGAATTTTGAATTTTGTTCCTTTTAATATTATATTTTCTGCGAATTTAACGAATTTTGTGTTTAAAAAAATTGTGAAATCAATGAATATGTTATTTTCTCATTCGTCGCTTAAGACATCGAGCATGAGATACATATTAAAATTTAAACCTTTTATTGAACAAAGATTTTAAATTTTGAAAAACAGTTTAGTTTTAAGGAACATTTGTTGCGTAATTGTACATTTTTAAGACGGAAAAACGGAAGCTTTCATAACAAGCGGTTTTGTTTACCTGTATTTAATATATTAACATATTTTTAAGAACCTGAATTTATTTATCATTGCATACCTCATTATTTAACAATGGAATACATAGAATGAACTATAAATCTACTTTTATCTTCGCTTCAGATTTTAAATAAATTTATACAATTTTTTGGTATGCAATTTTGTTTTTCAATACATATTGAAAGTACTAATGTTCTAAGATATTTTCTCCCTCTTTCAAACATGCCTTCGTAGTGTAATGGTTAGTACAACTCGGTTCGAGTCCCGGCGAGGACATTGTGCGTTGTTCATGTTTCCTGCTTTAAATTAAACTAATGTTTCTACAGCCAAGCTCGAACTAAAAAGGTTGAAGGTAGTGATTCTTTACCACAAGAGTTTGGCGAGTAGGTCCCTAAATCCCCAGTCTCCATTTAAAAGGAGGATTGTATAAGGTATTTTCTCCCCTTTCAAGCATGCCTTCGTGGTGTAATGGTTAGCACACTCGGCATATATTCGAGAGGTCCAGGTTAGAGTCCCGGAGAGGGCATTGCTCATTTTTCAAGTCTCCCGCATAAAAATAATCTAATGCTTCTACAATGTCAGTTCAAATATCGAGTCTTTTCTTCTTTCTTTTTCTTTCAATTTTTCTCTTGTTTCTCCATTGTGCTTTTATTGAAGAATTTCTTTGAAGAGACTATAGTAGT
The DNA here is from genome assembly GCA_000611955.2 of Stegodyphus mimosarum. NCBI lineage: Eukaryota > Metazoa > Arthropoda > Arachnida > Araneae > Eresidae > Stegodyphus > Stegodyphus mimosarum. The sequence continues at coordinate 386,793 of KK120729.1, read as the reverse complement.
CGTTATTAGTAATTTTTTGTTCTTTGTATTTTTGCAATAAAAGCTGGCGAGTTATTCTTAGAAAACACGTAAAAATGTCGAGAAAGGAACTGCATGATAATAACATAAGCTACAGAGGTTTCGACAGGCCTATAATTAATACTGAATCAATTCCATGCGAATTATTACACGGATCCAGCTGGTATATGAAAATTTCAGAATATTCATCCTGCAAGAAGTTACCAAGCGTATAAAGCGCACGATCTGGCAGCCATTACTTCAACTCTGCCTTAAACACACGAAGCGCGAATAACAACTTTTAGGCAGCAAATGCTTTACCCATGCGATAGGCTTATGAATATTCAAGAAGTTCTAGATATCCAGTAATAAACAGAGTATGGTAATTTCCCTTATATCTCAGATTCTTTGGTGCTCCAAAACCACAAAGAAAGATTGCACAGTAGGTAGAAATGTATGAAAAACAGGCAAAAAATTAATGAAATGCGTTGCACCTTAAATTACATTTAGTACACGTGATTTCAAGAACCATGAATAATGTATGGTGAGTAATGGTGAATACGTCTTTCGTGCTCTGGCGTGTCACGTAAAGTGCATATTAGGTATTGTTAAGGGAGATAGATGTTACTATATAAAAAGGGTTTTTATGTGTTTTGGGACGAAATTCAAATCCATTATCGAGTTAAGTGCAAAGAATTGCAAAATGGTTCATTTTTCACCAAAAGTAAAAAAAAAATCTGCTGAATTTTTATTATCTGACTATTGTTAAATAGTTTGCAGTTACATTTTTCATAATGCCAATTATATTTTAATCTCAAATGTTTAAATTAATTCTTTAAGCAATAAAACTTAGATTTAGAGATAATTTCATTTCCTCAGGGAAATAATGGACAAAACATTGCATATTTTCCTTATGTAGAAAATGTAATGCATTGTATATAAATTAAATCTACAACAATCTAATTAAGACAATTAAGGAACGTGCAAATTGTTGAAAAAGATATATTACAGCACATTTGATGGATCTGTCATGCTGCTGGAAACATATATTATTATAATTAAATAATTATTAAAAAATTCTATATTTAAATTCTTTAGAGAGTATTCTTCAATAATTTTTCTCAATTGAATTAATCTATTAATGATAATAATTGTCATGTAATTTAGTTTGAATACAATTATCTTCCCTTTATTGAGGGAATTTTGAGGAATATTTATAAGGAGGTTTACGCAACATCTATAGCTTCATTTTTGTTAAAGCCAAACATTTTGTGTAGCAGTTTTTAAAATGTCCAAACTGCATGTACAGGGAGCATTTTACAGGTAAGAATAAACGTATTTTGAAAATGTTAAATAAAACAAATCTGATGTGGACACTACATGACGTCCTTGTATGGCCTATTAAATTATACACATTTTTTCCTGCATATCATTTAAACTTGTTTTCTATAATTTTATTAGAGATGCATTTCCATGGGGAACTTAAAATTGTGCATCTTCAACCCTTTTATTATTAATAGGGAAAAATTTTCAATTTAAGATCAGGGGAATAAATAGAATACAAGAATACAAGTTAGAATCCAAAATACTCAACAAGTTAGAATCTATAAATACTAATGGCAATATTAAATCACAGCATTGTGGCAGAAACTTACTTATACTGATTACTGTTCATTGCTTTTTGTGTATTTTTACTAATGGAATCATGTTACATGTATTAAGCTCTTTATTGGAATTGAGTAATTGGTACTTGCTTGTGTATTATGTGTTGCACACCAGCTCTTGCAGTTTTCCATGTGCTAGACGGCTCTCTGTATATTCTTTAAATATATTGTCACTTCTTTTATAACGCAAAATGTAATTATTTAAAATAATAATAATAATAATAATAACTTTCATTTAAGTTCATTCAGAATTTACTCAAAAGTATAAATTTATCCCATTAGAGGTAGGGTCTCAAACCCAGGCACCATGCTGTCTAACGCCGTTCCAGCGGAGATATATTTCTCATTTAATTAATTCAATTCTGATTTCGCCGCAAGGCAAAAATACACAAAAACTCGAAACATCTTTATTAAAAATTATAAAATACGAAAAAAAAGAAAAAAAAAGAAAAAAAAACATAAAACACAAAATACAATTAACGCTGTTAAAACAAAAAATTTTTACAAGTAAAATTATAGTTTCTGCACAAAAACCAACCATCAATTCGGCTGGTAAGCAAACTTATGGTGCCACTCGGCAAAAAGACATTCAAGATGCAGAATGTAATTTAATTCACTATGCTGCTAAGTTTCAAATGTAAACAAATGTGGCTGATGTGGTAAAACAAATTAGGCTTCGCCGCACTTAACTTGTAAATTGTTGCTAATTCTACAACTATTGCATGTGGATTAACTAAAGGCATCAGAACCTTAACCGGAAGATAAAAACAACACAATTCAATCACTTTTAAAGCAAAACAATGCACAATTTACCAACATACAAGGATAAGAAAATTGAGCTCATCCAGCAGGGTAACAGATCGAGTGTATATATGTACTGTTGGTGCGACCGATTGCAATCAAAAGGAAAGTGCACAACGACATGTTATAGCAATCCCATGTACAAAATTTCAACTATTGAGCTATTCTTTTCCAAGTTGTGAGAGATATATACATACTTATGTACAAACGTCATTAAAAGTCTTTTCTGAATCCATTTTAAATCCATTTTACAATCCGTTTTAGGAAAAAACGGATTACTAAAGGACTATTACAGTTTTTTATTCTGTCTCTACGTACAGATGTCACGCAAAAACATCGCTCAAGTGGATTTACGAGCGGCCTAAATGGCTAATTTTGTTGAAAAACGATACTCGAAAATTTTTCGCGATTGCAATACTTATTTTATGTTGTTCAAGGAAGTAAAAAGTATTTTCTAAACTTCTGACTTTTATTGCAAAATCCTGTAATAAATGACATTGAATAAACACTTTTGTAGTTTATTTTTATAATATTCAAGAGTCATTTTAGTTATTTCATAATTAATACCTTAATTAAGTTTCTCATGTATTACTAAAATTGAAAAGGACAATAACCCTAATCTCAGGTTCGATAATATAAGAAATAAGTATTATTGCAGCAGAAAACATATACACACATTACAATTAGCACAAAAGATTTCCAGTAAATACTGACAAAATTGTCTTAAAATACTGTTAATGAATAAGAGAAATAATTTCTTTTGCAACTATGGATTCCTTTGTTTGTTCATAAATTAATATCTTTCAAAATATAAATATATATTGTTACTCAGATCCAAACATTTTTAGTTAAAAAATTCCTTTATTTTGGAATCGTGATTCCCATTTTTTTAATTTTAACAGTTTTCTGGTGGAAGTTCAAACAAAGGAGAAAATCAAAAAGAAATCGCGAAACATTAAAATTAATTAATAACGCAAAAAACTAATAGAATAAATAATAAAAATAGGATATAAAATATTTTGTATTGAAATTTGACGCTTTACATTTTGCATAATGAACTCATTATTTGCTATAATTACTAAATATGGGTACGCACAGAATCGCAAAGCAAAGATTTTAAATAATGAATAGAAAATATCTCTCTAGAATCTATTGGCTATTTATTAATTAATTTTAAATATGCATAAAAGAACTATACAGAAATTCTTATTTAAAAGCTCTGACCTCATGACTCATCTTAATATTTAAAGTAACAAAATATGCCCCTAAAAAAGTAACTGAATGAATTTCCTATTTTCCTTATTCACCTGCGTCTGTGCTAGTTCACATAAATTAAAATTTGCATTTGATATTTTAGTATTATATATTTATCATATGCAAATTTTTATTAATATTTTAATATTATATATTTATCATATGCAAATTTTTATATTAATATACAGAGATTATTTTTATGCAAACGTATTTACGGAAAAACGTCTACGAAAACGTTAAGAATATTTGCTTTTCTTCGGGTTCATAGTTATTATTACAAACATAAAGTGAGACAAAACTGCATTTTGAAGAACCAAACTCTAAATAATGTTTCTACATTCGTAATATATTACTTTCAGCTAACTATGATTTCGCTTTATTGAACATAAATAATTAGATATGTTACAGACATTAAGATCAGATTTAATATTAAAACAGCAAAATATAGCGTCTTGTGACAATTGCGTGTCTTTTATATATGAATGTGACGTTTTACATAAACTGAAAACGGATTAAAAGCATATTTCATTAAAGATTCTACTTATTTATATAAGTAATATACACTTTTACCATTTTTTACGTATCAATACCATAGTTGCTAGTTGCTTCTAAAAAAACTAAGACTGTTTTAATAAAATAAAAATATTTATTTCCTTTTATGACTTTATTAAAATATTTATTTCCTTTTATGACTTAAATTTGTTTTATTAAATTTTAGCCTCATTTTTTATTCAAAGAATCTAAAATATGTTGCCTAAGTATTTGCCGTGTACTGACTCAGCACATATTACTAACAGATGTTTTTATTATACGTATATGAAAAAATATAAATTTTCGTCACGATATAAGGTAGAAATTACACATTCTTTAAAAGAAACTGAGACTAAATTTCTAGTTCTGAAAGTACTGTTATTGAAAAGAAAATGCGTCAAGAAAGGTAAAGAATATACTTCAGCCGCGTCCCTATCTGAACTGTCGAATTCAAAATTTATTATTATTAATATACTTTGCTATAAACACGAACTCTGATAGGACAAAATTACTAGGTAGCTGTTCCGTTACATTTTAATAGCGCAATATATTGCGTTCTGAAGCTTTGTAAAAGATTTATTACCTGTAAAATCCTAAAGAAATGTGGTATTTTAACTTTCTCTTACATCATGAAAGTAAACTAAAAATTATCAAAAGACGTTGCTGAGAATCGTGAAACATTAATGATATCCGAGCCATCAACTACTTCTCATATCCGCGCCATGACGGCTTGAATTATTCATGTTTAACGTCATCGCACCTTTTGCATGAAAAATAGTCTTCTATCTTCAGATGCACAAAATAATAACAGTCTTTTAAAAAGTGAAAGGAATTCTAATAGCTCAAGGTTTCTTTTAGAACTTGCTTAGCTTCTGCTAACTGAAAATCCTGAACTCCTTACTATGGTTCATAATTGGAATAAAAAAGAAATAGTGTTGCGTTTAGAAACGTGATACGAAACCAAAACTGAATTTTTAGCTAGAAAATATATGTTATGTATACTTTTATAAATTTTAAAAGCACCGGCTGACATAACTATCTTCCGTTCCTTTGGTCATTTTTCTACAAATTGCAGAAGGCTTGTAAGTGAAAATATTTAGTGTCAGTGTCACTATTTTTGTTATCTGATCAATATCCTTGCAACATGTTCAAATCCTCATCATTCTTATTTTCTTCGTTTCATTATATTTAAAATACAGTTATACAACATGATACATTAACTATTTTGAAATGTGCTCAAAATTTCTTTGACAACTAAATTACTTAGATAAATTATTAAACTACATTTATTTACTGCTTGGTGGTTGCTTTATGTGAATCATTCTGTTCCTTTCTACTTTGCACAAATATTTTCTTGCATCAGCCATACATATGAGCCTGATTCATCTAACAAAGTAGTTGTCAAAAGAAAATATCACAAATTTGCAAACTGAATCCTGTAACTAGCATTAGATTAGCTCCAAAGCACTTAAATTTTTGAAAATGCACAAGAAGAAGTATTTTCTTGATTATAATTCCAAAATGCTCCATTCGTTAAATCTTTTGTTATTGCATTTATTGTTTAGACACATTTTAACATGTGCACCTGTGTATACGGAAGGCAAAGAAAAAGAATGTATATTAAAATTCTAATTCACAGTGATTTCTTTTCTTTGCATCTTAATTTGGTTATTTCCCCTTTCTGTCTAAAAATAGCAATTGCTTAAGATAAACCTCGCTACAGAATGTCACTTCAAAGTTAATGACTCTCATATGATCCTTTCAAAACGCTAATGACGTAAATGCTTCAGTCGCTAGTAATTTCAGAAAATAATTATCAGTCAATAAAAATTAAATATAGGAATTGACACCGAATCAATTTGAGGAGGATTTCATCTTCAACACTTCACTTTCGCTTCTCTTTTGCTTGCTGTTTCAAACTTATTTCAAGTTTTAATACAATATCGATGTAGTTCTTTAAGAACATGATCCCAGTGCGCCACTTTATCAGTGCTTCCTGATAAAAAATGTCTGTCAAAGAGAATAAAAAGACGTATATGTTAACTCCACATTCTAGGCGAATTGTTAGCCTATGTGCACAAGCAAAACATTTAATATGGACGTGAAAAAACCTTTTATAGTTAAAACACAAACCGAAAATAAATATATTTCCAGTGTCTTTAAAGGGGGTGAAATTTTTCGTCAATACTGTTGTGTCGCGAATTTTGTGTCGCAAAGTTTAAGTGTTTTTATTTAAGTAATCAATTATTTAAGTATTCTATTTGTATTTGTATTTGATTTTTAAATTTGAAAGTTTAAAGAGTGTAATGAATATATATATTTGTAAAGAGTGTCTTTTAAAGCTTTAATCAATTACTTTTCTTCAACTGTCCAATTTTCTAACGAAGAAAGGGGAGCGTCTTTTAACGGAAGTAACATCTGACGGAATAGCCTTTTAAGATGACAGTTGCAACTGAGGGCAGTATATCGTTGTTTCCCTTGTTTTTTGTTACGAAGCAGTAAATGGATATCGTAATTGGCTCCCTGCTATTCACTTACCATTTTAGCTTTGTGAATGTTGCCTTGATTATAGCTTCGGAAGAAAGGGAAAGGTTGTAAATTGGGTATTGAAAGGGGCAGTTTTTTGTTGTTTCTTGTTAGATTTTCGCTTGTTAGCAAGGGGTTCGAATTTTTAGTTTCCAGTTTTCGCAGGTATTAGATTGTAGACAATGACTTTATTTTGATTCGTTCGAGGGGTTTGAATTTGTCCTGTTAAATTATATTGAAAGTCCCGGATTGGCAAAAATTTAATTTTATGTGTACCTTTTGGACCAGTAATGTTTAATGGGAGGAGAAACCGAGTTTTCCTCGGTTGTTGCGCGAGTTGTGAAGTCACTTTTTTAGAGAGAGAGTTTTGAGTGGAGTTGCGTTTTGATACAGAGAAGAGAATTAGCGGCCAAGCTTCACCCTTGTGGGTGGCTCGTACTTGCGATGCGGCATAATAGACCGATTCAAGTCGAAGATGTGAATAATAGAGAATTTTTCCTAAAATTTATGCGAGAAGTAGAACTCAGAGCGATCTCTTCCGAGTTTGAAGCTGTTTTTGCCGTAAAACGGAAGTGAAATGGCTCGTACCAAACAGAAGAGTTCCGTTTGTGAGAAGAGAAAATTTCAACATTCTGTCATCGCTCGTAAATTTCCGTTGTCGTTGACAGCTGAAGCATCTGAGTGTCATCTTGTTTATTCCCTTGGTGTCTCCTTCAAATTTAACACTTCAGAATTTTTTGATAGCCGGGCTTCTTCATTATGGTTCTACAAGATGAGATTTTTCTTGAACTTCATTTTGGAGCTGATTACTTATATAACGAATTTAACGAAGGGATTTCTTCCACCGACGTCCCCTATAGCTTCTTATGATGATGGATTCCGGCAGTTCAACTGTGAGTTATATTATATTTTCTTTCGTATCTTTTAGAATTTGCTTAATTTAATCTTGCGTAACTGGTAGAAAGATAATTCCTCTTGATAATAGATAAAATTATGTGTCTTAGAAGAAATTAAAATTATTGTAAAAAAATATGAAATTTATGTTAATTGTAATTTTCTGTATTAGTTTGTGTGAGATCCAGTTTGAATAATTCATTTAATGTTCTAGTTATTCTAAGTAATCGTTATTATGTTAAACTGCAAAATTTTATCTTGCTAAATGACTCTTGAAGAAAATTTAATGTAGATTATTAATTGCTATTGTATGTAAGGGTAGTCTGGCCACCTCTCCTAAATTTATCCTAGATATTAATAAATGAGTGTAATTTTATGCTATTACTTGCATTTTTTTGTGTACGTAGTTGGTTTGTTCAGTTACTCCATTTGTTTGAGCCGTGAGGCTTTTAAGAAACATGGAGATTTTGCTTGGGGTATTGAAAAATGTTTATGGATTTTAGGGTACTCACAACGCGCCCCTGTTTTTAGCAAATATGTACTAAATGATTCTTTGAATGTGTTTTAAGATCAAATTTATAATGACTTTTAGGTGCCAGGCAAGTTAAAACTCTTCTCTTTTAATTAGATATCATGTATTTATTAATCATTTCTTCTAGATCTATGTGTGATTTGACTTATTGTACTTGAAAAGGCAGACGAAACAATTGATTTGGATAAGTTTATGACGATTATTTGTGAGTTGTGTGAAAATCACTCACACAACTCACAAATAATCGTCATAAACTTATCTTGGTTAGCAATACGGGTTTGGTTAGCAATACGAGATTTCAAATAAACATCATGATGGTTTGCTAAATAGAGTAATCTTTAATTTCACATGCGTACGATTACATAGTGAATTTCAAGATTCTCACAGTCAACATAATTTGCGTGGATTTCACACTCAGAATCTCAAGTGTCCCACATTGTTGTCAAATTATAAATGGGAAATTTGAGTAATGTTTTTATACTTTCAAAATAAAAGTCTTTGCGGTATAATGTTTTATGAATATGAACGTTTCAGGGATGAGAAGTGAGTAGTAAAAAAATGTTTGATTCACTGTGCAACCTCCGCAGTTTTTATGTTCGTATTGCGTATATTTAATGCGCAGTTTTTTTTTAAATATGTTATACACATTTGGATCAAATCATGCTAAATAATATGATTTCACACTTCCTTTTTTAAATTGATTACGATGACGTACATTGTGATATCCTTCAAAGATAAGAATGCCTCGTAAAGGACTTTCTAATGGAAACGGACGAAAACGCCCTTGCAGCCAGCTCAATCAGTACGCTTCTAACCCAGACGAAACTAATAGTGTTCATCGACTTATTCACTCTACCATTGATAGGCTTCTGTCCTTGACTACGTTATAATGTATGTACTGTTTACCCCAGCTGTACCAAAGATTCTTTTTTCACCTGACATGAAGAAGCAAATACCTGCTACATACACTGTCAAATTACATTATTTTTGAATTTTCATATTTATCAAAGACAATTTAATATATCTGATATATAGAATGAATAGAAATATTATAATAGTTTTATTTGTAGCCTTACCTATTCAAATGGTACAAAAGGTAATTTATATTTCTCAAAAGAAAAGTGAAAATGATTAATAGCAATCAACACTAGAAATTATCACGTGAAGATTTAATATAATTTTGTGTTTCTTAAATTTGTTGAAGTTTCTCTTAACACTAGTAAATGTAGCTGGAGATATTAATTTACTGTTAATGCAGCTTCTAACTTCTGAGACGACAGAACTAAATTTGAGTCGTTATTTATAGATCTGACCAGGAGGAAATTTGCCAGATACATCATATTCTTAGGTCTATCAGCTAAACCAATCGAAATAAAATTTCACATATTGCTATTTGATGGTATGTGCTCCAGATTGGGATTATCCATTGCATGGGAGAGATTATTGACATCAATGACGAACTTAACATCGCAGAAGGAATTGCTATAACTTCATGTTTTATGACATCTTTCAATTCTGACAAATCTCGAGGATTTAATATGTGTACCTTAACTTCAGAACCAGAAATCCATCGGAGTGAGGTCGACGGATTACAGTGGCCCAGAAACTGCAAAGTTACGGGTGATGATACTATTTGAAATGCTGTACGCGCTGAAAACTTATAATTCCAATAAAAGTTTTTTTCCCCTCTCTTCTCTTGTGCAGTCATTCGTCCTTTACAATGCTCTTCTTTTCAGATGTTTTACGCCCACTATTTTCGTCTTACATGTATCTCTCCAACGTTGTTTATGATTTTTCAACGAGTCAATTTTCGCAGGAAAAACTGCATGTTGCACTTCAACGATTTCGAAATTTTATCACTATATCCTTGACCATGAGAGCTATATTGTTTAAATTTATCACAATCTGGAGCGCATACATTCTGAAATTTCATTTTGATTGGTTGAGGAGACAGATCATTAGAGCTTCATATATCGGGCAAATTTTTTATGGTCAACTTGTGTTTTAAAAGCAGGTTTAGTGCCCAGAAATAACTGGTTTTCAATCTTTTCATTAAAATATTTAAAACATTAATCTCATTTTCAAATAATTAATTCTTTCTCAGTTATAATCAGCTTCTGTTGTGTAGATTTATTAATTACTATTTTACAGTGCTTATTAATTTTATTAATTTACAGTGAATAGTAAAATTTTAATGTTCATGTTAGAGATGTAATTTTTAAATTATACTGTCGCTAAATTATTTCTTTTGATTTGGGTAAAATTTCTTGAAGTTAGAGCAGAAAAAGCTTACAGCGATAGCCTGTTTTTGCATTCTCACGGGAGGAGAATTTTTGGGTCAAGGGTCAGCGACCAGCTGCATTTTTTCGTCCCCTTTTCTTGCGGGGACGAACATGTTTTTTCTAGTTCAAAGGCGATCCGCTTGGCGGCGCCGATTCTTGATAGAATTATGAGGGTGCAAAAATTTGGGATCTGTCTGAAGAGTCGCATCGTTAACAGATTTACTACTTTGTTTTTGAGTTCGAAAAATAAGGGGCTTGTCATTGTGAAAGGATAGGACTGATTTTCTTAGAATTTTGTTGGGTATTTATTGGTCTGTTTCTAGTGGTTAGGAGGGTTACTGTTTTGTGTAGCATTGGTGAGTTTTAATTTTATGGATTTTTTTTAACCAATAGTAATTATAGAGGCGGTGCACTTTTTGAGCGTCACGAGGTGTTAAATTTGGTTGCTCCCGTGGCAAGCGGAACTTTTCAAGATTTTGTCAGATTTTACGAGTCCTTTTTGAGGGGAGAGAGAGGGCCCGGCGGCCCCTTCTCGGGGTTGTCCGTGCGAGAATTGGCCCGAGAACGATACGGGCTCCCATCGTATCGTCGTCGGCGAATCCTTTCTGAAGGTCTGCGGCTATGTCCTATTCTCACTGATGTTTTTTCCTTGAGGAAAAATAATGTGTTTTAAATGCAGATTACTGTGACTTGCACTTATCTTCAGCGAGAACATCATTCAGAAGTCGGTGGGCTTTCACATACAGATTACTGCGGCTTCCATTTTTCTTTGTTGAGGACATCATCGAAATGTTGGTGGACATTCATGCTAAGTTGGACCTCCTTGAATGCAGAAGGACTATATCCATGAGGAAGTTTTCTACAACAGAAGAATTGACTATTTGGTGCGGCAGTGATGAAGAAAGATTTTTGAACTTCTTTTACGTGCGTTTCGTAGACAATTAGGGAGACGAAATCTGGGCAGGAATTTTTCTCCACCGTGAGTTGATTATTTTTTTGATTTTGTATTAAATTCTATATGTGTCCTCAAACTTATTGCCCTTAACTGATTTAGGATTTTGTGAAATCGATTATTAGGAAAAACTTCATCTTTCACTTTACGAAAATTGATTTAAAATATTTGTATATGTAGTGTGAGTTTAAATGCTTGAGTAACCTTCTAAGATTAATAGAAATTGTAAATTGTTTCATTAAGATTTTGGTAAGATTTGAAAATATTTAAAGAAATAAAAAAAGTTTCAGACTACTTAAGTATGGTTCAGTGATAATTACGAAATTATTGTAAGATACGTAATTAATAATTTTGAATACAATATTGATCATGGTTTAGATTGTCGCATGAAGAATTGTGAGTAATTTTTAGTAAATGTTTGTAGGGGTAGTCTGGCCAGCTATTCTGAATGGATAATCATTTGGAATATTAAATAAATGTTTTTATTTGTTTTACTATTGTATGTTTTTTTTTTGTTTTTTATCTTGTGGTCTATTGTAGGTCACCCATGTGATCCTTTCCAAAAACATGGTTAAACTTTCATTCGAACCTGGGTAGTTTATTGCGGGCGTAGGAGAATTTAATGTTATTTATGACTATACGATCAGATATATTAATTTAACTGGTGTTTCGACTTCTTAGTGTGGGAGATTTATTTCTCCCTGGTGTTTTGAACTGTTCTGTGTTTTACTTTTACGTGTTTGCGGCTATCTCTAAGGATGTATTGAAATTTATGTGTTTACAGGAAGCAAAGCTGATTAATTAGTTTAGTGAGATATAGTATGTTAATGATTCAGTGTCGGTAATGCATTGTACATGAATATTAATATTTTAAGTTTAACAAAACGCCAGGGAGGATTTTTCATTTCATTGAACTTAAGAGTTGAGAGTTGATATGATAAAACTTAATTTACTGTGTGAGGATTTATGAAAATTTAATCTTGCTTAAGGTATTAATTAATTTGTTTTCAAACACCAGTCTCTAGGATTATGATTTTATTGAACTCATTATATTTTTATGAGTATTTTTTAGTGTTTTTTTTTAGTTTGTCACGGCACCAAGAGAGGTTGAGTATGCAAGTTAAAATTAAAAATTATTAGTAAAACCCGCAAATTTTTTTTTCACAACACTTCTTTTATGTTACTTAAATCTGATAACAATAATTTTTCCCTGGTTAGAAAATGCAAACGAACAGATAGCTCCTTGGATTTTATCTCCTTTATTAGTGGTACAGGCAAACGGGCTAATATCGGTGTTTTAATAATCTTGTTTTTGCTTATTAGAATTATCCGGAAAGATTTGTTCTAATTCATTCACAAATTTCAAAATGCGGAACTTTTTTCTTTTTTGCTTATTTTACAATAAATTATTCATTTCATCTTTTATTAGAAACCACAAAACAATTCTGCAATAGAAGAGCAATGTCCTACCTTATATCTTTACATTTCAGTCTTATTAGAAAATACGTGTATACGAGCCGGTTTCCCGTTCAGTGTGCTTTTGCCCTAATCTAAATAAACTTAAATCCAAGCTTAGCAGAAAACTAAACTAAGATCTTGATTTGTTACACGCCTAGCAACATTATTATCCTTTTATCATACCTAGAGTAATCGCACATTTAACTATTTGCCGAATTTAGTTATAATTAGTCAGATACTGAAACTTCAGTCCTATAAGCTTATTAGACAGGTATCGAGTTATCGCTGTGTCTCAAATAGCAACACAATAATTTAAAAAAGTTTAAGCAGCTTTTTATTAAACTGAATTTTTAACATAAAAGGCACGGCTCGTACGCTAGATATGTCCACAACATCAGCCGATGAAAAATAATAATAACAGTCAAATGACTAAGACACTAGCATTACGGCGTTTTCCGTATACCTATATCTACGATCAGCGGTCATTCTAATCGCTTATTCCGAATAGAAGAAAAGGCTCGCTTTTTGCTAATATTACCTAAAGTTAATGCTTTTAACGATACATTTTGCTTGTTTACTGAGTAAATTAAATTGAACAAATACGTGAAACCAAAAGATAAATTAATGTAACAAACAGCAAAATAAAGCAAAGCGAGTAAATATATTAATCGAAGAATAACTTAATATAACAAAGGGTCAAAAGAAAAAAAAAGCACTTTAGATATTTTTAAACTTCTCATCATTTCATCAATTGCCTCAACAAATTGTCAATATGAAATAAATATATTAAAAATTATACATATTAGTACTTACATTTCTCGGTTTTGCAGTGCATACAGGTTAATAATTTCTTAATTTTGCCTGTACTGGGTTCACACACGTAAGTTTTACAGAATTCACAAGTATTCAAAGTTTTGTTGCCTCTGCATGTATTTATTTGGCATTGTTTACGCTTACGGTAAGGGTTGACGCAAGTACCAATTCTCTTTTCATTAGGTACAGAAAGCTTTTTTTTACATTATCATTTTTCATTAGGTACAGAATTTTGGATGAAATGTACATCTTTTGAAGCTTCTCTTCCGTATTCAAAACAAAATCACGACGGCTGATATTCTTATATTCAGTTGTTCCTTGTACATTATCAATGCATGTAACACTGCCAAATCAAGAATACTAAAAAAAACTGGCCAATGGCTGGATGAGGGATTCACTGAGTATTTTCTGGCCATCACATGCAAAACATCAACTCCATATTTTCTCGAATTGTAAAAATTCACAGCTTCCGGTGTATGTTTTACATCCGATGAAATTTCTAATGTAGGATGCATGGTACTCAGGAGTAAAAAGTTCTTTTTTTTTCTTTGATAAGACGGAAGCGTTATATTGCCATGCTTAGCAATCTTACTAGAATAGAGCTCATCCCTCACATTTTTGGAAGAATAAAGTACTTCTCCTTTTAAACGATTTATTGTGTCAACGCAGCTCATCGCTGAATTCCTCATTTCTTTTACTAACTACAGGGGTTCCATCAAGCGAAAAGCTGCAAGTTCATCTTCTGTTTCTCCAGCTGGATTTGTTTCGTCTTTTTCCAAGTATGGAAATCTATTCAGTAAATATTTTGAGTTCACATCAGTAGCAAGCCAATATTCGATGCCGAACTTGTCCGTTTTTTAGGCATATACTGAATAAATCGACATCGGGTCCTCGAGGGATATAATTTTTCATCCATTATTATATTTTCGCCCAGTTTATAACATTTCAAGCAGTTTTCTGTAAAAGCAATTCAGATATCCGAAACAAGAGCAAATGGATCAGTTTGCAGTCTTTGGGATCTTGATCTAAATTTTTACTTTCTCTTTCACGAAGAGATTCTACAGCAGACAAATCGGATTCACTTGTTTCAGTAGAAGCAATCCAGTCCTAGTCGGATAAACTGGATGTAGTTTCGGAACGAAATTCTTCATCAGCTCCAGTTTCTGAAGCAGACATATCATCAGAAAGATTTTCAAAAATTTTCAGCATCCCTTCCTTTGTTAGATATTTTCTATCAACGCTTCTACGGGACGTGATAAACAGGTCAGAACTACAAAACTATCCAAATGAAGTAAAGTAATTTTGTGTCTACCGAAAAATAAACTTTCGAACACAAGCAAAATGCGCAGACCCGTGGCTCGCAAAAATTCCAAACAGGTGTTTTTATTCCCCTCTCTCCACTCATGTCTGTGAAATATACAATCTTTCTTAACAAAAACACACTTTGGTATCTATTAGCAAACCGAAAATAGATAAAAATGTCACAAAAATATAGAGAAATCTATAATTTTCTAGATACTGTCAAAAAAGACTTTAGCGTAATTCTAGTTATAAACAATAATATTGTCGAAAATAATTAATTAAAATTAACAAAGAAAATATCATGTGATGTTTGAGGGTTTTTAGAAAAGGTCAAGAAATTTCAAAGTTATAAATAAAGAATTAAAATTTTATGTCCAATTAAAATGGAGATACGGTCAAAATGACCGTTTCCGTAATTCTAGTGTTAAATGTTGATCAGTAGTCTAAAATTACTTATAAGTAGTTACAATTTGATCCGTAGTCTAAAGTTACATATCAGTTCAATACTACGCTACAATTTGGCGCATTATTTACAGGCACGGAATGAATTTAAAGTACAGATCAAAATCATAATAACTAGTTAGTTTAACATAAGAAACTTTCAAAACTTCATATGACAATTTGAAAAGGGACTAATGCTACAGTACAGATCCTAATTTGATTTCACATTCAGTTCGTGAACTTATAGCGTACGGCGAAATAAGAATGATAAGAGCCATATTAGATTTTAATTTTAAATTACAAAGAATTTTTCTTGATGGCAACATAAGGTTTATTGCTGACCGTAAAGTACACGAAGGTCATTAACCGCAAATGAAAATCATTTTCATTGCCTTAATTCTAAAAAGATATTAGTATTAGAGAAACATGTATACAGAGCTGTGAGTGTAATATATATAGTACGCTTGTAGTCCTTTAGGAAACAAATTAATATCATTACTTATTGTTTTAATTCAGAATAATACTTTCAATCGAAGCATTTTGGAATAAAGGAAAACTATATAACAAAAGTAGTATATGTACTACAAACTTGATTTTGGTAAGGTAATAGAATAAATAAATTAATTCGTAATTAAGTATACATGCTGTTTATTAAGGTGAAATTATGTGGTTTTAAAATGTGAACTTAAAAGGAGCCATTCTCATCTAGAAGCTATGAAAAGTTGTTTAATAGAAATCAAAGACAGCCATGTAGCGCACAAGATAAAAGAAATATATAGAATTCATTACATTTAAACTAGTGTAAATAATGTTAAAGAAGACTTTTCTCTCTTACAAACGTGCCTTTTGGAGTTTTCAAAATTGAAATTTAAAAATAGTTGCTCTTTTTCAAATTAATTTCTAATTTTTCGTAGTTAATTTAGCGTTTCTGCTAGTAGTACACTCAGGCAAGTGCCTCTCGTTCTTCACCCTTTCCCCCGTTGTGATGTGTATCTCAATTATGATTCAATTAAATAGATTATTTACATTGTTTATTTTAACTCGATCATAAGTTATTACGAAATCATACAAATTCCAAAGTTTTACTATTTTGCACCTTACAAGTACCTAAGCTTCTAGATTGAGTTATTCTTTACCGAAAACATTGAAATTTTAATAAGGCTAATAGAGAAGAAAGAGAGATATATAATTTATCTTTTATCAATTTTAAAACATTATTGCGATTTACTAATAAATTAATTATTGCTAATTAATTGTTGAATGAATTATTCTATTTTACTAAACATTAAATTATCATTTATTTTATTAATTTAATATTGATTTAATTACTAATAATCAAGTTTCCAGTAAGACCACACTACATATTTTATTTACCACATATTTATATTTATGTGTAAAATCTTCATAGATTTCTTAATGACTTTTCTTCAATAATTAAGATTTAAGAACATTTTAATTTGATTGGAAATTACATTTCACACCTACTTATTAAAACTGTATTAAATCTTTTTATTATTAGAGATGTATTAAATCTTTTAATGTTACTAACATAATTAAGCCAAACCAATAATACGTAATTTAGAGGAGCTGTCAATTACAAAATCATTTATAGATATTCTTTACAATTTTTATTTACACTCGTATTAAAATTTAATTAAGTTACATAAAAGATAAAAATTAAATAAATAAAATTCCTTATTTTCATAATTACAATTTATTTATGTGCCAGTACAAATTTTAAAATTATATAATATTCTACAAATAAATATTTATAAACTTGCTTGCATAAGAAATATATTGCTAAAAACGTAATGACGGATAAGATAGCTTGGATCATGGATAAGAAAAGCATAATCATGGACAAGGAATTTGTGAGATTTACTACTAAATTGTTTACTGTTAATTAATTGCTGAATTAATTATTTTAAAAAGTACTCATACTAATAAATTCATGCCAAAAAGTTTGCTTTAATAAACATATACAGTTTGTTTTCATTTCAATTCAATTCACAATTCTGCTTATTTATTCATGTCTAGCTCATTTATTCAATGTTTCTTGAAACAGATAGTATACATAATACATTAGAGGATTTTGCAAAAGAAATATTCCTGAGTAACAAATTAACACTTTTTATGCTCAAATATTATATAGGTCTTCTCTTTGATTTTCTGAAAATGAAAATAAATGATAAAAACAGATTTTTTTTTCATAGAAGTAAATAAAGGCAATTTTTTACTAAAAATAATTTTGAGAGAAATACGAATTTACGTAAGTTTAGGTTTTTAGTGTTAGCGAATGTTCAACATTTAAGAGCAGATTCAGTCTTTCTACAGTTTAGTTATAAAAGATCACGGTTACTAGACAGATTGAAATAAACCGCATTTATTCATTTCCTATTTATTATCTGTATAGTAATAAGCTCTCGATTCCCTAAAGAACTGAATGAGAGAACGTATGATACTCGATACGGTATGAGTTGCACGCGAATGAAAATGGTAGATTTAAAAAGTAGATAATAAATCAAATTTTAAAGTTGTGTATACATTTTAAGAATAAAACTTAATTCAAAGGCATTATTTTTTTATTTGCCTTCCTGAATCCTGCTAGCCAAGATGCTGATGTTCATTGTCAGCTCTGAAAAAAGTAACTGAAGTAAAATTAAATAATAACTAAAGTAGACAACTTACACCTTAAATCTCATTCTTCTCAAAATATGGTAAAACTATATCGAAACGATTCGCAGAATTCAAATAATAAAATTAGATCACAACAAAGGTTATAAAATCCTATTTATTGTATTATAGGAATCTTAAAATTTAGAGTTTTAAGTGTATTAAAAAAACTATCAGGTTTTCAGAAATAAGTGTTAAAAATTAGGATACGTAACTTTGCAAATCGTTGCCATACTCAGTTTTAAAACAAAGAATAATTAAATCAAACATTTCAATATATTACAGTGTTTTCAAATACAGAGTTCGAATTGATGGGCATTAACTATCTGCACAAACATTTTGAATAAATATATCAGAAAACCAAAACTTTAAACAATTTGGAATTTTTTTTACAACTCCAAGCAGTTAAACATTTTACACCTCAAATAAAAATAGCGAATGTAAAAAATATATATATGATAATAAATATATAATATGAAAATATTCTGCAGTCTTAAATATTTGTCAGCTGAGTGCTTCCACGTCGTATATATTTTAACGGCTTCATGTTTTCCAATATAAGATAAATAGAAAGAGTGAAAATAATTTTGTTCACACAATATAAATGACGTGACCAAGTTTTCTGATGTTTAGGAAGTAAACTGTCCATTTTAGCTTTTAAAACTGTTTGTACTCAGAAACAGTTTCGGCCAAATCAGTAATTGGACAGTTAAAGGCCAATTTTAAAATACATTCATATTTCTCAACAAACTTAGTTAAATAAAAGCTTTTTTACTTCCTTCTATTTTCAAGAATAATTCTTTTAAAACGTAAAACCCCGATTAGCAAATTTTTTTTTTATTATTATTAGTCCAAAGGGGCAATTTACCCAGAAATGCTATTAATTTCGTTTTGGCATTTTGCGTTGATTCACAAGCGTTGTTTCACTTTTCAATTGTTGCCACCAAATATTATCGTCGCGTATTATATTTATAGAAATTAAATAATGAAGTATCTGCATAAACGTATATATGTTTTCGCATTGTGATAAAACAACGGTACCTTAAGCCATCAAATTTTGAATAACGTAATCCTTTTGCGAATATGGGCATCTGGAAGCCCAAATTTGAAATTTGGAATTTGTTTTATTATCGATTTCATATTTTGTAACACTTTAACGAAATTTGATGAACAAAACACTTTAACGAAATTTGATGAACAAACTCAAACGATTTAAAAACGAGCAATGGCAACACTCTATGGAAGAAAAAAAACTTTTTATCTAAAGCGCGCTGAACTGTCTATCAGAAATTCTAAAGATATGCTCATTTTAAAATTATTTTGCGATATTGCTCTCGAACTGAATTTTATGGTTTAAATGAAAAGAACATGATTTTTAATAAATAAAGGTAACACATAAAGTGTTAAAAAAACGCACCTCTGGACGCAATTTAAAATCTCAAAACTTTCAGATTTTTTTTTAGATTTATTAATATATGTTTTTAAATGTAATACCAAATTTGATTTTTAAAGGATGTACTTATTTTCGGATCATTTTAATTAGCTATTTGCAAGCGATGTAATATTTTAAATGTTAATAATCATCATATTTTTCATGACTAATTGTTAGCTTTTATTAGTTGTGTATGTTTGATTTAAGTTGATGTGTATGTTTGATTATCATTATTTACTGAAGATTTCGTTTGATATACTTCTGTATTTTTCTCTGTAAGAATAAAATATCTTTCAAACTACATTCATATTCAAGTACGAATAGAAATTTCATTTGAATACACGCATAATTACTTACATGCTAAAATGTTGCATGACAATGAAAAAACAATATTAGATGTATAAATATTTGTAATATTTGTACACATATAGATGTATGTATGTATATATATATATATATATATATAAGGTTATCATCAGTATATATATATACTAATGATAACCTTAGATATATAAATAGTTGTATCTGGCATTACAATATCTTTTAATAGGTTCATTTACCTGACCTTACGCTGTTGATTGGTTCCTTTTCCTAATACAGAGGGTATTTTCACATTTAAAGAAAGATTTCAGAGCTGTTTAAATAATGCTTAAAATGTAAATATTATATTTTAAAATGCTTGATCTGATTTTTTCCTCCTGAGTTCAAGCCTGCATCGTGATTTTGATAATAGAAGGGATTTACATAAAATTTCCAGGGATACTGATTTCCATTTCTCTTCTACTAAGTATTAGAGTCGATCAATCTTGGTGGGTTTGCCTTTAGAAAGAGTCCTTTTCAAGCCATCAAAGGCACAATAATGCATAGATGAAACATTACGGGAGTTTGCATGAATACGTTGAAAATGTCTATATGTAATACTTGTATTAATCTTCATATTTTTAGGGAATGCAGTGTTACATGTCGAAGAATGAGTTATTGCTTAACTTTGATGCAGTTTCGCTCCTTGAAAGTCGTTGGGGTAAAGTAACGGAGTTTTCCTTCTGCAAATGGCAGAAGTATAGCTTTTTTGTCAGGACTGAGTGTTCTGTGCGTATTCTTGGCAAACATCTTCGTGAACAGCTGAAAAGTCTCTAAGTCCTGATCTGGAACAGGGAGCTGAAAGCAGCTATGTTCTGGTTGTAGATACTCTGCTTCAGTTGTATAATAACTTCACTTGAAAGGGATTTAAAATCCTCTTTTATTAAATCAATATTATTTACAAATCACTTCCCAACTCGGGAGGGATACAGAAAGTAAAGACCACACTTCTGTCTAAATGAACAATCAGATAAATTTAAACTAAAGCTAAATAGAAATTTAATTGATCTTTGCTCACAGAGCTCTTCGCGGAGTTGGCCTCTAACTAAATGGTGCGTAGCAAGAATTACTAATACTAGCGCACTTGGATTTATTTCAATAGGCAATCACGTAGTAAGCACTATGGCTTAGAATTTAGCTGCTAACTGGTAAGGCGAACGTCGAACAGAATGACCGTGATCTGAGACTAAAAGCTCTCTCACACTGAGAGGTTTCTACCTCTGGTTTAAATAGTCATTGGCTCCACTTCAAAATTAGCATAAGCTGAAAACGCGCGCTCTTCTGACGCGAAGTTGAAACTGAGAACAGATAGAAAGATTTAAATTAAAATAAAACTTTGTTAATTTAACTAAATCCTTACATCTTTAAGAGATTCGTTGAGTTGATTTTAAAATGTTTCTTCCCTCATCTTATTTTTAATTTTACACGGTAAGAGAATCATGTAGCAATCATAAACTTCTTAGTGACAGATTAATTGCTTTGATGGGAAATTTTTCTCTTTGTTTTCTATAATTCTTCATCAAAGTTCATAATTTATTTCCATTTATCCATGGTTAAATAGTTTTTTTACCGAGTTCTAAAAATTGTTCTGCGCTGAGCCACATACCTCGGCAAAGGCAGACGAAAATTTTGTTTTTAGCTATTTCTTTATTGTTGCTACAGATATTTTTAAAGACTCTAAAACTGCTTCCAGGAAATTTTTTTTGTTATTACGATTACCCTTAGCATGATTTATCTTTAGAAACTGAATAAAGAGTATGTGCCATTTTTCGGGTATTCGTTTGGAGTCTTCCTTTCATAAAGAAGTTTATGAAACAACATTTCATAAAGAAGTTTATGAAAGGAACTGCCTTCATAAACTTTATGAAATGAACGATATAAGGATGTTTAGCATTTGTTTCCTTATCCGATTATTAATATTGTTGTTTTGTTCTTAAAACGTTTAATACTATACATTTTGCAATGCATCGAATTATGGAATAGGACTATTTCTATTTGAAAAGCTTAAAAATACATTCTTCAATCCACAGTTTTGTTTTACATGCGACATTTTAAGTAGGAATAAATTTAAAAGTAGTACATTATATTTTTAATTTCAAATAATAATCCGATCAGAAAATTGTATTTCAAAACTTTAAATTTATATTCTATTTTAATATTTTAACTTTAAATTTTAATTTAAATTCTTCTGTATGATTCAAAACGAAATTTTGTATTATTGTTCAACAGTAATTTCCGGATACGTAAATAAGATAGCTCGTACAAGATTTCCTATAATGTCAGTTACAAATTTTGAATGAAGGCAGATAACAATAACATGAAATATATTCACGTAGGAAATCATACTCGAAAATGAAGAGATGGCGCTGAGCGCCAGAGCTCCGAATTGGCATATGGGGCGTTCTTGTTAAAACTTATGATATCGTAAGAGTTACTTGCATTTTTCTACAAACACTGAGTTCATTTATGTGTACTTGTGTTTGAATTACCTGAAGCTAATGAATGAAAGACTGCCAACATCCGTCAAACTCCAGCTACCTCTGAAAATGCTAAGCTATCCATGTGGATTTGATGTCAGGCATGCGTTTGAATTAACTGTTGGGATTTTTAATACACTCGTTAGGAAACTGTATGTTTTATTTATTTGTCGGTTGTACCGTTAAGTTTAGCCTACTAAAGAACTTTACACTATTTTCTGTTCTGCGTTCGTTGTATGTGTTCTGTCTGCAGCTGCTTCCAAGTCCAGTAGCACTTTTTTGTGTAAAAATGGTTCAGAGTACCACTCTCAATCTTCCTGAAGAATTTCTGAAAGTTTAGTATATTTCTAACCTAACATATACTGTTCATACAAATTAATCATATTTCAAGAGAGGGATAAACATAAATTAAATCAGGAATCTTATTCATATTTTTTGAATTTTAATAAACCGTTTGCCCAAGTCCTAATATATATCTAGAGAACTGAATAAAAGTTTAAAGTGATGATCACGAGAATCATGAACACATAACAGCATATTGATTAGGGCTTCTATTGACTAGAGATCTAAAGTAACTCGAATATCAACAGTTGTTTAGCCAATCTAATGAAAGTTATTGAAGCTAAGTTGAAGACACCAGTGGAGAAGAAACTGTATCAACAGATCATGCGTTTCTTTTGTGAGAGATATAAAAGCTTTTGTTAGGATTAATTCTGAAAGCTCCTTTGTTCAATAGTTCACAGAATAAACATTATCTCTATTACCTCTCCGGTCATGTTTACAGAGTTCAAATAATTTAACATAATTACTTCTGATTTCTATAATTGAAACGACCCTTTCTGAAGGCAAAATTAGGTCCTTCCCATTTGTTATAAACTATTCTTCTCACATTTTATGAAAGCAATGATGTTTATTTTAGACAAGATCCTAATTATCTTTTCTTTCGCCATTACAAGAGTCATATAACACGTAACAGCATATTGACTACTACACGTGTGAACTGGGAATTTAGCAAATGCAACTCAAATATCAACAGCTATACAATGTATTTGCAGTATAACAGAAGAAAATAAGAAGTAAATTTCCTGCCCATTAGTGCACAAAAGGCTTAATCAGAGAATGAATATTACTAGTTAGCTGAGTAGGCTAACTGTATTTGTTATATGAATATGTTCTTCATATTGTTGCGTTATACGGGTTCGTGGATTTTAAAGTATCCGATGAAAATACGATGCAGAACAATAAAAAGCACACTTTATTTACAAGAATCACTATTTACAGCACAGTTCCAAAATTACCTTTAAAAGCGTCGAAAATCTACAATAAATACGCTGAAACAATCAGCAACACAGCTTCAGGCTGTAACTGTAAAGGTAGCTTCACGGCAACACTAAACTTATGATAAACACCGTGGAACAATCACCAATACACTGTCAAGCTATACTGTAAAGGTAGCTTCACGGCAAAGCACTATCTCGATCGCTTTCCGTTCACAAAACTCTCGCGTAGCTTAGCACTCACAGTAAGCAGCTATTCTCACAATGTAGGCTCTCAGAAACGCAGGGGTTTATATAGCTTTTCCTTAGGTTCCACACGTTTCGAGAAATACCTCGACAGGAAGTTATTCTAGAAGCTTCCCGATTGGACCATGGGATATCGCCTATTTGGTCACCAAATGGGCGATAAAGTCGCCAATCTGGCAACTCTAGTGCTATGCCAGAAAGCTTACATACAGGCGCAAACGCCGAATTTTTCGCAACAATATATAACATAATTTTAAGATAGGTTTCTATAGAAATTATCGAGAAGATGCATATATCTCAAGGCAAAGCTATTGTGTGCTTTGTCATAGTCAGTTCATCATTATAACCGTTTTGTGGTTATATTTTTGTTTTTAAAACTTATATGCCAAATGTGGAAGCTATATTTTGCACTTTACTTAGTGTTTCATAAATTGTCCAGTAGCATGTAATAGCATACCATGTTCTGTTGCCAAAATACATGTTTTGCTAACTTTTGTAATGAAAGGAATGTTAAGTACAAATGCGTCTTCAAAATAAAAATGACAGTGCTAAGATTACCTGGAATTTCATTACTTTATTTCATTTAGATAAATATATATTGCTTCATTAATTGAATTACTTAATCTTTTCAATTCTAAATTCCTATAATAATCGGCCGAATAAATTCGAAAAAACTGTAGTTTTACGTTCTTATTTTACATTCTTAATAACGTAATTTCTGTAAATCTCAATATATAGACATGATTATGCAACTTTAATGTTGCCTGTATGTAATCCGCATCATTTATGAACATCTATCTTAATTCTAATTATAATGCACAGTTAAATATTTAGCTTTTTCAACTATGTAAATCAGCAGCTAAGTGAGAGGATGGAAATCAGAAATTGACGTTTATTACAAGAAAAGCATACAATAGAGATGAGAAAAGAGTGCCAAATATAACTCTCCAAATTACAGTATTGTCGAGCTTTCGCGATTCTAAATTGCTTATAAGAAGTATAACTTTTAAAAGTTCATTAAAATTCCAAACTAGCTCTCTAAGTTTATGTACAAAATAATAATAACTCTAATTTTAGTGCTGCACTTTAAGTTCACCATTGATGAGGACCCTGTTTATAGCATAATCGTAGATTAACGGCTTGCAGTGAGAAATTCGAATAATTTTGAAAAGTTCTCTAGGTATCTTGCCAAATATTTCAAATGGATTTCTGCGATACTTCCGAAACAGAAAAAAATTAAACAGTAAAATTTCGAAAGTACTGCCAACATAAATGTGTTTCAAAAGAAGATCTTTTGAATCTCTTTAAGGTATTTACAAAGCCCTACTTGGACTCGGAGTACTAGACTATCAATGTAGAATTTGAAACAATTAAACATGATATTAGCTTACATTTTCTTTGACCGCATACCACATGATTGCATTATAAACATTCAGGTATAAAAATAACGTAATAAATTAAATATCTGCAAATGCACAATAATACAAAGTAAATGATACTTACTGAAACATAAAATAAATTAAAACGAATATGAATAAAACACAAAGTATTCATACAGAGCATGTTGGCACATTTTTAGATGATTTTGCTTTGCTATAAAAAATGCTTCTACTAGGATTTTTTTACTTACAACTATGCTTTTGGAAGTATAAATTATCGTCTGCTACTTGACTGTTCTGGTTTCATGCAAATTGGTGTTTTAATGAAGCAATATAAGGCTATGCTTGTGTTCTCTTCCAAGAAAATTATTGGTAACTAGTTATTACAAAAAGTTGTGAAATGCCTTGTATTTTCGATATCTAAAGGTACGACGGGTGATGTTGTCATCAACAAGGAAAACAAAAGACGTCAAAATTTATCTTAAAGTGAAAACATTGTTCCAAATATTTATTGAAGGAAAAAAAGGAATATTTCAAATGTTACAAATGTCAGATCTTGAAGGTTAAAAGAAAATCCGCTAAAATGTAACTAGAAAAGTTAGAAGAGTACATTTGTAAAATAGCCGCAATGCTCAGTGTCAATTACAAACAAAGTGATTAATGTTGATTTGAATCATAAAAAGGCGAAAAACCATAATGGGCACCGTCTTTCTCTATGACACATCGCCGAATGCAGAATACGTTGCAAAATTCTTATGAGAAATATCTACCCGGAAAATATTGTAAAAATCTTTTCACAAATGAATCTTGGGATTTGGATGATTGCAATAAAAAGAGATTCATTTATTATCATTAAAGAGGATTAAAACATGGTTAACAGAATTGAAAAGAAAGTTTCCTGAAGGATTTATGATTGTTGCTGGTTTTTCATATAACGGCACGTTAAAGATAAAAAGAGTGCAGAAAAATCTTAAGATCATCTCCAAATATTATCAAAAACATATTTTATACAAATTTTTTTAAATATGAAACACCTTCTCTTTACACACAGAACGATCAATCAGTAGAATTCCATCAAGACAAAGAAAGCAACGACACGTAAAAATCTACTGTTAATTCTCTGGCAAAAATATAACAAGAAACGGATATCAAGGCCATACCCTTCAAGCATATCCCTACTAAATCTTCTGATATATCGCCAATGTATTTTTGCGCTTTTGAACTTTTAAAAAGCTGATTATCCAAACGTCGACATACAAGCTCCTTAGAATTGGAAAGCTGTTCAAGAGCAATGGAATAAAATACCTCTTTCGATACAAAAAAAAGGGTTTACTCTCTTGGAAATTACGGCATATAAAGATAGTGAAGATTATCTGTTATCAAATAGAATATTTAAATCATCAAGATTTTAGATAAATATTTCCATAATTACAGTGAAAATCGTCTAGATATGTGCAAACAGCCTCTTTATTAGCTAAAACATAACCGATCCTAGTAAAAAAACTTTCAAAGTAGCAATGATGTTTCTATTTATAGCGAACGGAATGTTGTTTTTATACAGTGTCAAAACAAGAATAAGGTATATATTAACAAATTATGAAAATAATAAACGGAAAGAATCCATGAGCATTTCCATTATATATTTGTAAAACACTTACATCCCGTATCATTAAAATTACGAAACAAATTAATTTTATCTCAGAAACTATTTGAATTTTAAAAGGGAGCATTTTCGATTAGCTGTAGGTATTAGTTTCAAGACATCTTGTAATTTATAGAACCTGATATAAATTTGCATCAGCATCATGCACTAAAATTAAAACCTGTTCATGTAAAATGTATAAGCGTTCTATAAAAATCTGACTGATAATTTCCCGGCTTTACTTAAGTACGAATGCAAATTATATTAGAATTCAAAGATGACCCATTTTGGAAACAAAATAAGAAAAGCTTTTAAATGTCTAATGCTGAGCAGTCCTACTTAACTTTGTTCTTTCGCAAAATGATCACGTACATTTCTGCTCAAAATGACTCTTCAACAACCATAAAAGACTAGCGTTTAAACTGAAAATTGGGCTCTAAAAATTCAAATGTTCTTCACAAAAGCCCATTTCGAAGAGAACATTGAAGTAGCGGAATACCATTATGCCTTTTCCTTTGTAATATTTCGAAGACAATATGTGAATACAAATAGAACTTGAAATGTACAAACTCTTAAGAGAGTTCATCCAAAAATACATCCGTCTTTTTTCCTCGAGCAAAATCTCAGCTTTCAGTGCAATTCAAGCAAAACTCAAACTCATTACGAAAAATATCTTCTGAATGCATCTGATTTAGATACAGCTTGACAAGTACTCTCAGTATGCATTCTGATCTTCAGAGCCTGAATGGGAACATAAACTGAAAAGGGTTTCGTAACAGATCAGGTACATTTTTAAACTCGCTTTAATTAACCTACTTGGATAAATAATTTCTAAAAGAGAGCAAGTAATTGTTCACTAAAATATCTTTTTGAAGTATTTGAGTTCCACTATAAAAATGAATACATGTTACAATAAAGATTGCATTTGTTCAAAAGTTCTTCAGTCCGACATGTTACAAGTTTACTGTCAGACATTTAAATAAAAGAAATAGAAGCAATAAAGAATACTCGAATAATTCAGAACAGCAAATATGATATAAATCTTCATAAACATAACAAATATCTGAGCATGAAGATTAAATCGTTTTCTTTATTTCAAGAAAAGAAGATTAAATTGTTTATGAAGATTAAATCGTTTTCGTTATTTTTATTTATTTAATCGTTTCTTATTCTTAATCGTAGTTAGGCAAAACAGCAACCTTGTGTTTGGCACACATTTTAACTGGGACTCCTTTGATTGGTGGGCGAACAGATACAGGCAAGAAGCAAAGAACGGATGAGTCACTATCGTATTTATACCAAGACAAAGCGTACAGCAAACGTCAAAACATGCGTAGCGCCATATGTCTGAGGAAATAGTAAAGAAGCTGCTAGTAATAATATTAATAATATCTAAATAGAAAAGAAACAGCTTTGTTTCCTTACTATTTCTCTAAGCAGATGGCGCTGTTGGAGTTTTTAAACTTAAGAGTTTATGTTTATGTTTTAAGTTCAATATCAAATGAAAGTCAAAATTTGGATAATCAATTCTAAATCACATGAATATGTAAAGTTTGTGACATGCATGATAAACACAATATCTCTGGTAAAACTGGTTTTAAATAAACAGTAAATAGTGGTATAGTGTTTAGCTCCAACAGAATACTTAAATAAATGCGTTGTGAAAAATACTATTGGGTCCAGTGTTCTAAATTAAAAGTGAAAACATTACAAGAAAAGTTAAAATTAAATATGGAATTTATTAAGATATTACTGACTAAATACAAATAGTTACATTGGTGGCGGTGTGGTGGAATAAGCAAAATTTTCATACCGTTCCAAACAATGAAGTTAACATAGTAGATACATTGTAGGCTCAGACATCCGACAAGCGAACTTCGGCCACGTCACAGCGCAGCCACAATTTAACTAAAAAGAAAGAATGAAAATTAGAAATCTGAATAGGAAAAGGTAGCTTCGTAGCCTCCCGCCCCTTCTACGTGGGGTTCGTCCTCATTTCATCGCCCAACCTTGGTGGTTTCTCTCCTCCATTTCCTTCATACATCGTTCTATGAACGCAGACAGCTACTCTTCAGATAGTATTTTCCTTTCGTGTGGTTTGACACGTTTCTCACTCTCCGCTCCGCCTCCTTCCGTGTCTGGCTGCCCTCGTCGCTAGCTCCCAAGCTTTTTACTCCATTCGCCAAAACTGCTCGATTGGCGATTTTAGATGGCAGGAAAACCGCCAACAGCCCGGCAACCCCCAGGGGAAAAACACGCAGGAAGGTGAAGCCAATGTAGGATGAACTCCAGAAATTGGCGAATAATCGCTGATACACCAAGGTCAATCAACTCACAGAAGAACTAGCCTAGTCGAGGGGTCCCACTCCAGCATAGAAAAAAGCCTGCGAGTAAGCAAAACACCCCGTCCCCTCGACCTTGATGCAGGATTAGTAGTGTTGGAATTAGCCTCTTCAGCAGGGTACAAAACGTTTCAATGATGACAGATGTTTCACAGACTACCGTCTAGCGGGTGAAGAAAATTGAAAACAAGCCAATAAATAATTTGGAAAGGCAACGGAAAAGTTTTTGAGGAATAGGTATTAATTATTGATTTTACACACAAATTAACTTCAATGCTGATAAGTACTTAAATAAAAATATAATAATTACATAGATAATTTTCTTGGGTTTATTACAACACCAAACACGACCACCATAGTAAGGAAATAAAAATTACTTCAGTTAAAATACAATAATCAAGTATGAAAAATTTTTTATGTTCTCCACAACACCAAAACGACCACCATAGTCAGAAAATATGGATCCCAAATTTAGCAGAAAAAGGGGGCACATTAAAACTTAATTAAAACTTTAAACACCAACTTGTGTAAACAAAACTTTAAAAAGATTGACCTTAAGGGTCAACTTATCAAGAGATTAACATTAACAACCAAGGTTAAGAAAAAAAATTTACTAAACAGAAATTTAAATAGTTAACCAACCAAAAGTAAAGAAGAAAAAAATTAATTACTCAAGCAACTTAAAATCAAATCAGCGTTAACCAAAACTGTCAAGAGAACAAATTAAATGACTACAATTACTTTTCAACAAGCCAAAGAAACTTAACTACAAAAAATAAAAACAAATTAATCTTTAAGTCTGAAACAAAATAAGTTAAATCATTACCTTTAAAACAATTTAAATCACAACTGAAATAAGTAATACATAACAGCGCTACACTCATTTTTGATTTCCTCCACTCTTTGTGTTTGACATAAATCGGGTCGTAATCCCTTTCTTCTTTGTAGAATTTCTCTTGTTCCTGACGAACAGGGACTTGTGCCTATTAATCCTCGAAATCTATCTACATCAAAGTGTTATAATTTTGCCTTATTTTAAGTTTTACTTAGCGTAATTTTCTTCTCTCTTAATTAAAAACAATTTCAGTTTGATTAAAATGACAGGAATGGTAAATTGTCCAGGGTATTTTGCAGCCAGTGAAATGCAAATTTGTCATATTCAAGCTGAATTCCACAATATACAAAAGAATTTGCATACGTATTTCATACAAACAAACTAGACGTGATTACTTTAAAATTTATCATTTTTCTTGCGAAATGTGTCTCTGTGATAATTTTATGCGGTTTTTTTATTATCATTTCGAGAGATATCAGCAGAAATGTGTTTTAAGAAAAATGGGCAGAATAAAAAGTTAAAAAAAGAAGCACAAAAATTTACAACTAGAAACTAGACGAAAAACAACTTAAATTACGTAAACTCGTTATCACAGAAAACGATGAGGAGTTATGGAAACTTCAGTAAAAATGCATCTAAATTTTCATCTATTTTTATTTATTTGGAAAGAGATTATGAAGTATGAATCTGAGACTTAGAGAAGATAGAGAATGAATTCGATATAAGTTGAGGTTTATTTTAGTTATGTTTATACTTGAATTACTTGAAATGTAATTAGGAATAATTTTCACTGCAGATAATAAATTGGCTTTGAAGCCATTGCACATTTACAATTTGAAATATTGAGGTAAATGTTTAATGCCAAACATCGCCTTTTTAGAGAGAGAAAGAAAACAGAGGAAAGTATTCGTACACTTACTTTAAGAAAACCATTAATAATAAACAGCGGAAATAGAAATTTTGTCTTAAATAAAAATAATTTGATAATGGGGAAACTTCAACGAGAAAAGGTTCACGCTAACAATTAGCATTTCTAAAAATATATATCAATAACTTTTGAAAATGATACAATCTCTATTACCCATGCTTATTTTATACGTTGCTAATATTGCTTTTGCTGTAAACAGTATCTATTTGATTTCGAAACTGCTATTATATTTAATAAGGATGAATACACTATTACTAATTAATAAATATAATACCAGGGGATACAAACATGATCGGGACTGTTGCTGTTACAAAACATTACTCATGCACATTTCTGTATGTTCTTGGCTGAGTACAACCAGAACTTCCACCTTACCTCACACGCTTATTAGAAATTGCTCTGCCATGTTTCAAGGCGCGAGAGTGATGATCGAGCAACAGCAGCCTCGAATAGCTGAACAAAGTATTCTGAACAAATTTCCCTTTCAGTCACCTGAAATTTCACAGAGACTGTAAGAATAGCATCGGATAGAGAGTCTGAGTCGTTTGAGTGATGTTAAATGCTTCATTGTGGTCGCGTAATAGGTACTTACGTTATTAGGTTACCGCAACCATCTTGCTAGAAGCCGCCAAATTCTGGCAACCATGGGCATAATTTTTCTTCAGGAAACCAAACTCATAACAATGCTTCAGTCAAGCAATGCCGCCATTTTCTCATGCGCCCTTTTTGTTGCACTCTAAAGACTTTTATAAATAAATCGTAATATTTTATACCTTAAATTTAATTTTAATCTATGTACTTGCGGAATTTGCCAGCAATGGATGAAACTGCTGTAAAACTTCTACAGGAACACAAAATTTAACGCAGCATTTCTAAAGAAAACAATGAGAAGATGCATTTGTTAGATAGTCAGTGCTATCGAAGTTTAAACGATGTCAAGTGTCGATAATTCTCTGGTATTTTAAACGGAAAGAGATCATTTTGTACTCTGGGAGAAAAGTAGCGAAATAAAAATTACAAAAAAATTTGAAGAATAATATAATTCTTATTTAAAAATTCAAAATTAAATTTAAATTGCTAAAGTATGTTGACTTTTCAAATATTCATAATGTGTGCTGACATACAATAACTATCGATACTTCATTCAGGAGTATTTTTGAAAGGATTCGAGAAAAAACTAAGTTGCCCTTGATAAGTACGTTTTTATTTTTTTATCGTTAATCACCAGGTCGCCAAATTGCCCTAATGTGGTTGCGTTAATCTATAAATACCCTGTGTTACTCCACGTGCATCGAGATTAACAATCAATGCAAAATAGGGGAGACATTCAAAAAACGTTCAAAACCAAACCATTTTAAATGGTTCTGACTCTTCCTTCCTTTTTAAATCAATAAAATTTTTGCAATGTCTGATGTCTTTTCTTCTTTTAACAAACGACTGAAAATTTGTATTTTCATCTCTAAATAAATAAATTTTCTTTTTAAAGTTGTTTATTTTCTTACTTCCAAACATAGTTCAAGACTGAAGTACAATTTTCCTTTAATTATTAATAGAAATGAAAAAGCAAATTAGTAATGTATACTCAAAATGTTTTTAAAAAATAGTCTTCCGAAACCACAATCATATAACTTATGCAGTCTACCAGCTTCACAATTAGAGCACAAGATACATACTGTGCAAATGATGGGCATGATTTAATTTCAAAAGAAATTTGATGCCAGAGAAGGCGGATATTCCCGAAATTTAATATTTTATTTTTCAGTGTATAAATAAGTAGTATATTGTGTATCATTAATATGTACACCATGACACATTTCGTAACTTAATTGCGTAAAGGTTTATAATAAAAATCGTGCTATTGAAATATGTACATACATAAAGCGTTATAAGAGGGCTTACGCATATTCATTAACGTGCTAGAATGAAGCCGTGTTTCAGCTCTGTACGAGGGTTTATTGTCTTTAAGAGAGAAACCGCGTGTTAGAACGGTGTTATAAAAAGGCTTTTACGATGGTTTCTCTCTTAAAGACAATAAATGGGGTGTCCGCCAAAATCATTGCTGCAAAAACATCGCGGAGAAAACAATGCAAGACGAAAACTTTGTAGTAAAAAATATCGTAGGAGAAAGGAAAGCAAAGAGAACACATCGCATTTTTCGAAGATATC
>KK120729.1:311725-348619 GCA_000611955.2 Stegodyphus mimosarum | reverse complement strand
AATATAAGTTAGAGTAAAGAGTTGCCTAAGCTATCAACAGCTCTCCTCTAAAATTTGAAATTTGGCTGTTATATATACTTCAAACTAATTTGCATTCCGATGGAAATTGACAAATGTACAAGTGCAGAATAACGAATATGAAGAATGGCGAATAGTTAGTTACAACAAATTTTTAAGTTCAACATTTTAAATCCTATAACTTACAAATTATTAAATTTTACAGTAATAACAAAATTACTAAATTCTGCAGATCTAAGGTATAGAAAACTGTTATTTAAACTCTATTCCTAATATTTATAGCAATTTTAATCTTTTCACCTGTATTCATGATTAACAAATGCATTTTATATTTATTAGTTCTAATAAGTAATGCATTTTTATTGTTTTAGATTTTTTAAGATAATCGGGATTTGCATCTGAAAAATCTCATAAAATACAGTTCATGTTATTAAAAGTGGTTATAAAATATTCGAAGGTTATTTTTCGATATTTTGAAAGAACATAATTTTAATTAACATGAAAAGTATCAATAAAAACACGTTGCGAAAATGCTAGCACATTTACATAATTAAATGATAATCATTGCATAATTAAACTATACTTTTGCTAGTATTTTAAAAATGTATCATGAACCTTTATAAAGAATTCTTATTAAGTCATTATTTTTATTTAATTATCTTTAAATAAAAGAGCTTCTTTCTTCTATAATAAGAAGTGTTTTATATTTTTAAGCCAAAATTATACCCCGAAATTCGTAGGTTAATGTAATTTTCCTCAAATTATTTTAACATTTTGGGGATAATACAGGATTCTTATTTTTGAGACAAATCTTGCAGTTGTTATATTTGTATTTTTGTGATTCTTACGTATACAATTGCATAGCTAAAAATAAAGGAAAATAAATTTTTTGTACAATGAAATTATGCTTAATATGTACAACTCATCTGATATGAATATAGTTTGATGCAGTCGAAATCATTATCAACCTGAAGGTAAAATATTTAAAATCCGTTTTACCGTTTCTGCTCAGCTGAAGATGTTAAAGTGAAATCTCAAAGGTACTGTAGCATTTACACAAAGAAAATCAGTCAGTATAATTAAATACTGGTTCTTCATAATGACGATCTTAGGCCTTCTATTTAGAGACTAAAATCGTATTTCACTAAACCTTTTTAAAACAATGCACTATGGACAAAGACAATTAGGGGAAATTAATTATATAGGTAAAATATATTTCTAACAAACTTTCTGTCAAACCAGCTGGTATTTTACCCTGCGATGAGCATGTGAAGCATTTAATGTAACTATTATCTTAGTTATTATTCATTCCATGTCAATACGCATGTTAATTTTTTAAATTACTTTGTATTCGTCTTTTATCGCATGCTTTTCCCCTTAGAGTTTTACCGCAAGGCTTTGAAATTCCATTGAAAAGATATTTTCTAAATTCCAATGATTTTTGCTTTTAAAAATGATTTTAAAATCTCAAATCCTTTTACCGTATTTCACTGCGTATTTTTCCCCCTAGCGGTTTCGGACCAGGCTCTGAAAATTAAAAAAAAATATTCGTATAATGTTCACCTTTCTCGAGCCTCTCATGAAGCGAGCTTCCCTAAATTTAAAAAGGAACTGGCCATGCAGTTTTCGTTTTCGATTTACCAGCTGATTTGTTCGTGGATTCTGGGTGTCAGGGCTCTGATTGATAAAGCAGTAATTGTGAAGAGCTTGAAAAGGAAACGCTGATAGCTAATACTCTTGATGGTTTTGAATATCACTGCATCAGGAAAGACGGATTGAACGGTGAGAAAACTAGGACGAAGCTGACTTGAAAGCTGTACAGACGAATATAAGCAGCAGTTCCAAAAGTATTGCATGATTTGAAGCCTAGGGTGCAACAGTGGGTACCAATAAGGTGCGACATTCAAAATATGAGGAAGTGAAAATATATTAGATACTCTTAATGTAAGTATTATTGTACATTTATTCTGGAATGCAGGATAAATAATATTGCAATTGTTATAGGTAGTTTATTCATGAACATATTTGTTACGTTCTTATCCTAACGGCTTTCTTGAAAATAAAATTTTCGGATAATTTTTCCCTTTCGATTTTTTTCTACCAAATTAGTATAAAAAGGGGGGACATACGAGAGTAAATACGCTAAATACTTGAAATGTAACGCATATTCGCATTGATGCAGACATGTTAGACAAAGCATTAGATTGTTATCAATAGCTTGGAAGTAATCATATTTTAATCTATACATTGTTTAATTAATATGTTTTTAATGTTTCCTTATTGAGCAGACTGAATTATTTCACGAGGTATATTTTATCGGGGTAGGTTATAGTAAACGGTCTACTAATTAGTAAGACGTGAACAGCCTATTCTAATACAGATATAATTCGGCACACCTAAAATACAGAATCCTCTCGGTGATCTGTTAATTAAGTCACGTTGAATTTTTCAGTATTTCCTAAATAAAGAATTTAAATTTTTGTAACTGAAGAATGCAAAAATTGATATAAGTTTACATAATGCATTTATTAGACGTAGCAGAGTACGTTAGGATTGTCTACTTAAAAAGTGGTTTGTATTTCCTTTGCACATGGAGAAAATCCCCAAAAAATGTTCATGGAATCAGCCGTTTAAGAACTAAAGTTTAGCTGCCTTATACGGCCGCCCGCTGAGACCTGGGTTAGTTTTCCGAAAAATAATATAAAATGCATAATTCTTTGAAAGATTATAAGTAATTGAAATAGATTATCACTTTACTCTGCCTGCAGTGATCTGGCAGTAACGGATTCGGTGTTCATGATGGAATGGCCTAACACTTCCTAGCTTTCCGTATAAGTGTTTTATTGGCCGAAACTTTCAGTTAACAGAGCGTAAGCTAACTCTTAAAAACTTAATAAACTGCCTCAAAAAACAGGTGGAACTTTTGCACTCCCCAATACTCTAACCACGTTTCTTATGTTAACTTTAATTACCATGTAATCTGTCGTTTTACTCACTATTATAGCGATATATTCAAATTTTAATTAAAATTTATGAGCTTCTTAACTTCTTAAATGTAATAAAATATGTTTTTATTTGATTATTATATTGTTTGCTACTTCACATAACTACCTTTTCAAGTAATGCAATAGGTATATTGAACTGCAAAATCATCTCCAAGTCACACTGCGGTGGATGAGTGTTTTCTACGCCTGTTGTTATTTAAAATTTCCTGAAGCAAAATATTAGTTTTATTTTATTACTCAAAGAGATATGCTCAAGTTCGATAAATACGATGTAATAATCTTAATGAATTTGAGATTTTACTGAATATTTTAGAATAACATAGCATGTATTTATACATAATTTAACTGAAACTATTAACTTTAACAATTGTACAGAAAAATATACAGTTATCCAAAACACATAGTACATTAATAACTGATATATTCTTTCGTGTTATTAATTAATAAATGCAGATTTCATAACATTTCATGTATAAGTTAAGATTTATTTTGATTGAACTAAAATTGAAAGACAGGATTGTGGAACTTATTTAACAAGGATATAGTTATTGAACTTATTCTATATATCAGCCTATTCAGTAAAGAACTGAAATTTTTAGAAGCTAAAGTTTATGCTTTTTTTTTCTCTTTTTAGGTTTTAGTAGTTGTTGTTAGATGTAAACTGCGAAAAAATAAGGGATACAGTTCTATATCGCACGTTCTACTGAGCCGATTGAAGAAATTCAAATTGCGTTTTACATGCCTCGAAAGCGCGACTTAAGATATATATTAGATTTATATATATCATTGTCCTAAAATAGGTATTTTGACACAAAAGTCGGACTTTTCCTGAAATAACATACTATTGTTTTTCCATATTTCGATTCTACAACTCAAATTATGTCTAGACGTTACATTTTCGCGAGAAATTTAAGGAGAAATTTAAAAATTTATCTTGACGGTTTTTCTCAGTTTGCGCCAAGAATAATTTACTTGGGTGAACTTCTTTATAAGGCAACCTATTTTCCTTTCCTTTTTTTTCATTGTCCACGAGCGGAGAAAATATCACCGTTTTTACTTTCAAATAATTTTAACATAGTGGGTAAACGACATTTTCGTTATTATCGCTTATCATAAATATGCGAAATTTCAAGACGCCCCAAAATGTAAATTCACGTATATCTTAAGAAATTTGGAATAAAAAAACTCTAATTTTTTGCAGGTATGCTTACAAATACATCTATTTTAAGATGGTGGCAAAAAGTTTATAGGTTATGCAATTCATTTTTTTTCGAAAACCTTAAAATATTATTTAAAAATACAAATTTTAAAAATACATCCGTAAAAATTGCCTAATTTTATTTGGAATGAACCTAAATTTCGAAATATGAAAGAAAAAATCAAATAAGTTTAATAAAGAAGGAGATATTAATAAATATATACCAAATTCAATCGAAATATGGAAAAAAATTAGTATGTCATTTCAGGAAAAGTCCGATTTGGTGTCAAAATACCTACATAACAATTGTATATATAAATCTAATCCATATCATAAGTCGCCTTTTAGAGACATGAAAAACGGAAGTCAAATTTAGTCAACTGGCCCAGTAGAATGGAAGATATAAAACTGTCCCCTTTTTTTTTCTCAGTGTACATTTCATTTTATTTTTACTATACAATGCATTCTTAATATGCAGTTTCGTACACCAAGTTCTGTGAGCAGCCACCCAGACGGTATAAGAATTAGAGACTCTGATTGAACTTGTAGCGAAGAGCCGGGTTCGAATCTGGAAAAGACATGGCTATTTGTAAATGTATAATATCCTTGCGGCACAGGGACTCTCGAAATATACGGCGAGCCGAAAATCCTCTGGTAGAATTTGTTTGCAGGGCTGGATGGGTGGGATACCCTTAATCCTGTCTTCCGGAGTGCTTTCCTTCAAAACTGAGGAACTGGGCAACTACATGATCATGACAGACGTAATCTTGTACATGGCTTTTCAGAATAAAATTCGTTGGCTTATCTCGAATAACTCAGATAAATGAGATCAGCCGCTGCATTTATTTAATGGAAGTTCCAGTGCCTTAGATATTAGATTTTAAACATTTCTTTATATCTTTATACACGAAAGCACAAATAATAATAAAGCACTCATACTTACTGAGGAACTTGCGTGTTCATTTTTAAAATTTCTCCTTCTCATTATGAAATGAATTATCTTTTGTTTATATTTATTTTTCCATTCAAGGATTTATGATAAATTATCCTAAAACATAATTAAAAGTTAGAAAAAAAAGCGGAACAATCATGGATCCGTTTTGTGAAAAGAATAATAAACATTTTACTGAGCTTTTGATTGCTTTCTCTTTTTCGTATTTGGAGTAAGAGTATTTAAATTCGAAACCAAATGATTCTCTAAAGATTAATGTTCTCTGTTTTAGTAATAAATTACTTTATTTCTTTATTATAAAAAACTGCTAGCATTTTGGTTCTGAGTAAATCGACTATATATATTAAAAGGAAACAAGAATGAAATAAGAATTCGCGGAGTCTGTTAATGACCAAATGTAATGTAATGTTATGACTATTTGTTTTAATTTCTAACTCTACTGAAGTACATAAAAGTTCTAAATAACACATTTGTACAGGACATATTAATTTAAGAAAGTCGTATAAATATTGGCTTTAGGGGTAAGTCACTTTTTCAAAAATTGAGGTGTCTAAGAGTAGATGCTTCTTACAAGTATTCAGGCGGTATAAAGTAACGAATAATTAAGGGTCTGTCAGGCACTGTTTCTTGTATGAGTTTGATAAAGGCACAAAAGCAGATATGGCATCAAGGCAAAACAGAAATATGCAAAATAAAGCATAACATTAGCAAAGAATATGACCTTGTGTCTACGCCAAACACAATGTTTTTGCTTTACTAATTTTACAGCTGACATAGCATGTTAACCTATTCATCAAAGGAAGACGTAGTTGATAATACATGTAGTCGCTGGTTTCTGGGTTGGACACAAAAGGTCCAGGGTTGGACAAATCCAGGATTGGACCCAAAAGCCATAAATATGAATACTTCGAACGTGTGATTTGAAGAAAGTCCTAAATTAGGATTTCTTCCCATGGATCAAAAAGATAAATGTCGGCATGTTCTGTAGCGGCCAACATTTGTCCGTTGCTAAGACGTTATATGTTATCTTTCAATATAGAAACGCCTGATATCCAGCTGCAGATTCTCTCCAGTATTCTCTCCAAAACTACCAAGCATAAAAGTTAAAAATGGTTATGTTTATATAGATATGCTAACTATGAACTAAGTACGGCGGATTGTAAAGATAATTTTATCCCTTTTCATTATAATGCGACTATAGAAATAAATGTACACCTGCTGCAACCAGCAAATTTGTACTAGTGATTGAAATTTATCTTTTAACATTTGAAAATCATAAAAGAATATTCTTTCCTTTATTTGATCCGTGCGGCATTTCGGGAATAATTAATAAACTCTTACATAACATTCAGATCAGTTAACATTTAAAATTTTCATTCACGTATTCATAACCAAATATATAGCTTGTATCCATTGAAGCTGATGATGACATTCTGGTGTATATCTAGCGGGTTTTGACAGTCCTATTTACTTCTTAAGAGTTAGTGCCGTGCTATCATTTTGTAGGAATCGGTTTTCACTTTGCAGAGCAAAGAGATTTGCTTCAAGGTCATAAATGCTGTAAAATCTAAAATGTTTTTGTTTGTACTAATCTGTTTCACTGAATAAACAGAAACAAAAATTTTAGATTGCTTTTAATATTAGTCAAATTGAGCAAGTTTGTTGCCTTTTTGCTCGGAATAGTTAAGCAATTTTCTAATGAAAGCATATGTTTTATCATCTTCAGACTTTCCAAAAATACCATCCATTGCAACGCAATCGAAACGTAGTAATGGAGAAAACTATGCAGGTTATTAGTATGCAGGTTTGGACACTATGCAGGTATTATCTGAAGGCAGGTTGACTTCACTCCTAACAATTCTCTTTCGTTGTCTTTGCTATAAAGACAGCTTCTTCATACGGATTTGCGAACAAAATTAGAATCATTGGTAGAGTTTAAACAGGCTGATAAGTGCCGTCTTCAAATGATCAACTGCTCTGTCGGTTGAAGTAACGTACTTACGTGAAGCTTTCTGTATCGTCCCGTTATTCCAACTTTATGTCTCTCAAAGTCGTTGAACTACTGCATCATTATTTGGATAACTGTGAAATACTCTCTTCTACTAGTGCAAATAGCACTATCTAGTGAGCATTAAGAATTTTGTAATTTTCATCTTGGTTCAAGACATATTTCAAAATCGGAAATTAGATACCAACATATATATTTTCACACAAGCGTAAGGTCTTCCAGTTGTATTCCCTACCTCACATATTAAAATGGCATAAAGAAAATATTGAAGAAGGCTGTTTTTCCCGCAATTAGAACGTCTACTATAGAGTTTTATATAGAGAGTCTTGTATACATAACATAAGGAAGTTAGGACTCTTTCTTCAATTTTTTTTGCAATTCACCTGCCCTACGCATAAGCTATAAATTAGCTTGAAAAAACAAGCTTATATTGCTTATACATAAAAAATTTCGAAGACTAACAAAGGAGCACTTTTCCTACCCATAAAACTTTTCTCTCAAAAACAAAGAAATCTGCACTTTGCTTATTTATTTGCAAGAGGTGAACTTGTTAAGTCATAAAACCTTGTCGCGAACTTAAGAATGTTTATATTGCGACATAGCAAATATTTTCAGATTTCCTTTAAAATATTCTTACAGACGAAGTGTGGCAAAATTCATTTTCTTATGTTTACATTCTTTACAGATTTTCTAATAATACTATACAGTTATTTTATAACTCTTTTATGTCAACAATAATCGCTCAAGTAAGCACAACACCCCAAAAACTTCTTTCATTGTTAATATCAACAGGTTACACAAAATTTAATACTAACTTCGGTGTTAATGAGTTATTCGAAATAATACAATTATGAATGAAGAACAAAATTACAAACATAAGATGACGTTAATTGTTCTCTGATTTGTCATCATTAATTTTGGCAGCCTTTGAATGCTTTGACACAATTCAATAATCAAGTTCTTAAACAATAAAAATTTAATTATTTCTGAAACATTATCAATATTATCTGAAATTTTCAGCGAAATGTTTTAAGCAAACTTATGAAACAAAACATTATTAGTAATTCTCTCTGAGAATTTCTCTGTGAATTACTTCATTATTTTATTTTTTAAATTTTTGAACAAATATAAGAGACGAATATAAACATAATGGCAATTAGTCCTTATAGATCAGAAGAAAAGGACTTACTTAAAAGGAAATGAAACTATATTTATACATATTTATTACATGACTATTTTTATACATTTACATGTATAAGATAAACTGACAGTTTGTATTTATATGCCAGAGGAATAAGTAGTTTCTTCAAAAATACTAAGACTACATTTAATCAAACACCTTTAAGCATCTTTATAAGCATCACAGACTTATAACAACAAATCTATTTACTTTCTTTACTTTATTCAATTTTTGAAAGCAGAAATCAGAAGCAGGGAGAACAAATTAAGAAGCCAAACACAAATTGACCTTTAATTCAATTTACATTCAGTAGAATTAAACAAATCGCATTAGCATTCTTTGCTTTCAATCGATTGTAGCCAATTCATCTTTCCTCGAGGCGTACAATATTGTAGATATAAGATTACTCCTAAAACCACTGGTAAGCTGACTTTG
This sequence comes from Stegodyphus mimosarum, assembly GCA_000611955.2. NCBI lineage: Eukaryota > Metazoa > Arthropoda > Arachnida > Araneae > Eresidae > Stegodyphus > Stegodyphus mimosarum. The sequence goes on along the minus strand of KK120729.1, from coordinate 339,823 downwards.
GCATAGAAAATAAAAGCGAAGTTCTTGAAGAAAATGATCATCAATTCTGTTTTTTTAATAACCTGCGGCTTAATGTGATACACCCCTAAAGTTAATGAAATTGTCCGATCTAGATAGTTCCGTTTAATGTCTTTTAGCTTTTCTATGGAGGAAAAGAGGGAAAAATTTAAGTTCGTCTAAAATTTATTGCAAAACTAATCTGAAGTTGCGATGCTTAATTGCTCTGAAGGGCACTTTTTCTTAAAAGTGTTGCACTAATTAATTGCTTCTAGAATGTTCTTTCTCATAGAGGAAACAGATTAATAGTGATAGCGTTAGAAGAAAATTATATTTTCTTTGTCACTGCTGATAATTACAAATTTACGAAGAGGAATATCTATCTTTAACAATGCTTTCAACTAATAGAAAATATCTTTATACTCCTTATTTTTTCTGTCTTTTAATTTTAAATTCTAGTTTATGATAAATATCTGAAACATGTTAAATAAAATTACTTTATTTATAAGTAAGGATTACATGATTCAGACTGAAAATCATTATTATCTATTACGTTATACCAATTTTGTTTCATTATTCTTATCTTTATGAACTAATCACGTCTGTGGAGATAATAATTTGAAATAATTATCTATTATGAAATTCATTTCATATACTTGAACGCGTTAACGGAATGCGTCAATTAGAGTTTGGATTATTCTGAAATATTTACCTGGAATTACTCTAAGCCACTAAGCATGGAAATGTTCTTTACATGCATTGCGGTAAACCATAAGTATAGTGCACAATATATTCCAAATTTTATGTCATTTTCTGAAGAATTTATTGGCGATTTATTGTTAATCTTAACAACGTTTCAGTGAAAGATTACTGGCATTGACATAAAAAAACAGGGTTTTTTTATAATACATTATAATCTGGACTTTCAAAAAATGGTTTATTATCAACGGCATCGGACGTTTCTAGTAATTTATGAAGCGTTATAAAGTTTATTCATTACACTTACTTTCTGTAAGTAATAATGGTTTAAACTGGTTCATTACATGAGCTCCGGGGTCAGTATTAAAGGATAAGTAGAAGTAGTGTATTCATATATTTAGAAGTAGTGTATCCATATATTTATGTAGAAGTAGTGTATCCATATATTTTATTCAATAATTATGAAAGGGTTGATTTTTACTTTGCTTCATGACAATGTTCAACCTCAAGCCGTCGTTAAGTAATTTCTGCTTGAAATGAATGAATTATTCTCCTTACAACTAGACAAATATTTCTTTAACCTTTTCTTGTACTCTTAGATCTACTTTATGGAACACAAATATGAATACTTCAAATTAAGCCCTTAATTTGAAGCTTTCAATACATGAATTTTGCTATTTGAAAGGCATAGTATATTTGCTGAAGAGGGAATATATAAAAGAGCAACTCCGACACAGCAATAGTAATTCGATATAGTGTTGCGCTGCAAATGGAATTAAATTATACGTCGGAAATTCTTGCTGAGGCTCCATTTTGAGGAAAGAAACTTTGGTTTCTTTTTTCAGATACAGTCTCTAGCAATCCCGCTACTACCTTACTTCCCTGACTTCGCTGTTCTCTTATATATTTTTTTTCTGCAGTGTCAACAGTCAGATAATTCATGTTTCTGAAATGAGGATGGTACTGGCATTCTCTGATAAATACCAGAAAAAACCAATACTTATAATAAAACCAGAAGCCCGAAGCAGGTGTTTATGACTCAATGGATGCTATTTCTTTCGTAGTCATATAACACGATTTTACAGTTTAAATAAAAAGTATTATCTGAACATTCTCTGCGAACGGTTTGAACATAGGAATGCATGTATGCATTATAAATAAAGAAATATACTACATATATATTTATATCATTATTTAGACTTTTGCTTAAACTGGTATGTGGGAAAGTCATCCGCTTCCTCTTTTTGTAAAATCAAATGAGTAATACATGTATAAATATTGCAAAATCAAAAGAAATCAAATCAAAAGCAATTAGGCTGAAATAATATTCAAAGATATTTATTATATTATTTTAAATAACATATAATAACCCACAGTGGTGAATACTCAGTTCCATAAAACAATATCAAAAATAATAAAAAGCATTAAAGCGAACGTTGATTTCTTCAAAATACTCTTTTTCTTAGTCGTGTCTAAATACATTTCCTTAAAATAAAACACCGCGACTACAAACTGAAATCACTTTTTTTTGTGCGAATAAATTCTTTCACAAAGTTATCGAATATTTTTTTGTTGTGTCGAATAAAATTCAAAGAGAGGTTTCTTAAATTTTTTTAAATATTTCTTTGAGCTAGTAGTGGCGTACAAAACATAATTTTAATCATTTTTGACAACATTCAACAGCATTTCTTATTATTTCTTGTCAAAGTAAATTTCCGCTAACATTATACCGCTATCTCTATTACTATTTTTATTAAAACATAATTTTGTATTATCTTTCTTTCCAGATAGATACATTTATTCAATGCGAATTTTAAATGCCATTATCGGGAATATGTTTGGAGCATTTTCGGGAAATTAAGCATCACTCAGAGCTACACGTTCAGTTTATTATCCTTAAAAACTTTGTCTTGATTAGATTTAAACTATCGACGGTCGGTAAGATAGCTGAACACTGATACTTCGACTCGAGTTCCAATCTCTGTAAAAGAGATAACTGTACTTATTGTTTCATAATTGTCTACATAATAATCCAGTTTAATCTACCATATTTTGTAACTAGTTTCCACTTTATTCTTATTTTATCTTAGAATTTCAAATTTCGAAGATCCGTTGTTAGAATACCATCGAAGGCTGATTTTAAATTTAGTAAATCCAATCGAAAATCCCTTATGATCTGTACACTCTTTAGCAACTAAACTAATATGATTTTGAAGATAACCAACCACCACATGGTCGTGGGTAGGATTCTGCCTCTTCTCAGTTTCCCTTGAAATAGGGAAAAATACAAAGAATTAAGAAGAATAGACTGAATTAGCGCATTGTCATGTATTTTCTCTCGAGCTGTAAGCGCTCAGTACGTTCAATAAGTAAAGTGAAAGACTAAGCGAGGGAACAGCTGATTTTTGCATTTCGTGTTTCAAAATACCTAATGATTCGTATAGCTGTAGTCCAATTAGTTTTAATTTTGGCTTAGCTCCTTTAATGATATGTAACTGAATAATGTGTTAAGATATTCTCAAACCTGACATCGTTGAGCAGTTTGTAAAATTCACAGACTTGTATTCAGGCATTTTATTGCAAGTAAACATGTAAATGTGCTTAATCTTGATGAAGATATACCCTTCATGGATTACTTTTATTACCTCTGAAGGATATGTCATCTCAAAGGGCGTAGCTAAAACTTGAAAAAAATCAAGAAATTTTGAGACAAAAGAATATCAGAATATGACAACTGTTTTTTTTTTTTTTGAGAAACATATTTAGGATTTTCATTAAGTACATCAAATACTATATCACTTTAAAAGCAAATATAGAATGACCAATGATAAAGTAGTTTTTTAAAATTAGACTGGCTTTTGAGTTGCATCCTAAACTGATTTTTGTTATAGATTGCTTTTTTGCAAGTATGAATCGAAACTATTAGGTGCTTAGACAACTTAGAGCATGAGAAATATGTTTCGCTAAAAATAAAATATCCTCAAGCCTCTCGGAAACAATACTTGATATTAAGGACAGAAATTGGCGAATATTTGTGATATAGTCAACATTTAGAAAATTAATGAGCGAATAATTTTATAGGAAGTAATGATTAATCGTGTGCGTGCCACTGCAATGCCAGAAATGGCAAATCGATTTAGGGTAGGTTCTGCCTCATTGGAATTCAAGTATTCCTTAAACGTATTCCACTGTCACCTTTGCGTGAACTTGGAGAGCTAGGTCTTCTAAAATCATGATGGATTGAAACAGTGCAGACTTTTAAAAATTTTAGTGAGAATATTTCCTCAGTATTTGAATGTTACGATACTTTATAACTATTTTGACATTTCAAAAGATATATGACGCTATATCTCTCTTATTTTCATGTTTACTTTTGAAGTTAAGGGAAGTAATATTTTTAAAGTCGAATAGTTTTATCTATGATATCTGACTTCAGTGATATACATATTCATATCAACGTTTCCATCTGTGTATTTGAATATCTGAAACATTACTATTTATTTACCAATACGTTACAGGAAGATAATAATGTTTCATATTTTAAACGCACAGGAGACAGGATTTATTGATTCATAGATTCTGAAAAAAACCTTTCAGGAATCATAAAAGTTGTAAAAGGAGAGATTTCTGACGATAACAGTATAATACTTTTGTAACATTTGTCTCCCAAATTTTGTTTCAATGGAAAAAACGTCTTTTATATAGATGATTGGGATATAAAAGATCTATGTTTTGTTTAGGAAATCCACAGTTCGTTTTGTGTGTGCAATAGACCTTTGATAGTGATTCACCCACATTTTAATCTCTTACTATAAGTCTTCATATTTTACAAATTCCCTTTAGTGTGACTGAGAGTATATCTTATATGTGTTTCAAATAACTGAGTGTATCACTTATGTTCATTTTCAAGAGCATTTTGGTAGGTAACTTATGTAAAACATTGTTTGTTACACATTGCTTATTTGTTAACATACGCAGATTCGCTGAAAATACTTCATATAACTGCACGTTTATGATACAAGTTGCAAATTAGAAACTGCGAAAAATTATTTTATATTTTGTATTAATGTAGGACTTGTGCGCTTATCTAAAAAAGAGATAGTTGATTCACCAGTGCTTATAAGGTTACCTAACTAAAGCAGCATGTTTTCGTGAAAGGTCTTCGGAAAGGAAAATAATTATATTTGTGAAAAAAACAAAACGTTCTTCTTGACTACCTTATCTTCCAGGTAGCTGCTGTGAATGATATATCAGTTAACGAAGACCGCGTTAATCCTAAACTAATTGTACCTCTTAAGACTTTTTACCCTTCTTTCAAGGATCATATGGTGTACACTCTCTGCAATAAATCCTAGACATATTCCTGTATGATGAAATAGTTCAAACTTTGATGAGCTCAACCATTCCCGAGATGTACTTATAATCGAGAAAATGTGCAGTTATAAGATGAGGGAAATCTTCTCATAGACAACATCGTTAAGGATGTTATTAGCGCACATTAAAAATTAATTATTCTTATTGAATTTGCATAATTTTCTTGCTTGAAATGTAATGCTAACTATTTGTACTGATTTTATCCACACATCTGTACTTGAATCTTTCACCTGGTTTCATTCAAATTTGTATCCCCGACTTAGACTATAACACTGATAGTAGTCAAAATCGCTGAAACAACCTTGTATTTGGCGGACATTTACTAAAACACTCAATCGATTTCGAGGGCAGCTACAGGTCCCTCCTCATCAGGAGAACAAAATATCTAGAAAAGTAGTAGTATTTCCACTGATAGTAGTGTTTCCACCTCCAATAATGGAGCTAGAGTTTTTACAGCTTGGGACGATAACGGAATTCGCAGCGCCTTTTGATATACAGTAAAATAATGTCTAAAACAAATGTCAAAATGACATATAGAAAAATGAATTAACACTCTGCTTTTATTTTTTAAGAATCACATTAATTCTAACATTTGAAAATTGTATTATTATTTTGCTTGTTTTTTTTTGTTTGTTTATATTTTGTTTTGCTTTCTTCGCAAATCCGTCAATGTCATTGAAGATATTTACTTGATGGTCCCCTAAGCTGTTGCGTGGATAGCATAAAAAGCTTTCTTAAACGCGAAATAAATATTTGTGGTTTTTAAATACTATTTAAAAGATTTTTAGTTAGAAAACCCTTCTCACAACTGGGAAACACTTGCAGATATTGTGAAGAAAATTCTCAGTAGTTTTACCAGATTTGGAACATTTTTTCGCAGACAGGGTCTTAGAATAAACTGCAAAAATTGAAAAGGACCATTTTTCAACATTGCTTCTTTCCCCTAACAATATCAGAAATCTAACTTCCAAATTAATGTCACCGCGGTCATAGAATGTACTTGATATTCGTAATTTTCATTCAAAAGTGTCAATGGATTGAAAGCGATATAACAAGTGTAGCTTTTTACATCTTTTGTCTGAATATTTTATCTAGAGTTAAAAACATCTTTGAGTACTTTATCTAGACTGAAACTACTTTTCTCAATTTAATTTCCTATGACATTCCAAAGCCTTATTATTTTTGCTTACCTCTGTGATCCACATGCTCCCCATAAAATAACGCTTCAGGCAAAAAACCCGCCATTGAAAGTATGTCGCATAGGGCGGGCCGCCCTCTAGCTACGCCAACTTTGTACTCCTCCCCCAAGGTCCGTACAGTCCGTACGTTTTTCCTCTTATGCGCGAACCTTTTCACTGTACGGACCTTGCTCCTCCCCTTATACTGGTCTTTCATTCAATATTCTTGAGTCAAGTCATGGAAGACATTGCACTAAGCTCAAGTTTTCTTTTCTATATTTTTTAATCCCATCGGCTGAATTCAACAGGCTGATGGGCACCTAAGTCATTGGAGCAATTATTTAAGATCAGCTGTTCTGTCGATGGCGAAAATAAAAGAAAGTACTTGAAGAAACATAAAGTATTTTGTACTTTTTTAAAGCAAGAGAGATGAAAAATGAGCAGTACCCTCGCTGGAGCTCAAACCACGAGTCTCTCGAATACGTGTCGTGCGTGCTGACCACTACACCACGAAGACATGTCAAGAAAGTGGGAGAAATACCTTATAAACTACACCTTTTAAACGGCAACTGGGTATTAGGGGATCCAATTGTCAAATTCTGGTGGTGGAGAATCATCATCTACTACCCTTTTTAGCTCCGGCGCCACTGTATAAACATTAATTATTTGGAAGCAGGAGACATGAAAACTTGGCAATGCCCTCGCCGGGACTCGAACCACGGACCACTACACCACGAAGGCATGTCAAGAAGGCGGGGTAAATACCTTATATACTCACAGGATTTATTCTCTAATGAATGGTTATATTATAAGTAGGAAGTTCTTAAAATATAAGAAAGCAGTCTAGCACAAGTTGAATTACAAAAAATTAGGGTTTACTGAAGTAGTTTAAAATATTAATTCTAATAAATAAGTATAAAATTTACATTTTTATCAATGTAACCAAAAGCGTGCATTTCTTCTCATGCTAGTTTAATGTAAAGTATTGCAAGGTTGCTGATCATTATTATTATTTTTTTTTTGAGTAGGTTTCAGTTAACTGTCCCTAATCTATTTAAAATGTGTTTCTTCCTTTTATATTAAACCCCAAAAATGTCATCAGTTATGCTTTGCAATTTTCGATATGTTATCTGTCTTTTAAATCAAGTGGTCAGTGGCAATCAATCGATAGTTTCTTTTTAAATCAAAACGCAAAGCGAAATAAAAAATTTCGAAATATCTTGGTTATGATCAGGGAAGAACATCAGATTAGAATGTATCATTAAAAAAAAAAGAAAATTGAATCAACGAGAACTTTAGTCGTCTTTTATTGAAAGAATGAAGCTGAAATATATCAGATATCTTACTATTTATAGGTATAAAAGTGGGATTATAAAAGCGCAAATAAAAATTTTCATTGTGGGTATATTTGCTTATAACTTGCTTGAAATAATAAAGATTGATATCACAAAATCTACTTTTCCATGCATTTCTTTCATTATTAGTCGTTATATTACGTGCGTTGCTAAAATGTCTTTGGTTTAGTGATACGTTCATGCTTTTTGGGTGTAATAAAGAAGATTTATCCCACATTTTCCATGTATTCTTATAATCCGCAATGAAATGAATTTGTTTCAGCACTATTGCTTACAGTAAATATTTTGCTGTGTTTTTTGCATCCACATGCTAAATCGTGACACCCAGGTAAATAGAAAATGGCTTCTGTTTACTATTATTGAGGTATTTCGCGCATTAGGTATATTTCTCGTAATTTTCCCTTGTTAAGGAAATCAAATATTTGAGATCACTTGCCGTTAACAAATGATTTTCTCCCACGATCACTGGTAAAGGCTTTAAAAATTGTCACTTTGCAATCTATTGGATAACTCTGTCATTAAAAATCTTGTCGCTCTTCCATTCATCTTTCTATCAGTTACAAAATTTCTCGGACATGCAGTTTATAAGTCATTTTCTCACCTATCACTAAAATCCTCGGTTCGAATGATACAGATTGCTTTCCTGAAGTTAATTCTTGGAAAATAAGTGTGCTTTGAGATATATCGACCAAATTAAAAGCCTTTAAGTTTCGCTTTAAGGAATATGAATTTTTTGCCCGGTAATGTGAAATTAATTAGTTTTCAATACTTAATCATATTCGGAAATTTAATCGCAATTTTTACTTTGCGTTTGCAAAAATTATACAAAGAGCTTCTTCATTTGGTGAATTGCATTTTATTGAAGTTTTTCAAATTCATAAAGAATTATCTGGTTTATTAAATGACTTTCATACCAATCCAATTCTTCCTGAACCATTCATTACTATTTCTCTAAACAGAGGGCACTACCTTCGCATCCACTTTACTTTTTTTTGCATAAATACGGCCCTCGCTTACACCTTCGTTGTTTTATACTTCCTCAAATATTCCTTGCCGATGAAGAAAATATTATCAATATTATCTTCCTGATGTGTATAATATGTATGAACTGATATTTTCTCATTTTTTAAAATATCTGGATTTTCTTTGCTTTACCCACTTCGATGTCTTCCTGAGCTCCATGTGATAATGTAGTCACGCTCCTCTGCAGCTGAAATTTTGTTCCCAGGACTTACTCAGGCATTTCTGGCTCTGCGTCGATACGAAGTAACCAACTGATGATAACTTGTATACAGTTTGCGTTGTCGCAAGCTAGACGCGGCGACAGCGGCAAATGGAACGGAACCTTCGTTTTTAAAATTGGATACACCAACCCAGAACCACTAATCTCCGCCTTCACCTTCCCCGCAGGAGTAAACATAATCATCTCTAAACTCCATAACATAAAGGTGCCTAGCAAGGACAATATTTCAACTCTTATGATTGAGCACCTTCCAGTTAAATTTATTAACAGAATCTGTTGCATTTATAACGCCTGCCTGCATCTGAGTTACTCCCATCAGCGTGGAAACAAGCAGTTGTTATCCTGATACCCAAAAGAGAAAAGACGGCTCATGAGTGTATGGCTATATGCCAATCAGCTTGTTTCCCACGCTGGGGAAGATATTAGAGAGGATTATCTACAAGCGCATGCATCCAGCACTAAACTCTCTTCCAAACCAATAGTTTGGTTTCCGCAGTGGACGTTCCTCTACGATGCAGTACGGATTGTGAAATTTATCAGTGCTGCGATTCACAAACATCAAACAACTGCTTTTGTTACGCTAGACGTTGCAAAAGCCTTTGACTGCGTCTGGCATAAGAGCTCAATTTATAAACGCATTTTCTTGGCCTCTCCAGAGATATGATGCTCATTCTGTGCTCCTTTCTTACCAACAGAGCTTTCAGTGTCATACAGGGCAACCACTATTCTGCTAATACTAGCATTAAAGCGGGAGTGCCTCAAGGTTTGAGCCTTGACACTACTCTCTATCTCATTTACGTAATGGACTTCCCCATGTTCGATGATAATCCTAATTGCATCACGATATCCTCTTAAGGATGACACAGTGATACTTTCCCGACACGGACATGCCATTATCTGTATTCAGTGTCCATGAGATATCCAAGTGGTGTAGCAAATGCAGATGTTGCACCAACGTCTCCAAGTCAAAACTACACCTTATTCGATGGCACAAAAGAAAATCCACCAGTGTGAGCTTAACTCCTTTTAACGAGATGTAGCGAACGGTAAATCAGGCTACTTATCTGGAAATTCGATTTAACAAAACTCTTACATGGAATGCACACATCTCAACGGCACTAGGAAAGCTATTGGGATCTCAAGGATAATCGAACACCTACTCGATCCTTCATACCCATTAGACCTAGGAAGAAACGTATCTACACTTCTACACTACGCTCCATCCTCACTTATGCCTCATCCACCTGGAGCACAGCCTCTAACAATTACTTCAACAAGCTACAAGTTTCTCGAAACAAATTCCTTCGCCAAATTGCTGGAATTCCCTGGTTCGTTCAAAACGAACAACTACATAGAGACCTAAAGCTCTCACATCTCAAAGCATACATCAATAAACTCAATGGAAATTTCTACAACAAAGCAATTGCAAATGAGGCTGTAAACTATGCTGACAACTTTAAATACGAACTACTAGGTATTAACATCAAACTCAGGCCTTATGCCCCACATTCTTATTACAGCAATAACTGAACTCCCCGCCTGACTTCTGAATTTCCTTGCTTTGTTCCTATTGGCTGTCGGTTAATAGCCAGTTAAGTAGGTATTATACGAGGAGCTGGAAATAGTGCGATAGAGTTCGCGCTGGCGCCGGCCAGTACAGATGTAACAAAGTATCAAGTATCCTTCATTGCAGATTTCTTTGTTCCTTATGAAGAGGGACCTGTACCCCTTTGTCCTCAAAATCGATGGAGTCTTAACTAATCTATGCCAAACACAAATTTGTTGTTTTGCTTAATTTTATGCCTGTTTTCTTGTGCAATATTACATGAAGCCCTTTTCTTTGACTACTCCTTTAATTATTTTAAGTCCAGAAGTTAATTTTTACTTTCTTGTAGTTTAAGAAAATTTTCTATCTCTAATTATAATACGAACAAGGAATCCAGATTATTCTTATAAGTTTAAGCCAATTTTGGAACTGGTAAGATAAGTTTCTTGAAGAAACGTTTAGCTTCAAAAATACTTTTGAAACTATCGTATTTATTCAAATATAAGATCCCGTTTATTTTGCTATTTCGATCTAAAAATTTGGTTAGATCTTTTAATTTAGAATTTAATTTATAAAACCGCAGAATAAAGAGAGTAGTTTAGCTATTACACTATGTAAAGCAGCAAGCTCTCATGTAGAGCTACATCATGTAAAACAGTGTAAGATCTTGTGGCCCCAACTTGTCAGAAACTGGGGTAGTGACTGCAACTATGTGTGAATTTACACAGAAGCGTAAGAAGGGTTTAAAGCCCTTTTTATTTTATCTTTAAAATGGCAAATGCGTCTACTTGCCGCTCACAAACTGCGCCAACCCGGCGGTTTAACTAAAACAGAACGTAAAACTGAAAGCAATAACTAGATGAACAAATATCGAAGCACTACCGACGAGGCTGTGAGATCCTAAACTAACCGCGTTTTTAATTACCGCTGAGATTTCGAAAGATTACTGATTAAACAGTTGAAAGCTAGCACTTCTGCAAAGGTAGACACACAAGCCGACAACCACCAATCTAAATTCTACCGAGCACCCTCACTAGCATAACTACAAAGCAAGACTCCCACAATCTGGTTTCCTTTCCTATTTAATTCAACTAGCTTCCGCTAAATTTGAATAAACTGCGTGTGCTACTACAATTTGCATACTCTGGCACGAGCATTTCTAGGGGGAAAATGAAGGCTAAACAGCAAAGATTAAAATAAATGTTAGTTAAAATAAATATAAACCCTACAACAGCAAGCTCAATAAGATGAAAAGAAGGCGCACTTGATGCTTACAAATTTGTCAGAATTTACGGCGAGGAACTCAGAATGGAAATTTAAATGTTATGCCAAATTTAAACATCTAATAACCAAAGGCTACTCAGAGTAATTTAATTGTGAAGCTGTCTCGCACTTAACCGACGTGAGTTTAACTATCGGCAAGAGGTAATGCAATGCCGAAGACAGGAAGTCTTCTTCAGAAACTGGTAATATGGCCTTTTACAAGCTGAACACGCTTAACAATCTCAAAACTTCACCTAAATATACGCGAACTAAATTTAGATTCTGAGGAAAAACGAAAAGGAAATCATAGTAAAGATACCAAACGTAAAACAATTTGTTATTTAAATTAAATAAACTTCCTATTTTACAATATCCCTGACTTTTTATTGGATACTAGTGGACTTATAAAGCTTTTGTTTTTGATGTGTTAGAAGCCACATCAAATGAAAAGTCATCTGTTACACGTGGTTGCTGAAACCCTCCTTCCATGTTAGAATAATGAATCACACGGAGATGTTCCTTGGGGCTCTTATCACCACATTTCGTCTTTGAAGAGTAGATTTCTATTAGGTAAAATTCGATAAAATAATCCAGTTTCATATGCATTCTAGATGTTTTTAGCCTGAAATCCTTCACAAATTTTATTTAGCTTTTTTATCCAGTCTTTTACATGTTTATATTTACTAATCCCTCTTCCCCACGTATAGTCTTTAAAGTTATATGTCTTTGTTTAAATTTATCTAAGCAAACATTTGATGTTTTGAAGTTAGTCCCAGACGTTTCTAAATTTCTTTTGCCTTTTCTTGCCATAATAATCCACTTACAGGAATATTGTTTCCTCTTACAGAAGACAACTAATTTTCACTGCTGTATCAATTTCACATGCTTCAGTTTACCTAAATTTACGATCTTGGAATGTTCATTTGAATTAGTAATTCATGATATCCTTATTACTTTTCTATCCTTTAGCTTATGACTTCATTATTGCAAATTTATATCTTATATCTCTCAAATTAAGCCTTTCACTTTTTGCTACATGTTGTGCATCAACTTTCTGTTTCGTTGTTAAACTTCTTCACTTTCAAGCCACACCAGATAACTTATGTAAAAATATTATACAAGTGCAAAACTACACTTCTTTTTCATCTCAATCCTTTTCATTCTATTCATATTGCAAGATACCTATACCTTGGCAGGTGGTCCAGTCATCTCGCCATCTGTTCTTTCCATTGATTTCTGTCTTGGATAGCCTTAACAGCTTCTTAATACTGTTTACTTCCAGCTACTGAGATATGTAAGAATAAGTGGATTTTGGATTCAGGCGTTATTCCGTTTTGTATGTAATCTCAGGTCGGAAGCCTGGTCAGTAGTGTTCTGTTCTATGAAGGTGAAATATCTTTTTGATTGCACCACAACTTGCTTTTCTCAAATGTACTATTCATTTCTTCGCTACTGAAAAGCAGTTTTCAAAAGAGCGGGACTAACCTTTCATTTTATTGCTGCCTTGTTACAGAACTCTCTTTCTCTAAGCATAAACTTGCTTTTAAAACCTCAAATGATTAGTAAGAAAACTTGTTTCTACTTTTTTATCTCTCTGCTTATATCTTACTTTTTAAACATTTCTCAGTGTTTCTTACATGAAGAAAATGCATTAAGTTCCTAATCAAAGGAACAGGGACTAAAGGAATTGCCCTATACAGGAGGTAATCTGTATGTATGTATATGTTATGCAAAATAATGAAGAGTTTAGTATTTAAATCATTAAATAAATTTTAATTTATAGCAGCATGAAAAAAAGTTCCGAGGCGCATTGCCTGCTAAATGAAGTGACACAATGTATTTGGGGCCGTTTAGGTTGTCGTCTACTTTACGGAATGGAAGAAGAAGAGCATAGCCATTTCGGCCGTTCGAGGTGCCGTAGGTTGTTGAAATAAAAAACTGTAATTGCAAGTCAGTATCTCTATAAAACAGTTCGTCTAGCTCTCTACTGTGATAGAAGCTTAGCCAGGCATTTTACCCATTCTAAATACATAATATGCTAAATTTGTTCTTACGAGGTTCTAAGATGCTGGAGCTAAAATTCTTATCTATTTGACCACAAATTTCATACGTTTCTATCAGAAGAGTATAACTTAAAAATGTGACTTCCTATAATGCAGCTAGATAAGGTATTTATTTAGTTTCTCATAATGGCAATGGTTAAATAACTTTTTAAAATCTAATTTAATTGTTACATTTTGCACACTCGTGTTCGTTTTTACACTAAATTAATTTGCATACTTCTGTTTTATATTTTTATATTATGTGATTCAGGAAAGTGATTAGTAGTTTGCAGTGAAATCAAAATTTTCATGTCTGAATAAAGATTAAAACAAAATATGGCAATAGAAAATTTCATGATTTTGGTTTCTATCTGAAATTTAACGTCATTAGCAAAGTAATGTGTCCAGTACGCTTTGATTCCACTGTGCTATCAAGAGCGCAAGAAAGCAAAACAATTGCTTTCAAAATGAGAGCTAGAGAAGATAACAAAGTGCAAAAATGAACAGTGCAATCATCTTTCATAAATAAAAAAGGAAATAACAAATAAACTTGCGTCGAAGTATTATACGATGGAAGAATATAAGTGCGTTATTAAGATAAAATGACACTTTTATTACCCTAGAAACAAGCGATCTTCTCAAAGGATTTGTACAAGAAAAAGGATACACCATATTTAAAAATCGAAACAAGAGCCTCAGCGCTTTTCACGTTGTTTTTAACTCGTCAATAAATTGCAACTTCAAGCTTAAATTCTGAAGTAAAAATCAGATAACGTTTCTAAAATTATGATGTTTACCAATAGTTTTTTCTTTCTTTTTCATAGAATTGACGACATGATAGTGCGTTATTACAGGCAATTACAAATTTATTGACTAGAAAGTAACATATTACTTAACGTGCGTTTCGAAAGAGAATCTGCTTTTTATTGCTTTTATGCGAAAAGCGTTTTAATCTAAGAACATATCATCGTTAAAGTTTAAAAAAAGCGTAAAATCGCGGTTTGTGCTCAGAAATGTATGACCTTCATTTATTTTTTCTTTTGTATTTACCGATATGTAAAAATTTTTCTCTAAAACTTGGGTGCATAATTTTTATTTTCTAATGGTTTCAAGCATTTCCTATAACTACAGAATTCTGCCATTATTCCATTCGTTTAATAATCTTACATGTTGTACCGCAGTATAGATTTCCCAGGTAAATTAACTATTGATTTCCTTATATAATAAGCTCAAGTACCCGACTTTTCTCGAGCTTATGCAGTGTGAAGAGACTCCATTTTGGGGTATGTAGGTAGCTTTTTCGAAATCTAATGTAGACAGGGCAGGAAACCACAACATAGACAACCGTACCATCATTTAGGCGTATCGGTTGATCGTCCATGATGTGGTACTACCTACTATCGGCTATCCCAAAAGGGACTGAACCCAGGCTGCGATTTATTTAAAAATTTAACTTTTACAATTTAGAAATTCTACATAGACAGTTGCTTTTACATAAACAGTTTGGAAAATTTACATATACATAAAAAATTTCCAGAAATTATATTACATCAGCATATTTTTATAATATTATAAGTATCATTAGTTCAGAAATATGGAAATCTTTGCAAGAATTCTATATAATCAGTATGTCTTGTTGTTATCGAGAGTGATGATTATGTGCCTTTGAGATAATCACAATTTGTCGAGAGATATTTTAAGATTATCTAGTTTATAACGAAGAATTTTACTTTTCAGTAATTTAGAGAACCAAAGTTAAGTATTGTTTTGTGTATAGAGTTGAAAGTGAAGATCCTTAGTAATTGGACATTCAAACATATAGTGGTCAATTGTGCCAGGTTACTAAGATTACTATGATGAAGTCCGAAGCGGTCGAGATAAGCAGTGAATGGTCCATGAGCTGTTAAAATGTAACTGATTGAGCAATTTGTAGTGATGAGATTTCCGGGGGGGGGGGGGGGGAGAAAATGGGGGGGGGGGGCTAGATAAAAATTGAAATATTCTTCTTCCTGTTTCTTCGGATATCCAGCTATTTTTCCATTTGGAGAACAGATTGGTTTCCAGGCAGGAATTTAAATACGAAATAGGATTAGAAATGAATAAATGCAGCATTGAAGAATTATTGGCTGGATCCCTGGCTAACTGATCTGCTAATTCGTTGCCGTGAGTGCCAACGTGTGCTTTAATCCAATGCAATTTTGGTAATATTCTTCTTGGGATACTCAATAGTATCGGTTGAATGTCCTTGACTATTGTTAATCGGTTGAGGCTGGTTATTGCTTGAAAACTGAAAAAGCTATCGATAACTATAACACTTCTTTCTTGAAGCTGATTTGCAAAAGTGAGTGCTTCTTTGATTGATAATAAGTTTGCTTGATGTACTGAGTTTATTATATTTAATCTGATTTGCCACATTTTATATTAAGTATTATGACCGAAGACATAATATGCGCAGCCTACTCCTTTATCCGTTTTGGATCCATCTGTATAAATATGAATGGAGATTTTTTTAAAGAAGCATTGAGCTTGAAATCATTAGTGATCTAATCTAAGGTGTTTACCTTCAGTAAATCTTAGTAAATCTGTTACTTTGTTTCAATGTTAACTGCACTGTTACCAAGCTCGACTAAAGCTGTGCTACAGTATAGAGGTACTATGGCGCCATGTCACGGTTTTAGTAAAAACTGCTACTTACATTTTATCAGATATGTCGTTTTTCGGAAATGAGCTCTTCAAAAGTCTTTTCACTTTAGCCAATTTCTCTTCCATTTTCAAAAATATTTGCGAAAAATATCATAGAGACTGTATTTAAATTCTCCTTAAGGGTTTTAAGCTGGTCTGGAATGTTTTTCAATGTTGTAAAGAATAAACCAACATGGCGCCATCTAACGATTTAGCAAGAACTGTTAGCGGGAATGCAACAATGACGACGAGAATTGAGGAATTTAATCGTTCCCACAGGGGCTTGTCTGAGATAACGTTATTGATTCCGTGTGCCGACTAGCTCTGCTGGTGCCGACTAGGTTTTTTACAGTGTCAAGCCTTGTCCGGCTGTGCCAGATATCTCTATTATCTGACGGCGAACGCCCTTTAGTATGGGTTACGTTATTTAAAATTTAAAACTATGCACGAATATTGATACTTAATTTTTTGTAAATAAATACTATTATAAAGCCCTTATTTAGCATGTATAACTACCATTTAGAGCAACAATGATAACGTGAATATAAAATGGACGTTGTGAGAGGAATTTTATAAGAAGTGCGCCAAATATTACGCAGACTCTGACCTCCTTCCTAGTTTGAAGGTCAAGACTGAAAATAAACTGTTGATTTGCATGAAATACACATACACAGGCAAACTAAAGCGCGCTCTTCTTTGAGTATAGATGATTTTAATGAATCCAACCAGTGTAATTTCATTGTCCCAGCTGGTCATTATTGATAACTCAAATAAATAGATCTAGCTCTCAGTAAAGTTGTATCTTTTGGGTTGGACAGATGTGGTCTGCTCATGAATTTTCCGAAAATTTGGCATGAAAACTAATTATGTAACTCTGAATTTTTATCCCACTTTTTTAGTTCGTCAAAGACACTCAATGAAATTTCAATGCACACTGAATGGCAAGAAGCATAGTTTAAAATTAGGAGGTCGAACTTATCGTGAGCCCAGTACAGTCTGCGTCATGGTGCTGTCTATGTGTCTCCATGAGTAACTGCGAGAGTTCAAGTGTGATTCCACTGGGCAAGCGGCTAAAATAGGAAGTTTTCCATTCTACTCAATGTATTTGTTGATTTTATTAAGATATTTCTGATACGTAAAGCGCAATCCAGGCATAAAGACAATTAGCCTATATTTGTAAAGTTTATACGAGAACAGTTCATTTCTTAGTTTTTATCGTTTTAATTTGCGTAATACTCACAAAACGTCGTTAGGTATTTGGACCAAACTCTAAAATATTTTACATTAGTTTAAAATTTAAGAACACAGAATATTTATGAAAACTAGAAAGATGCCTTTCTATTTTTTTTCGTTTAGTTGATGAAATAGTGGCTGTAAACTGAAACATCCTTGAATCAAAATTAGATGCGTTAAAACAATAGGCACTCATTTTGATTGTACCGAGCGCGATTTTTCCCTTCCTTCCAAATACAGCAAGTACATTAACAGGGACAAAACATACTTGTAGTTAAGTGCGTCTTTGTTTCTTTCTATATTGATTTTGAACTCCAAAGCTCTTTTTTTATTTTATTTTTTCTATTATATTTTCCGCTTTACGTTTTTTCCTTTATCGATATGTTTTCTACCATTTTTAATTTTCTTGTTTACTCATTTTTCGTATCATTTTTAAACGTCTTTCATGTATGCATTAAGATATGTTTGTTCGATAGCACTTATTTTCCACACTAAGTATATCTCTTTTACATCAGGTAAATAACGACTGACCTGCTAATAACTATTACAATGTTTATCTGGACTAAAATTTCTGATGTTTTATTTACGAACTTTATTTCAAACTAAATAGCTTGAAAAAAATTACGGAAACAGTAGTCTCTTCACGTTGTTTTCAATGAATCATTACTAATATACTCTGCACATTACTCTTCAAATAAAATTAAACATCATAGTTAAACGATATCAACATGTAACTCAGCATATGTACTGAGTTTCATATCTTTAAATTTCCTTTTAATTTATAACATTTTCATTAGGACATATGTTGAAAGTCTTCCCAGAAACCTGAATTGCAATTTAATTCTGCTTGTTTTAAACGATGTATGACATTTCAGCATGCTGTACACAGCAAATGACACTAGGTAAATAGAATAAAGAATTTAATGCCTACAAATATCAACAAAGATTTCCCCATAAGTAAACAAGCCCTAATATAACTCCTAAAATAATCCTTCTGAGCAATTGCTCCTTTGCACTAAAAAGAATTTGGCGAAATTTTATTTCTGAACGTAAGTTACTTCGTTGCAAATATAATTCTTTAATTTTAATTTATTTACATAAATATAAAAACAGTGTGTTTCTGATACCTGGTGGGTTTCATTCCTCATTTTTTAAATTTATTTTTTCTATTACATGAAGCGCCACTTCGTGCAATTATGCTTGCCCATGGTTATTTTGATAAAACGTACCGAATGATAACGATGAAGAAAAATATCTATCAGACTAGCAATGAATTTGAACTAATTTGATATAAATATAACTAGAAACATATAAATAGACGCTTTTACAGCATTTTGATTACAAATATATGAATGTTTGTTAATGAACTGTTCATATTTTTTTTGGAATTATTCATCCGATGCTGTACAATATGTAACTCTCATTGGAAGGCATTCCTAGCTATTAGAAAGACTTACCAATGTAAAAAATAGGTAAAAAAGCAACCTTATTTTGGCATAAATGTTTTCAGAAAAATTAATTCTGTAGATTTTGTTCCTGGAGAAGAGGTTTCGTGTTTGTTTCCCTCAAAATCGATAGAGTTTGTGAGAATCTAAGTCAAACTAAGGTTGTTTTTTGCCTAATCTTAAGTGGTTGACTAAAATCTGAACCAACACTTTTGGCGATTTTATCTCTTCTTTGGCAACATTTCTCTGTAATCTGGCACCTTTTATAATGCATTTTAAACTTATTTGGCGATTTACTTCAGTTTAAAAAGTTTATTCTAAAATATTTTGAACGTATCAACCAAATTTTTATCATAATAAGGGATGTAAAGGGATATTATTTATGTTTTTGTATTCAAAAGTGCAAGACATATCAGCTCGGTAGAAGTTTCATAATGACAGCAAAACTGCGATCCCAAATGGCACAATCTATATTTTTCATATTACAGATGTTTATGGAGTATCATTTACACAGATTAAGTTACGTGCCAAAATCCACTGATCTTATTATTTTAAATTTAAACAAGTTGGTTGGTCTCGTGTCCTTTGAGATGTCAAACGGATCTATGCCTGGAAGTATTAAACAAATACTTCCGCAAACAAACTTCCACAAGTTAAACAAGTACAATTACTTATAAGCATGCATAAAGTATTTTCTCTCTTCTTTCATCATGCCTTCGAGGTGTAATGGATAGCAAGCACACTTTTCGCATATTCGAGAGGTTCGAGTTCCGGCAAGGACGTTGCTCATTTTTCTTAAAAATGCCTAATACCTCTACACATTTTTCAAGATGGAGTGAGTTCATTAAATTTTATATGCTAAATAACACGAGTTCAAGGATGCTTTTCTTGCTCTTAATATTATTTAAATGCTGCTACTGCATTTGAGAAAATTTTAAATTTTTATTCCCCAGATTCCTCAATTTACCAAACACAGCTTTCTAAATCTGAGATACACTGATTTTCGAAACATTCATACAAATTAAAGAAGAACATATACTATAAAACTGAAGTATCTTTTAAAATATTATGTTATTTGTAAAAGAACGGGATTGTAACATGCGCAAGGGTGTTTTCTGTGGAAAACCTCGAGGTAAAAATTTTGCGGATGAAAACATAGCGGAGAAAACAATGCATTGCGAAAATGCCGTCGGATTGGGGAGAAGATCGTGGGAGAAAAGAAAGCAAGTAAAAAGCATCGCGGTATAAAACATCGTAATCGAAAATAAAGTGGTTCAAAAGCTACGCAGTTTAAAAATATCGTGGTAAAAATGGCGTTATAAAAATCAAACGTCTACATACAAATCATCGCATGGCGAAAGCATCCCAGGCATGTCATTTTCAGGCTTTAAAATTTGTAAATGCTTATTCGCACAATGACTTGAGAACGCAACAGGAAATGATGAGTATTTTTAATTTTGTATTTCATATTTTTGCTTTAATTAATAAATTTTGCTGAAAAAATAAAAAGGAATCTTAAGCATTCAGCAATTGAAAATAAGTAAAAAACTAATTCTACTTATAAACATCTGATATGTGCACCGCATGACTTGTTACGGAATATTAAATTATACACATTTTTCTTGCATTTCATTTAAATTTATTTCTTCGAAATATTTTAGAGATATCTTTCTCATTCAATTAATTCAGTTCTCACTTCGCGAGAAGGCAAAAATACGTAACACCTAAAAATATATTTATTAAAAATTCAATAATATAGAAAACTATAAAACAAAAAATACAGTTAAGGCAATTAAAAAAGCAATTTTTATAATTCAAATTAGTATTTCCACGCAAAAATAAACCATTCGGCCAGCGGGCAAGAGGGTAGATTTTTTTGGTGCTCATAACTGAAAGTTTACTTTTGGTCCCACTCGGTAATAAGACATCGAAGATGCAGAAACTGACATAATTCACTATTCTGATAAGTTTCAAATGTAAACAAATATGGCTGCTATGGCAAGAAAATTCAGCTTATCCGCACTTAAACAACTCTTAAATTGTTGATTATTCTACAACTATTGCGTGCAGATTAAGTAAAGGTATAATCACCTTAAACGGAAGATAAGAACCATATAATTCAGTCATTTTTAAAGCAAAAAAATGCCCAATTTACCAACATGAGAATAAAATAACTGAGCGTACGGATGCGAGTAACAGATTGGTTATATATAAAATATACGTTTTTGACTTAGTGCAGCCGATTTGAACCAAAATGGGAGATGCACAACTACATGTTATAGCAGCTCTATATAAAAATTCCAACATTCTGAGGCTACGCGTTTTGAGTTATTTTGGATAAATTCATACATACGTACTTACGTACAGACTTCACAAAAAATAGTTCCTGAATTCATTTTAATTATTTTTTGTAATCTGTTTTGGGAAAAAGAGTTCTATATTCTGTCCTTACGTACAGATGTCACCGAAAAACATCGTTAAATTGCGTTCGATAGCGGTCAAAATGGATATTTTCGTTAAACTATGACACCAGAAAATTTTCGTGATTACAGTCCTTCCTTTACATCGTTCAATGAAGTAAAAATTAATAGCATTTTACATAGTTAATTAATAAAGGATATTAATTATGTAAGTCTTTTTATACAATTTTATCGGTATTTTTCATGAAAATTATAATCTAAAGAAAAAGACTAGGAAAGAAGATGAGTAACTTCTTGCGGTTACCTTTATTAAAGCCGTTTAGTAAATTTTCAAATTATCAGATTAGTTTCTTTCATCTTTATTAATCTTATATTCTTCTAGCTAAAACTAAATATTGTTTCCTTTCAATTTATTCGCCTTCTTAAATGTCATTGACATTTTAATGTACATAGTTAATCATTTGAATGCTGATTGGTTATATTATGATGAAACGTACCAGCTAATATAATATTTTAGTAGGGGATTTTGATTTTTGAATTAGGGCAAAGTACAATAGAGCTATCTGCTTAAGAGGAAGGATGCCTTGGTGGAAGATCTTTTTCAGGAACTAGCTTGCATTTACGATACACACTAGTAAAAGCATGAAAATATCCAGCAGCCAGGTCATTTGCCGGATCTGACTACCACTGTTCAGGGAGTTAACCGCTCGGTTACTCGTTGTAATGATTTCAGGACGGGGAACACTTAACTAGTTCGCTTTTACGTCAGTCATTGAGAAGACTTGAATTTAAAAATATTCTTCCCTCCTTATCCGGTCCACCAGCGGCCGAGCGGTAAAGACGCTGAACACTGGTAGTTCGGTCCGAGGTTCGAATCCCGCGAACGGGCTGGCTGCATGGGCGTTTTCGTGGTTTTCCCCATGTGTAACGTGTATACGAGCCAGTTTCCCTTAGAAAGTCCTCCACGAAGGCATCCCTCCCCTTAGGCAGATAGCCCTCGTGTGCTTTGCCATATTTGAATAACCTAACCTAACCTAACCCCTACTTATCCTCACAAATCATTATGTGAATATGTATTTATATCTTTTAAAGCCTAAAAAACGAATGTCTGCGATTATTTTTTCATGTCATTATTTGTAATTGCGCTATTTTTACCATTATATTTTCAACGACAATGTTTTTAAACTGCAAAGTTCTTGAACCGCTTTATTTTCGATAACGATGTTTTGTACCTCGATTTCTTTAGAACTGCGATGTTTTTTTCGAGCTTTCTTTTCTAGAAGGCTGCTTTGTTCTAGGGAACAGATAAAATATAACTTTCTGTTATAATACCTAAAAGGCTGACCTTCAGTTCCTGGAAAATTTTCCTAATAAACTTATGAAAATAAAAGTAATATTTCTTAGTTCCTATATCTAAACTTCAACAGAAATGAAGGAATTATATTTGTGCATTGTAGTGAAAATATAATGCACATTTTCTTTTCAATCAAGGTAGTACCATTGTATTAGCTACTTTAAAATGTTCTAAAACACGATTAACTACTGCAAACACTATTTTAATCCGTTTTTAGAACAGCGAAACATAAAGCTGGAGTTTGATGAGAAGGTCAGTCTAAAAGCTTAGAAACAATATTTTTATAACTTATCTTTATCTCTGTCATTCGTTTATAATTAAAATTTTTATCATAATTTATATGTTCACTTGTAAAAATACTTAGGTATTTAGTATTAGAATATATCCACTCATTAACAACTCAAAGATTTAGCATGAATCTTAACATGTTCAACATCTAGAGTTGATTTCACTAGCGTCCCCTAAAACAGTAGTCGTTGCGTCCACAACAGTTCGCAGATTAACCTCTCCTGTCGCTGGGGTCGAATTAGCGACATAAGGTCTGTATCGGGCGTTTTGTATTATAAATGATTAACGAGCTGCCGCCCGGTCGATTAACGAAGTTAACTTTGCTTCACATTTCCACGCGAAACTCTGATATGGCTGACCCGAGTAAGTTAATTCACGTTTGATGGTGTTTTCCTTAATGATGCACGAACTTCCCTTGCGTTCAACCAACGGTAAATGCGATTACCTGAGTAATTTTTGCGTAATCCTTGGCTCTATACTTGCAGTACAAACCCTTAGAAATGCAGTATTTGATTACCTGCAATGGTACAAGGTTTAGATGGGAAAATAATGTTCATTATCTATCTTTCAGCTTCGATTATTCCTGTTTACATGATTATGAAGGAATAACAGATGAGAGATATTATGGTTTTAACTAGTTAGATCCTGATCATCTGTTTACTGCTAGTAAACTCGTGTTTAGAATATTTTGCTTGATTGTCTTTTGCTGAGGAATTATAATATAACTAGTGAAATGTAAACACCTGCTGATGTTTAGTCTTTAAAATTATCTCTGGCAAATAATCGAAAGACTTATAGAGTCAATAGATTGTATCGATGCAGGACCGTGAAAAATGTGCAGTGCACACGCCGGGATTCGAACTCCAGACATCTTCAATGCATGTCGAGAGTGTTTCTATTTAATCCAAGAAGGTATGCAGCAAGGAGGGCGAAACTACTCAACAGACAGAACAAAAAATCCAATAAATGAATAAAATAAAATAATATGAATTTGTTTACGTTTTTTCTTTCAAATAATATTGTGGCTGAAATAATCAATAATCCAACAATCAAAATGAATTCGTGGGGGTAATGGTAAGGTAAAGTAATAAACCACTACATGTATTGAAACTCCAAAACTTGAAGTTTACATAAATACATAGTTTGAATAATTACAAAGAAATAGCAAATGTTTGAATTTTTAAGTACCAGTA
The DNA here is from genome assembly GCA_000611955.2 of Stegodyphus mimosarum. NCBI lineage: Eukaryota > Metazoa > Arthropoda > Arachnida > Araneae > Eresidae > Stegodyphus > Stegodyphus mimosarum. Next base: position 315,511 of record KK120729.1, on the reverse strand, counting down.
TTACAAAGTGAATAACACTCCAAATAATAACCATAATAATCTTAACATCAATAGCACCTCCGAATTATAAATATAGTATAGCAACAAGAATTGGTGTATGGTTGGTAAATTTTAAGTCTACAATTTCAAAGTTTAGATAGAAAGTTATATCAAGATTACTGTTTCTTCTAGTTGATTTTGCAAACATAGCTGGAGTCCTGAGTAGGAACAGGGAGCTTACTAAAAGCTATGTTCGTGCGTGTGTAGAAGATACAACAAAGATAAGAAGGGTTCAAATTACCCTTTATTTGCTTATTGATTTTACAGACGTTCCCGTACTTCGGGATACAAAGACCAACCACTTGTGGTCTGAACGTAAAAGAATATAAGACTACTAACTAATTTAAATTTAAATAAGAGCTAACTTTTAATATTTTACACAGATGACTAGCACTAAGACTGGCCTTTTAAATTACTACGTCTACTGCAATCGTCTTTCAAGAGGATTGAAACCTCTGACCTTAAAGGCAGACAGTAACTGATGGCAAGCTCGCAGGAAGACTTGTTGCAAGATGGCTCTCTCTCCTTCCTTCTGCTCTGCTCTTGGCAAAAAGCCACAACTTAAATACTTAAGCGTTAGCAAGTGCAATTTGCATAAACATATTCACGCGCTAATTCTGACCAGAAGTGGAAAATAAGAGATGATAGTAAAGTTTTAAAATAAAATAAACTTTAGTGAACTTAAAATCCTTACAGTTCTTCTGAAGTTATTGGAGATATTATCGAATTTAGGCACTGCCTCCTATACGCTACCTTAATACCTTCTAGAATTTCAAATTCATTTGTCAGTAACACTTTCATCGTAATAATCCAATTAACTTTGTTATTAAATTAAGAAATATTTCTCCTAGAAATTTCGTATTTTAATTTGTTGTAAAATCATTATTCATTAGTATTTCAGTGGAAAGAGAGCTTAAATGTCTAGATGCAAGACTTCTTTAATTTTGTTTCTCATGCAACGAAATTAATGAGTTAATTTCACGTACGTATCTTTGTCTAAAACAAACCATTTTGTTTTCGAAATACACATTGACGTTAGCCTAAGGTATTGCCATGGGATGCCCCTTCAACCCTGTTCTTGCTGAGACCTCTAGACTGTTATGAATATAAATTATTTGAAATATTAAATGTCCCAGTTTAGTTCTTCTACGGTGAAGATTCTCATGCTCTTTCTGACGTCAATAAAAAAAATTAAATGGGGCTCTCCCAATAGTGAATTATATTGATTCTGTTTTCCAGTTGATTTTAAACTTGAAACACCCATTCCTCAATGTCATATCTTGGAAATGTATCTAAATTAAGTACTTTTCTGTATCCTATTATCTTATCACATAGAAGTCGGCTTCATTTTTTCTTTTTCCATTCACTCCATGTTTGCTCCTCCAAGTCAGCTGTTTGTCATGAGCTCATTTTCTTAAGAACAGTTGTAATTGAAACAGCAATTTCGCGTCTTATTAATGATCATGCATTAAAATATTTTCACCTCAGGACTTTCGAAAACATTCTTTGATTTTGAGAAATCGTAAGAATTCAGTAGTCAATCCTTTCGCTCCATCGATTAGCTATAAAATTGCATGTATTTTCCAAACATTTAACTATCATTATGAATTCATTTCGCATATGATCTCCTGAGATAAGAGCAGCATTTCTTTCTAATGTGGCTTAATAGACACTCATATCCAGATTTATCTTTACATACCCAAAAAATAATGATAGTCCAGGAAATATCCAATGAATGTAATCCATGTTTAAGGGAATGCGAGTAAGACAAGTCTTTTAGAATTATATAATCAAAAATGATCGGGCAGTTTTGGATATGTAAATCAAAGCTTTATGTCATCTGACGTGAATCAAACACATTACGCAAAGTGAATTTCTGAGTGAATTTTTGTAGCACAGCGTTTGATTTCAATGTATAAAAACTCAAAACGATTTGTTATGCGTCCAAAGTAATCATTCGGAAGAATCTGTGAAGTGGCGAATCATCGGCCGTTTATAAGTAGACCATAAAACCATGGAATTGTTGTCAGGAGGAATGGACAAGGTCGTAAACGAATAACAATTGCTCCTCTTCTGATCTATCAGTTCTGATTTAGATACCTCCCAGTCGTAACAAGATAATTTAGAATGAATTATAAAGTGAATGAATTGTGAATTTAGATTGAATTATGAATTATGAGTTTAGAATGAATTATGAAATTAAAGAAGTATTAGTGAAAGAGGCTTTTTTGGCAGAAAGCCAAAAATATGTTTTCACCATCTTCACACATACACAATACATACACACAAAAAAAATCTCCTTAATTCGTGCAAAGAACATCAAAAACTTGAGTGAAAACCAACGGCCCAACGTTCTCTTTAATTATAAGTCGAGGTTTAGTTTGATATCTTATTCTAAGCGTGTTTTCAACTGGAGGGAGTAACAAATGCGAAATCTTCCTTTGAACATTATGGAACGTGATCGTTTCGATAATGCAATGTGTGATGTGAAGGAATAATGATAATTGGCCGCACATATTTTCAACAGCAGATCTGTGATCGCGCAGGTATATCGGGTGATGTCTTGCAAACTTATCCCAAACTTTTCAGAATTGCATATGGATCTGACTATTCATTCATAGATGATAATGCTCATACACATCGAAAAACATCTTTGATGAATTCTTTAATCTTTTCTAATCTAAACCCGATACAAAAACGATGAACTTATGAGACTTATGGGACTACCTGGGAAAAGCAGTTGCACCGAGACATTTTTCTCCTAAAGATCACATTGCTGGAGGCGTGGAAGTTCTCCCAAGTGGTTAGCGGTACTATTGCCAGTATTAACACACGCTATGATATGTGTGCACAAATCAGGGGAAACCATTCCATATTAAATTCATAAGCTTAAATTTCCTTCTGGGTTATATTTTTTTTGACTTCGTCTTATAGCGTATTACTACTGTTTTTATAGTTTCATGCTACAATTTTATATGATATGCAATGCTCCTAAAATATTTTCTTTTTACTTATGTGTTTAGAATGATACCAAACAAATTCGTAAAAACTATAGTTCAAAACTTTCGAGAAATCCGTGTTTTCAGACATATAAGAAAGGTTTGGACGTGAGTATACATTCTTCAAAATAAGACAGCCTTGAAATTTTTTACTAAAGCTTGAGACATATATTTCGAAAAACCAGAACACCCAAATCCTCTTATATCCAAATCATTGATCAAAAAAAGCTAATTTTACAGTTTTGCGCAGCCACAAGTATTAAAAAAATATCGGTTAGCGAATTTGATTTCATATAGTTGTTTTTCTCTTCTAGTTAATTATCTCAGTTCTCATTTGTTTTTACCATCAGCTTTAAAACATATTATTTCATAGATTTTTCACTTTCTATCAATAAATGGGGATATTGACTTTGTTTTCCTTAACTGAGAATTTCTCAATTTTTCTGCCTCTGGTTATCACGTGAATACACTTTTATCTTTTGTTATTTTCCTTCCTGGTTCCTGAAGTTGAAAGAAAAGATCAGATATAACCTTCGAAACTACAGTCCTGCAAATTTATGCAATTTACGCTGATTTTTTTTATTTTGTAATAGTGTCTTTGGCATTCATATTATATTCTTAATAATAAAAACCACAAAGAACAGCAGTGTGAAAATGAGAAAATTATAACATAAAAAATAAATGGGCAATGAAACTTCACAGCGTGTATATCTCATTAAATTTAGCATAATGTTTCATTAAATTTTAT
>KK120729.1:282841-311473 GCA_000611955.2 Stegodyphus mimosarum | reverse complement strand
TTCATAACAGTAAATTTTATTTAATTATTTATTAAATTTAAACAATTCATTGCGCCATTGCTGCAAGGAATGAAATTTAAATTATAGTAAACAGTAACTACTTAAAATAGTAATTTTAAGATAAATTATAATTTAAACAGAAATTGTGTAAACAAATTAATGCTAATTATGAACTAATCTATAATATCATTTAAATTCAGTAGCATAAGTAAATCAAGTTCAATTTCAACCAAAACTTGAAAAAAATTCTACTAATTAATAAAAAAGAAACTAAAATTTATTAAAATGCATACATGAATGATTGCTGAGTAGGCCGGAGACAGACTTATCAAGGGGAAGTTGCCTCCAAACCTAGCTCTCCAATCATTCAATTCGTGTTTCGTCATTTATGTATTCAAGGGCAATAGTTAAAACCAAAAGTAAAGAACATTCAAAAAAATTTACCACCTAATAGGTTAGAGAAATTAAAAACCAGGAGTAAATCATAAATAGTGAAACATTCCGAAAAAAATTTTAAATTTTTCTAATTTTGATAAAAAAATTTTATTTAAAAATTTCTTTAAATTAATTAAATTAAAATAAAAAAATTTTAATTTTAGAAATTTTAGAAACCCTTGTATACATAAAACCTCCCCTATTAAATTTAGCATATGCACAATTGGGTTCACTGGTACTTTACATATATAATATACAGTGAACCGAGTGGACGTACATATGTAGCTCTGACGAAATTTCAAAGGATCTATTTCTTAGCAAATAACTGAGCAATCCAGCTTAGTCGAAGTAAAGATGTTGTGATACTCGCATAATGAATTAATCTCGAAAGGAAAGTGTTTACTCCAGACTAAATATTTCGACATAGTAAAACTAGACCAGATTTATTAGTTTAACGCAAGCAATTTCATTTAATGGCCCTTTTAGATTTCAGGCTCTCTGTTCTGGTATTCATGGTTACGCATTTTAAATGGATTCATATATCTCGATAATCACTGATTTTAAATTTCGATTGTTCTGAACAAATATATCTGAAAAATACTCCTTTTCTCGTAAAACTTATTTATCATTTTCAAAAATATTTCTATTCATGATATTACATAATGCAAAATTTGCCTTATGAAAATTTAATACACCAAATTGTAAGGTATTACTTCTGCCATAACAATAAAACTTTCTTTGAGAAAAAACGTTGCTCAACCATAGTTTGACGCAAAACATAGAGCTAATTTTTTATTCAATATAGTATGACATGCTATATGTATGCAAGTTCTTTTCAAGCGTCAAATAATTTGTTAAAAGTTGCTTTTATATGATTACATCTTTTAATTTAGCTTTACACTGATGTTTCATGCTGTACGTTATTTGAAAATATTTCACAAAGGTCTTAGTTTTGTTAGTAATGTTCTGTCAAATACATTTTAGCTCATAAATCACATTTATAATATAAATAATTTGTTGTTCATCTTGAGTAATATTTGCCGCACACAAATTAAAAAGTAAGTTGCACACAATGCCTTTCATTTAAATGTTGCCTTCATTTGCAATAAAAAGAAAATATCTTGGGCATGAAACTCAAAGTATACAGTAAATATGATATCTATAATATATTGGAAGCTAGAGTGATTCATAATGAATAAGAGCGCATAGCTTTGGGTGAAATAATATTTTACTCGAATCTGTATCCTATTAATACTTCAGAGGTCAACGGCAAATTCATAATGTCATACAATTCGCAAATGTAAAGTACACGACTTTCCGAAAGGCCCCAGATAATTAATTTAATTTAAAAAAACAGAAAACATACTCTTCTGTACCTATGACGAGAAAGCCGTAAAAGTTTAGGTCAGATCAAGTAGGTTTAGGCCCACTTTCATAAATAATTTAACAATTTACTAACAGTGGATTATCAACATTATTTAACTAAAAGGTTTTAGTTTGAAATAAATATAAATCAGAAATAGTGGACGACGTACTGGCAAGTGTACAGAAGAAAGCAACTTTGTCAATTCTACTTAAATATATTCTTCAAAAAGTGTTGCTTTGCAAGTAAAATCAATAACATGCATTTTTAACTATGTGCAGAATGCTATAGGGCTATTCAGAAAGTAAGGAACTTTTCCGTCTGACGTCGCTAGGCGCGAGTCTCCGATCACATAATATTTTGGTGTTTGCATGCTCGGCATCTCAGTCGGCGTCCAGCCATCACAACGGGAACATTTCCAAGCTGCCCGTTTTATTGATATTCAAATTTAAAATGTGCGCTGCAATTGAAAATCCCGCCAGTTGTGAGGTGCGGTCTGTAATACGGTTTTTGTTGGCAAAACACCTAAAACCTACGGAAATTTATCGGGAAGTGTATAAAGTGTGCGGAAAAAACAACGTAATGAATGGAAGTTCAATCCGGAAATGGTGCATTCAGTTTAAAAATGGCCCAACTACGTTCACGATGAAGAGAAGAGTGGACGCCCTAGCATTGTGACTGACGAACGGGTCGCTAATGTTAATGTAAAGATTCGTGAAAACCGCCGTTTTACAATAATGGAGCTTTGACTTAGTCTTCCAAAAGGAGTTTGTTCTTTGAACTTTGTTGTTTCACGGACTTTGTTGTTTAAAACTATCACAAAAAAGATAGGCTACCGCAAATTTTGTGCAAGATGGGGGCCGAAATTGCTTAAAAACCACCATAAAGGTCAACCAATGGAGGCAGCTTTGACATTTCTGGAGGCCTACGACAGACATGGTGATTAATTACTAGATCGAATCGTAACTGGTGATGAGACGTGGGTGAGACATGTGAATTGCGAGACAAAATTACAGTCCATGCAGTGGGGGCACACAAGTTGCCCCAAAAGACCAAGAAAATGCTTGCAAACCTTTCCAACAAAGAAGATTATGGCGACTGTGTTTTGGGATAGGCAAGGTGAGTTTCTGATTGATTTTCTCGAATGTGGTGCCACAGTAAACTCTGACCGGTACTTTCAAATTTTGCGCAACCTTAGGAGAGCAGTTCAAAACAAGCGCCGATTTATTTTGTTTTGGCACGACAATGCCCAACCTCACACGGCAAACCGCACTCAAGAACTCCTTAATTCATTCAAATTAGAGGTTTTTCCATCAGCCTATAATCTCGATCTTGCACCTAGTGATTTTCACTTGTTTCCAAGAATGAAGAACTGGCTAGCAACACAGCGCTTTGACGACGATTGGAGCTGCGGGTGCGCGTCACTGAGTGGCTGAGATCCCAGGTGGCAGAATTCTATGACGAAGGAATTTCAAAGCTTGTCCACCGCTATGATAAGTGCCTCAATTTGTTTGGTAGCTATGCAGAAAAGTAGAATTTTAGTTGCTCTTTCTGATATATATAATATATTTTTGCTTGTACTTAGTTTCTTTTTAATTCCAAACTGTTCCTTATTTTCTGAATAGCCTACGTATATTCTAATGCTTGAAAACCGTGAGGGGAATTTCAACTTCATTATTTCCTACAGTGATGTACAGTGATGTAAATATCATTCTAAGTCTACATTCTTCAGTACATCTCTGATCTGAACATTTACCAAGTATCTTTATTACAAGTATCTTTATATCTTTACAGCTAGAAGAATTCACTTAAACGTATAGTACAAACTGAAAAAAATTAAGGTAACTTGTCGCGAATAGGAAAGAAAAACGAGGTGCTTCGATTTATAGTGATAAGAGCAGTCTTCTTTTGTCCTATTGTTTAAACTGTTTCCGATTCGATTGTTAGTCAAAGAATGAAACCGGTGTTTAACAAAGCTGAGACTCAGAGTGCTTTTAAAAAGGTGACAGCCTCAAAGGAGTTTTCATCAGTAATTTTTCTTACACAGTGTGGTAGCCGGTGAAAGTTGAATTCCTTTGTGGGAGTCTTAATCTAAATAAATCCGTTATAATTGTGTTCAATAACGATACAGTTCTCGTAATTTTATACAGCAGCTATTTTTTCTCTTCTTTTCCCACCCTCCCCTTCATACTGTGTATGCTATAAGCTGTAACTCACTTTAGCTTGAATGGAGAGATAATATTATAAATTTGATCCAGTTTAATTACGAAGATGTTTCCAAAATCCACCTCTCGAAAGCAATTATTCTTTACAACTTCTCTGAACTATGTACATTATATATTTATTAAAATTTTTGGCATTACACAGTACTCATTGGTTGATCCTCTTGATACATGACATACTCTTTTAACTCTGCTCACAAGCTTTGCAACATTTCCTACCTGGTGGTCACCCAAGCAGCTGTAATGCGGTCCTAAATGTCCTGTAATGTTGTTGACAATGGCCCCATAGAAACATTGTTTTTAACATACCCCAAACGTGGGCACTCATCACTGAAATGACGATATACCTTGATGTACCAGTGGTAAAGAAAAAATAAAACCGTCTTCTTGTATCGCTGAGCTCGGATTCGAATTCTGAAGAAAGTTCTTTTGTGAGTGCATACTGCCGCCCAAAAATTATTGGGGTTAGTGATGCTGATTTCTGTGCGGCAAGGAGCGGAGTGCAAGGACTGTCTGTGCGGCAAGGGAGCAATCTGCCTATGCCAATAGTTTCTCTGCACTCATTAGTTAACAAAGCTCTATTGCGAGAACGCCCAGGCCAACATCATCTTCCGTATCAGAAAAGCAATTCCGACCATGCAATTTTATAAGATTGTAGGTCATATTAGTACCCCCTTACCCTTCAGGTTTGCAACCCTGGTGCTGAGATATCTTATCTATATATATAGAAAAAATATTTTTAACTTAGCATACAATTTGTTTAATCTTTGAAATGAATAACTTGATGTGAAGCTATTAAACTGTTTGGGAAAATTTGGAATAAAAATAATTCACAGCCTCTAATATAAGGCAACTAACAACCTGACTCTTAAGTTAAAACGCTACATAATGTATACCTGTGTACTATTTCTTGAACAAGAAATAAGGATTTACAAAATAACTACATATGTAAATAATTTAATAATTACACAAATTTGGTCCAGTGGAGAGATAACGTACTAACAAAACTCATGTTACTATGACACTAATTCACAACAGACACAAATGAACAGAAAACAATAATTAACTGACGCAATTTAAGCATCTGGAATTTTACAATATTATTCTATATCGCTGATTCCGCTGTCTCTAGATAAGGTCGTAGAGTCTGCGCCGAGCATAAGACCCAGATAACATTACTTTATTTTGTGAATGTGAGTAAAATGTAAGCGATTCCTTCTGATTTAATAGTAACACAAGTTTTAGTGAGACAAAATGCTGCATTTAAATTCACTTACTCGTAAATGATATTTGTGTAAACTTCCGTTCAGAACAAATTGCTACAAAAGAGTTGACAGGAGATATAATAGTACTTTGCAACCTAAAATGTTTCTGCTGAATTAAATTAAATTAATTGTCACAGCAGAATTCTAAATCATAATATCACGTATCGCAAATCTTATCAAGTATTTTAGGAATATAATCAGAGTTAGTTGTTATAGTAAATATTACTATAACAATTGAAATATATTTAATTTTATGTTATTCGTGTTTTATAAATAACTGTCGTGATGCAATCTTTCATACATTGGCTACAGTATCTGTGACAGAAAATTATTCTCCAATAATATACTCCAATGCTTGCATTCTAATTTTGAAATTACTCGAGTGGAATTTATAATTGAAATTAACCAGCACTTGAAGCTTATACGATTATGAATATATCGTACCATCTCGGGTACTGTATTTAGAAATTAATTAACTTGCAATCTTTTAAGTTTAGGAGTACACTAATCCTGTTTGCTTCTGGTACGTGATAAAATTTCAAGCTGTTCTTCTTCAGAAAACACTTTAACATAACAGAATATGTAAAGCATATCTAGGCTGAAATCTTTTCTGGCAAATAGTAAGATACTTCTGTAATTTAAACTTTGATCAAGTGGTAAAATTTAATGCTAATAGCTTCAAAATGAATTTGGAGAAGAGAATTCTAATCTTTGTTCTAATTAAGATTCTGTATTAATTGCACGTGTAGGAGTAATATTGTTGAACGTTTACCTATCTAATAACGGTGGTGTTACAGAAATCCCAAGTCGTTAATGAAAATAATTGCCTCCAGTGATAAAAATATTTTTCAGAGTAACTCTATTGATTCAAACGAAATAATGAAGATATTTTAATGATCCTAAGAGTAAAAATTTATGGTTATTTTACAAAAGTGAAACTGATACTTTAAAGTTCCTAAATTTTAGGATAGAAATAATTTAGAGTGCTTAGCATAAAGCATTTTTAGTTAAGCCGTTGGTGAGGGTTAAGAGCTAATATTGTATAAGATTTATTTTCTTTTACTTACACTTTACATTGCACATATCTTTCCGTTTGAAAGGGGAAATAAAAACTGTTAAAATGAACGCAAAAAATTATTTTTGTATACCCAACTACATTAATAACTCTTCGACGTAGTAGCATTATTTTGACACTGATAGTCAGACTAATACAATATATGTACAAAATATATGAAAAACAAACTTCTCATTTCAATTGTCAACAGCCTCTTTTATTTTTCATTTTAAATCGGGTAATTCCCCATTCTGTCTTAAAAGTAGTAAATATTTATAATGCATTAATCTAAACTGCACCATTTCAAAATTAATCAGTCCCATATGACCTTATGTAACGCTGTATTGCACATACCTCTATCCAATCACTGAATAACAATTCATTTGAGAGCCGGAACTGTTTAACGCTCTCTCACGTTTCTTCTGAAATGCGGTCACTCTTTTCCTTGCTTACTTGGATTCTGCTAACTCGCTATGCCTCATTTTCTCTACATAAATTTCATGCCTTGAGATCCGAGCTTCGAAACTGTAAGGTGCATATAGTACCCATGATGATATGCGAATCAGAATTTGCATTTCAAGTGTCTGTTCAGACAAATTATGTGTTGAGTCCACGTCTTCATTTGTTTCCAAGTTTCGTCCTTCTCGTACTGGATTATACAAGACCATCTAAAACCATCGGCTGAGATTTTAAAATATGTGTATCCTTTCTCCGCGTTTAAGATAATGAACATATCTGCAAAAACAGTGTGTTTACTCAGTTTCTACAAAAACCACATGCGCCATGCAGTCCAAGTGCCTGTTACGTTTTTCAGTCTTCTATATTAGCTTTCCTCAAATACTGGTCTGCATACAGAGATCCGAAAAAAATTTTAAAATCGGATGCCCTTTCTAACATTCGATTACATTCCACAGATATAAGTCTAAACACACTGCTGGCCACCGTAAATGCAACACCCTGAAGGAAGCATGCAAATGAAATGAAATCTACAACATGTATTAGAGGAGGTGAGATATGCAAATGATTACAATTCCAGCGCAGACGCACATCACGCGAGCCTGTGGCGCCACTTCAAAGCGCTATTTAAGGCTTGGAGTTTTCAACGATTTCAAGTTAAACAAGTGTGTTTTTCGTGTGGTTTTTTCAAACAAAAACAATCAATTATGCCTCGTAGTAAACATCGATCATCGTTTGATCAAGTATCTGAATTCGACAAAGGAAGAATGGTGGCCTACCGTGAGTGTGGATTATCTTTCAGGGAAAGCGGTAGTCGTGTTGGACGAAACCAAACAACTGTAATGCGGATATGTGACCGTTGGATGCAGGAGGGTAAGACGGACCGACGTGTTCAGTCTCACCCAACTCAGTGCACCACTTCACGTGATGACAGGAATATTGTGCGCATGGCAGTGACGCATAGCTCAGTCACATCACGAATCATAGCATAACACATTCAGTCTGTAACGCATCATCCAGTGTGTGCGCGTACCATTCGACGCCGTTTACAGCAGAGTGGTCTGTCTGCAAGACGTCCATTGCTTCGTCTACCCTTGACGCAGAGCCACAGTCGTCTCCGCCGCCAATGGTGCGATGAAAGAAGGATGTGGACGGCAGAATGGAATGAAATTGTCTTTACTGATGAGTCACGCTTCTGTCTGCAACACCATGATGTTCGGATTCGGGTTTGGAAACACCGTGGAGAGAGCATGCTGAACAGCTGCATTATGCACCGCCACACTGGTCCTACACCGGGTATTATGGAATGAGGCGGTATTGGATATCCCTCTCACACTTCAGCGCTACATCTCCGAGGTGTTGCAGCCAGTTGTCATTTCTCACCTTCAGGACTCTCCCACAGTCATATTTCAACACTATAATGCGCGACCACACGTGGCACGCACTGTCCAAGGGTTCTTCGCGAATAGCTAGATTGAATTGCGTCCCTGGCCTGCTCGCTCTTCGGATCTTTCGCCGATAGAAAAGATGTTGTCCATGGTTGCTGAACGATTGATCCAGATTACATCCCAAGCTGCCACACCAGATCAACATTGGCAACGTGTGGAAGCTGCTTCGTTTGCTGTACCCGAAGAACACATTCAAAGTCTCTTTGAATCAATGCCGAGGCATGTGGCAACGGTGATCCTCAACAATGGCGGCTACTCTGGCTACTGATTCTAGAAGGAACCACACTTCACAGAAGTCTATAAATTTAATCATTTGATACTTGGTCAACATGTTATATACTAAATAAATTTTGTTGTGATATCTCTTTCTTTCTTGGCGTTGCAATTTGGGTAGCCAGCAGTGTATATAAATAACGTTTATCTACATCAAAACACAACATATTAAATATATATCCTAGATAGGTAGTTAGATAATTAAATATTATGCTATTCTTTCAGTGACTCATATTGCTGCGTTGTTACCACATTCAAAAGAGCTTGGCGCTGCAAGCGACAATTGTAGAGGTAAAGTGCTTATGCCTCGGAAAAATGAATGAGTCCGAGTTCCAATCCGTCACTTCTCTTCGTTGTTACTTTAAGATCTGCCGATGACATGTTGTAAGAAATCTTAATTTTATAGCGCTCGCGTGGACTCTTTTTCAGTTTCTTAATAACTTGCCACATCTTATGGTTCCGGTAATTTTTGTTAATTTATAAAAAAAAATTGCGAGTAATAACTAATCGATTTAAAAAAATACATTAATTTACTTTAAATCAAAATTTAGGAAAATAGGGTTCCTCCAATATGTGTCCCCAATCCCTAAAGCCCCTATCACATGTGCTATTCGTTGCCGGAACACGACGTCGAAAGAAATATTTCTCAGAATTGCGTTTCCACAACCCCGGGTACAATCTTCACTTGGTAAACAGACTTGAAAGCCAAACAGGATCAGTTATCTCTCAGATTGCCGAAAGAGACGTTTGCTTTCAAATTCCGTGTATATACAAAATATATTTTGTATATATTTTATCAAAGTTGGCTCAATACCTTGGCAAAATGATATGTGTTTATTGCATTGATTGTTACTTTAAATTGTATATTTTTAACCTAATTCTTGTAATGGTCTGGTGCATATATTTTTGTAAATACTTTTACATCGTATATTCAGTGATTTGTCGTTATTTCTGATAATTTTCTATCGTAAACAATATTTCTGTATCCATATATTTATTTAATGACTTTTATATACTCAGTAAAATGTCGTTAACTGATATATGTTTTGTGATGAGTGAAAAATAACAATAAATAAAATAATAAATAATAAATTTTAAATATTTCGTAAAGGCTACTTGCTCAGTTTTTTGTTTAAATTCCCAAGTAAATTTCAAATGCAAAGGTTGTGTGTAAATGGGTAAATTTTAATGACTGGCCTAATGCACAAAAAGCACTTCAGTTATTTTCAACTGTGTATTCCATATCCACGATAATATGCAAAGAGCTGATGACTACTGCTGCTGCAAATTACATGATCGTTATATGAATTTGAAGTAACTTCAAATAAACTTTTTGGCAATGTTCATTTTTCTATTCATACACATATAGACACATACATATCTAATAAGTCATATTTTTCCATACACATAGAGAGAGAGACAGATACGATGGCTAAGTTGTTTTTATATGTTTATTAGTATTAATGTAATGAATATATACACAATTGTTTTTCATCATTTATAATAATAAATCCATAAATTTCCAATGTTTCAAAATGTAGCATTTATAATGAAAATATAGTTCTTAATGTACTTATAATCTAACAAGCATTTCATTAATAACATGAAGATAATAGGATACAAATTCGATGTGTATCCTCATTGTTACATAAACTATGTTTTCCTTTTTGCGCACCTTATATATTGTTTACAGTATATCGTTGATTATGCAATTTCAGTTTAAACGTAGTAAAAGTAATTAGCAGAAAAATAATGTCGCGCATATACAAACTGATTTGTAAAAAATATTCACTTTAAATTTAGAAAAAAATTCTGTTATATAACAATAACATTTTATTTTCACACGATCAGCACGAAATATGGCAAATTTTGATAACTTTTGGCGACGAATAATTTGCAAACAAATCATCAGAAATAGCACCTCATAAAATACTGTCGAAATTTCCACGATTATAAATTTAATGAATATGTAATCAAATAGATATTTATACTACAGCAAAACAACAATATATATGCGGCTTTTTCCGTATTTCTTCAATTAAATCGACTTCTATTTCCACCGTCCAGGATCTCACAGTTACAGCCATCGGCCACATTGGAAATTACCCGTGACCCTTCAGAAGCAGAACTTTCGTCTGATTGGTTGATCTCTGCGTGGAACACAGCTGCGAACGAAACACTTTTGGAAAAGTTTCAAAATGTTCCTCATAGCCGGGACATCCTGTCCTCGGCAAGATGGAACATTTCTCGGAAACCTCCCGTTTAAACCAGTGCTACTAGAATGTCGTTTATCGGAAATGTCCCCCCTATGCGCGAGCGTCGCTAGAGAGATATGATAGCTCCTTAAGACGGAGCATGAGCACGCAACTTCTCACTGCGCATTTGACAACATTGACTGTACTTACACAGTAGGGCTTACGTACTATGCTTATGTAGTAGCATTGATAATGCTTGCATAAAATCAAGTTTAATGAAAGTTTTTATAAAATTTTTAAACACTTCTACGTAAGCTGGTTGCTATTATTTACTCTTGTTAGAACTATCCCTTAGCTCCCCAACCTATGCTTTTCTGCATTTGAGTGCAGTCTCACAGCAGGCAGGAAATGCGCATTCAAAGTGGTCGATATCGCCTTTCTTGTCTTATTTTTCAAATTTCTGTGCCGGTATTTTTCTAAAGAGGGTTACTATTCCATCAGCAGCAGTGAGATTTTTTCATTGTGTTGATTTTATCATTGTGTTGTCATGATTTTATCATTGTGTTGTCATAATTTTTTCATTGTGTTGATTTTATCATTGTGTTGTCATGATTTTTTCATTGTGTTGATCTTATCATGATGTGCAAAGACGTGCGTTGCTACCGGAATTTTCTATATTTACTCGCTGTAGCAGAAGCCAAAAAGCTCGACTGTTGTGAAGCATATCATGATACTCAACGGCGTTTTTGTTAAAAAAACATTTTATGCCTCTCTCTACATACAATTAAGTATATTACCGGCAATGTATGAAACGCTGGCATTGTATAGAATACCTAGGCCTTTTATAGATGCCTTTCCTTTTTTTGACAAAATATGATACATAAGAATTAATGTATACTCCCCATAGGCACTGCATGTAATACCTAGGCATTCTATAGAATAACAGATGCTATTTAGACGAAAATGTAAAGAAAGTTTATGACAAGGGTATTATTTAAAACAAGTGCATTGCTCAAAAATACAAATGTAAGTTTTATAAAATAATGAAACAATATAATTAAAATATTTTATTCAAAATAAGCACAGAAAAATGAAAGTTATTCAAAACAAAATTTACCCTTTTTTATTAAAAATGTATGAGCATGTACGAAATGTATGAAATTATGTAATGAATAGATTAAATGTATGGATTATTTGAAACAAATTGGTAACGTGTTTTATACTTTTCTAGTTTGTCATTTGGCAGTGCGCAGAATGCCTATGAAATGAATCAAATGTTAATCGTTTTATTCATTGTCGACCAGTTTTCGGCATTCTTTGAAATGCCTTTGTATTCTTTAGAGTGCAAGTTTTCATAACTTATTGATAAGAAATACATAAATATTAATTGTTTCTTCGCCTAATAATACAGTCGATATCGGAGTAAAAAATAATTGCAAGAAATTTGAAGAATGGTTTAATGTTAAAAAATTAATTAATTAACAGGTTTTATAGTAGCAGTTCATCTACTGTATGCGTGCGTAATTACTATATAAAATGTATAGAAAAATTCGCATTCTAAAATGAAGAATGAGGCGACTATATCTAGCGTCCTTCTCAATAACATTTGAAACATAATTAAAAAATTCTTATGTGTGCAAAACGCGTTGAGTAGAAACGTTTGAAAAGTGTGAATTACCTTTTAAAACTTCATTATTAATCTTTGTAATAATTATAAGGATAATTCTAAAAGCGTTTTCAACATTTTATATTAAAGCTTTGTCTTGCAGTTTTATTGAACAGGATATTTGCACAACTCTAAAAGAATTATACTAGCACTATACTAAGAACGATTTTGAACCTAAAGCATGAAACTATTAATCAACGAATAGGCCATGAAGGATATGGCTTGAAAATAACGAAAATCGGTATTTATGGAAGACTGGAATGGAAAAACGTTCTAAATAAAGAATGTTAAACGTATATATAAATATTTTAATTAAATTGTAAATTTTATATTACATGGACAAACTTATATTATTGAAACGTTATCCCATCGTTTATAAACCTTTCATCAATATCGTTCTCTCCCTTAAATATGTTTCATGAAACAGTTGCATTTATATGTAATAAACGACAAAAGAACCTCGAAATTAGTTAAATGATTCAAAAATTTAATTATACATTCAAAGAAGTCCCCTTTCAAGCCACGACAAAAAAAAAATGTGAGACAAAGAGCAACAGATAAAAGGGCAAAATACCGAAGAGGGAAAAGAGATTAAAAAAATTGTAAAGTCCTTCACGGTATTATGTTACAAAAATATAATTCTAGGAAAAATGAATTGCACCAGCATAATATGTCACAGAATCTCTAGACAAAGTACAAAATAAGTCTTAAGCTTTTCTCTCCCAAACCTCATTATAAATCTGAAGCCTAGTAAGCAAATGAACCAAATGTAAGGGCGAAAAAAAGGCAAAGAGAAAACTAAAGGGGAAATAAGGCAGAGTAGCGAATTTGAACAAGGGAGAAATGGAGGAAGAAAAAAATACTTTTCTCCTGTCTTGTGTAGTTTCAGAGAGAGGTAAAAAATGGTGAAAGATCTAGCGTGTACGAGGAAACAACAGAAGGGGAAAAATTTCTTTTTATTGAATTATACTTTTTTCCCTGCTAGATACTTCAGCGTATCTTCTCATTTTCACTTCGTTTTGACAATACTGGGATTAAATTTGTGTCTGTAACTAGAAGCACTTTGTCTTCATAGCAGTCACCTTTTTTATACTTCCATTATGTAAAAATATTGAGCCTTTTTCATAGTGAGCAAGGGGGAAATAATTAAACTGCTAATAATATATGTTACTGTGTACGGTTTTTATTAAAATCGAAAGTTAAAGCTCCGCGGGACCTACTAGACAAAAAGCGAGTTATAGCTAAGTCTTAAATGACTTATAAGTTTATGTTTACTCTAATACTGGAACTTTAGTCCCATAACCTTACTAGACAGGTGGTGAGTTATCTCTATGTCTAAAATATATACAGCAAACGGTTATGAAAGTTCTAAAGAATCTTTTGTTGAATGGAACTTGTAACGAAAGTGGGCATGGCTCGCGCTGCAGGTAATAACTGCTTGAGAAAATGCAATTTATATAAAAGCAGTCAAATAAATTTAAAAGCTGATAGGTAGTCTAAGACTACACAGTTAAATACGAAGCTACAAACTATCTCAGAGAATAAGATTAAAACTATGCACTGCTATAGCAGTCAAAGTTAAGATAATAACATAAGCTGCAGCTGCTAGAAATGTAATCACAGAACGCAAATGCCAGAAACGTTCGCTAGCAATTCAAAAACCTCAGTCACAGCTTAAATATATCTGCCAGCTAATTAGTATTCTGGTAAGGAATTTGAAAAGAAGAAGTTCAAGCACAGATCAAACTCATAATAAGCAATTAAAATTAAGAACCTCACAAACTCACAAAATACGGAATTAAGTCAAATTAACATTTTTATTTAGTTTTAAATGACAGACCAAACACCCTTGTGTCACAGACTCCACCGTGTGTAGGTATTTAAATCAGGATAACAGAAAATTAAATTCAGATATTTATAACGTGATCTAAGACCACGCACAGAGTAGCTAGAGTAAGATGGCTCAGCTATTTTATCGGCGCGTATTTAAAATATCGTCTAGAGAGTACATAAAGCCGAAATATAAATACGCAGAGCAGGCGGAAATACTAGCAGCAAGATCTGGTTTCCAGAGGCCTCTAATCTAAGGATTCGAAACCCTCAGCTTAAAGACTCAAAAGGATGCTTTGAAATATGGTGAGCAACAAGGAAAGAAACATTTATAGTGAATATTTAAATGATAATAACTTATTAATTAATGTAAGGTTACAAAAATGGCAATTTTCGTAGAATTTCGACTTACAATGGATACAAATAATGGCAATTTTCGCAAGAGCAAACACTAAAAATATATCCAGTAATTTCTTCAAATCCTCGGCTACACGCTGTTTAAAAAACAATTATCGATTTACTAGACAGAATAATCCATAACGTGAATTGAGAGTTAAAAATATTATGTAATTTCGGCATGTATTTCTAACTCTTTTCATTACATAATGTTTAAATTGGAATGAAATAATTTAAGTAATATTTTAGAAGCATTTTTAAAGTAAGTAATAATGCATTAATTTCGTTTCTTTCTTACAGTCTGGTAGAACTGGAGCTGTCAACGTTTTAAAATTAACTATTTTGAGGGAACAGTCTAGTGTTATTAATATTTGATCATATTATAAATTGTTTTCTTAACAAAAAATTCCTGATTTAAAATTGAGAATAAGAATTTTGGGGGCAAATACTTGCAGAATTAGGTCACTTCATGAATTACTACAGACGCAAAATATAATGTCAGAGCAGGTTTCCCAAAAAGAAGAGAATTCCCCCGTGGGAAGAGAATTTCATATTTTCAGGGGGAATGCATTCAAGCTTTTATTTAGATCTTAAGTATATAATTTTAGTTTATAAATATAAAATCTACTTTTAATTAAGCTTTGCTATTTGTCAATATCTTGTATACATTGTAATTTACAAAATCACGTTAAAGATAATCAAAATCTAAATATATACTTATGTACTTTTTCAGCTTTCGGAAAAGAGATGATCTTCTAAAAATGGTAAAAGTGGTGCATGGGATTAAACGAGTTGAGAACCTTTGTGCTAGCGTCTGTATTCCTAAATCCTTTCTGGCATATTATGATTGACATCTAAAGCAGATAAATGATAACTTGTAGAATCATTAGGTTATTTCGAGGTAGGAATGATGAAAAATGAGCAATGTCTTCGCCGGGAATCGAACCACGGACCTCTCGGCGTGCTGACCACTACACCACGAAGGCATACGAAGAAGGCGGGAGAAATATCTATTATACTCCCCCTTTTAAAGGGCGACTGTGGATTTAGGGGTCCCAATCGAGGTGGTGGAGAATCATCATCCACCACCTTTTAGTTCAGGCGCCATTTGTAGAGACATTAGGTATTTTTTGAGAGCAAGAGAGATGAAAAATGAGCAACGCCTTCGCCGGGAATCGAATCGGGAACCTCTCGGTTACGCGTCGAGCGTGCTTACCACTACACCACGAAGGCATGCGAAGAAGGCGTGAGAAATACCTTATAAACTGATATTCAATACTTTGAGAAGCAGGTAAAAGCAAACGTTTTCAGCAAAACTCTTGTTTTATTTACTATATCAGGTGTTAAAATTTAATTATTTGCGACAATTATACATGTTTTTCCAAGGCGCGTGAAAACAATTACCAGTTCTGGTGGTTTGTGTCAGTGACCACGGCCTATAAAACAAACACATCCCTATGAATCAGTCTCTATAGTACCCATGAAAAGAGTTTTTTTTTTCCAGCAGAGAGCAACTTTGCATGTGCTGCATTCCCACGCTGTTCTTACAGGCTTTTCTTGGTGCTGCAGAGTGCACATCGTCGTGATGTTGTCTTCGAAGGCTGATGCTTATTTTCTTAAAGACGAATTGCTGCATCAACTACTGGCTTATGTTTCTTGATTGCCATGTAGTGAGCTACAAAGGAACTTCAGAAACGGTCAGTCTTGAAAACCACTCACAGGAGTGAGTAAGACGTTTATTTGAAAAAGTGGTTCCTGTAGGTAACCACCGCCCTTCAAAGAGTTAAATCAGATACTCAAAGCTTCCCAAATGGCCAAATATAGAAATATTGAATTTTAACAGGACTGCTCGTGCAGGAGATTCGGATATTATACAGAGATGACATGGCAAATGGTAACTCGATTTAGAATTGCGTGCCTAACAATAAATCTGCTGAAATTTTGTCAAAACCTTTAAAGGTTTTGACAAAAAAGAAAAGGTGGGACGAACTGAGAATGATGCCTATAAGGGAACGTGAAACATTAACTAAACAAAATCTGTACCTTAAAAATATTAAATTTTAGAAGTTGCGAATGCATTGAGCGCTGTATTAAAGAAACAATGAAAATCATTATTGATGATATGATTATTAACGCGGAATATTTATAAAATAGCTTACATACAGTAGAAAATTAGAAATGTTAAGCTGTGTTGCGATTCGTTGCTACTTACTTCATATACATTTTAAACTCCTACACACTTCCTTCGTAAGCTGTTTTGGAAAAAATGAGACAGAGTTTCCTAAACTATTTTCATTCATGACCTCTTTTTATCATCGATCATTGTTTGCTACCCCAGATTTTAAATAAAGAATGAAGACATAAAAATAATTATGTTCAAAAAAATATTTTTTTTTCAATTTTCAAAGCAATATACATATGAAACGAAGTAGCTTTATGGTTTGTTTCAAGTATCTAAAACTCAATGAAGGTTAATCACATTTTAATGAGATGGGTATACGTTTTTTGCTGCATAAGAATTAAAATCTTGGTGTAATACTTGACTTGTATACGACTTGCTGGATGTAAAGTATCTTCATAGTCGAACGGCATTTGGATTTAATTCATTAATTAATTTTTATTTCAATTTATTCATTCGGATTTGATTCATTCGGCATTAAAGATGAAAAAATAACTTCACATAAATATGAGGTGCTGAATGGCACAACATTTAATGATATCTAGAAAAGATAGCTAATTCATTCTAACTTTGATCCAGAATTCAGACAAGGATTTTGATGGGAACACAACTTTTGAGTCAATCGATAGCTCAGAAAATTCGTTTTCAGCTTTATATATGACAGTTGATTAATCTCATTAATACAATTTAATGCTATTTCTTTAAAAATTCTTATCATCTGGATTACGTTTTCGCTACCCCAGCATTTCGCTTTGCTACTCCATTTGGGCTCTTGACCCGCAGTTAAAGAAATTCTGATGTATAGAATGATGCTTAAATGTAAAAGAGGATTTTTATTTACATATATATCTATATATAAATACAGAAAATGTTACAAAAAGTTTTCAAGTTCACAATCAATTAAATGAGTACATAATTTCTTCTTTCATTATAAATATTAAATTTCTTTCAATACAGTCTTCTTCACGTTCAACAAAACTCCCGTTCATTTCTTAAGCCATCCCTACATTATAACGGCAGAAGAATACAGATGTATTAATCTCTCAACTTGTTTTATTTTCATGTGAAATAGAACGGAATTTTCAATTTTCTCAGGAGATAAAAGAGAAACAACATTTCAAACGTTTTTATTTTTTGAGACAGAGAAAAAGTGTCATTCATGTGTTCTTAAACTTGTCCATTCTGTTGTTATTTCAGAACCTGATATACCTTTTGCGGAATAGTTTGCCTAGCGATTGTAAATTATTCATTCTTTCCTGTATTATTCCACTAGTGCTGATGAATTTTCATGCTCATACTTAAATCAGAATTATTAAAATGCGAGACAGACGAAACAGTTTTATTCCCGAGTGCAAAACGATAAGCTGGAATTCTCTCATTTTCTCTCGAATTCTTTCTACTCCTTGGAGAGTTTCGAATGAATCCTTCAAAACGTTTACGCAGATAGTCAGAAGTACTCGTATACATTAAAGCTATGTAAAATGTACGTAAAAATGTAATTTAAAAGGAATCCATAAACAACTGAATATTGCGACTGAATTCTTAACCATCTGAAGATTCAATGCAGGTGAAGCAAAAAATACTTATCCCATTTGATAAACATTTCGAGTTCGCATGTTTCAATTTTAGACAGTATATAACGCTTTTGTTTTAAATTCATCATTTAAGATTTTTACATCAGGACGAAAAATAAGGCCCTTCTCTTTCCTATCTATGAATTAAATTTGGTCATAAAACCGCTCTCTATAGGACGATAAAGGCATAAATACTTCATTAAAGCACTACGTACTTGTGAAATTATTACTGTACTTTTGCTAACCAAAACTGAACGCCTTTACTCATTTTCTGGTAGTTGACGCTTTGTGATTGTGACTATTACTTGACAATTCAAACAGTTAAGAACTCGAATTATTGCTGTTGCAATATTATATTGCAGATTAAAAATCACGTTTTTACAAGGGGGACAAAAAGCGCACGTTGATTGATTACAGCCATCTGAAAAAATTTCGACCTTGCTCGCACTTAGTGTCTCCCTTATATTCTTTACTTCGTACATCGATTCCATAAAGGGGTTTAGGAAAAATAAATAGAAACTTGAATTTCCTAGTGATTGGCGCCTTGATGTCAAAAAGACTATTTCTTCAGAGACACTGTGTTATGCACCTGAGCTTTCGTGAGATCGGAAACTGTAAATAAAAGAGTTAATTTTATTAGTAGTGTATTTTAAATAAGAAATTGAAGTCCTTTTTATGCGTTAAGAAATGTTTACGTTTTCCTCAATCTTTATAAATTAATAATAATGACATATATTTAATCTAAAAAACTTGTATTATAAAAACTTCTAGCAGCATTATATCAAATCTGACGTTATGTTACACCGTAAAATTAGACTATACACGTCCTCTTTATAGATAGTAATTGGTCTGCATCAGGTTTGGAAAAACTTATCGTAAATATTCTTCGTTTTGTTAAATTCCTAATATTTTCTGAGAGGCATGTTCCTACATTATTATTAGTAACAAAGATTCGAATACCATAAATTATTAAATTGTACTTAAATAAACTTATTTCAAATTCTTTTCGAATATTGTATTTTAAATTGTATCAGGGAGGAAATGTCCTTAATCCTGGATGTAATTAACTTCAATGTTTCCATTATCAACTGTAATTAAAAACTATTTTGAAATTTTAAGCATCCCAAAGTATAACATAAGAATTATAACATAAAACAACCTTAAACCCCTAATGTTTGCTTCTTCAGATTGGTAGGTCGAATGCATTTTGCTTGTTTTATTTCTTTCATAGCGGTATATCGAAAAAGTTTATTTACGATGTTTTCCAACGACATGCACAGTTTTATTACAAGTTCATTTAGAGTATAGCCTTGTAGAGACATTAGGTATTTTTGAAAGCAGGATAGATTAAAAATGAGCAATGCCCTCGCGGTACTCAAACCACGTACCTCTCGAACATGCGTCGAGCGTGCTGACCACTGCACCAAGAAAGCATGCGAAGAAGGCGGGCAAACTGCTTTATATACTTCCCCTCTTAAAGGGCGACTGGAGATTAGGAGACCCAATCGCCAAATCCTGGTGGTGGAGAATCATCATCCACTCACAGTTTTAGTTCGGGTGCCGCCTGTAAAGTCATTATGTTATTTGAAAGCAGGAGATGTGAAAAATGAGGAATGCCTTCGCCGGGACTCCAACCATGGACCGCTTGAGTGTATTTTATAAAACGACAAAATGATTTCCAATGCCTAAATATATCATTTTCATTTTCCTGTACATTTTATGTTTGATAATTTGTATTTCGTGTATGGTTTAAATAGTACCCTTAAGAGATACTGAGGCTCAAAATAAAGCACCAGTTTCTGAAAAAATGCAGTCTTCTAGACGGATAGTCTGGAACATTATAATTTCGAATATGTAAATTTATCAAATTATTAAAAAAATATTGCTCTATTAGCTTCATAGTGTAATGTAAAAAAATCATTTTTTGTTTTATAAATACACTTTTCGTTACTTTTGTATTCTTTCCAAAAAGCCCTTTAGAACTAATATTCCATGAAAACGAAAGCCACTCTACTACATGATGTATTTTCCTTTATTATAAGAACAAAAGGTACTCCTGAAGCGTTTCTTTCAGTACTAGAAATTTTTGCATTGCAAATCTACCAAAATCTATAAGATGTGCTTTTTCTAAAAGCAGAAAGCATGCATTCACTACCTCTCCAAAATTTGTACACAAAAGATTTCATTGGATACCAAAACTGGATTTGGAAAGCAATTGCTTTGTTTCTGGTTGTTTTTAAACAAAGTGCGGATGCTCAGGACTACAGCTACTACATATTTTCTGTTTATTTTCATCTAAAACTGGTCACTGCTAAAATAGAATGTAAAATCCTAGGGGAAATGTTTGAATGAATTGTGTATTAAAAAGGCAAAATATATTAAAGGTTAAGTATAGCCTAAAGAATACGATACTTCATGGAAAATCTAAAACATGAATTTGAGAAAATTTAGGAAACATATTCAAGTAATTTATTACATTCGTATATTTCAAAATATATAATATTCGCTAGTAATTTTTATTGCAACAGAATGTTGAGGAATTCTGTTATCACTTTATTTTAAAACACTTTATAGGGTTGTTAGCGTAACAGGAGCTATCTGCAGAATCCTACTAGAGAGACAAAGAGTCTTAAATACTTATAAAATACTGAAAATTGTTTAAAATAACTTTTTTTTAAAATTTTAGTCTTAAGATATGCGCACAGCTTGCGATACAGACAAAACTACCACTTGTGGCTATTTAAATTACTCATAACAGGCAATTAAATTCAAACTCTGACAACGTACGACACGACAAGACTACACGTACAATAGAATAAGCTTGCTTAAGTTGTATTTTACCAGCGTCTCGCAAGCAACAAACTTCTCTTAGGCGAAGATTTCTGTCATGTCTCTATCGATTTTAAGAGCAAAGGTCCCTCTACATAAAGAGCAGCAACATTTGCAAGGAAGGGAAAGCCACGGTTGTCCTTATACTCAACGGGAGTAAAATAAACTAAAATGTATCATCATCTGTCGGCAGAAAAATAATGCTTGAAAAATCAAGTTTAAAAGAGTTAGGAAGGACTGGATTCGAATTAAAGTTAATTAAACAAGATAAATCTTCGTGAATGTGAAAAGCTTCAAAAAATCCAATCACCAATAGAAGAAGTTTTTTGGATAACTTTTCAGGACCCAAACGTCAAAATTATGATTAAGTTTCAAATTATGATCATCTATCGAAGACTTGTTAAATTCGCCCTTTCGGCCATACTTGCTTGATGTGAAACTCCAAAGCTGTTTTAGTTTGGCCGATGTATTTCAAACCACTTTGGCAAGATATACTACAGATTCCTCAAAAATTAAAATCAGAAATGTAATCTTTGAGAATCGAATCACTGATTTTTTCATAGACGAGAAAATGACTTGAAAACTGAATTTGTGTAATTCAGTAACTGCCAGGAAGAAGTAGAAGTACGATTAAGTTATTAATGTTATCTCTAACAGCAGAATATGTCATTTGATTGCAAGATGAGGATGTTTTACAGGCTTTATAAACCACAGAGGAAAATCTTAGGCCAGTGGCAAATGATCAAATATCTGAGTACATTAACAAGCATACGTTCTGAGGAACAAACTTTCAGAGCGCAAAATATATAAAATAAAAAGAAGCCATAGTATGCATAGCCGAGTCACGTGACATGTCTTAGCATGGGGATGCAAACAAATAAAAGAGGGTTTGCAGTAAACAGTAGTGCGGAAATCCGATTCATTGCAGATTTTAAGAATACCAAGGTATGAAAGAATATTGCCAGATTCAGTTTGAAATTTGAAATGGATTGCTGGATCAATAGAATTTTAATAGATAAAATCTGTGATAAGTTTTCTTCATTACCATCAAAAAGCGCGAACGCGTATTCTACATAGTGAATCCAGAAATGAAAAGTTAATATCTCAAAGAATTGTGACCTCAAAGTACTGCAGGCAAATTCCAGCAAGTGCAGGCCTGAGACGATTACCCAAAGTTAGTCCTCCAGTTTGGCAATAATATTCATTTTGGGAAAAACTTACGTCTAATTTAAAGAGATTTTAGAAACAAAAATTAATTCTTCAATTGGTGTATGCGTGAAAAGGAATTCTCGAAACTAGTTTCAAATCCACTCATTGCCATAAAAATTTGCGAACCAAGAAAGATTTGTCAGAATGAAACGGAATTTTACATAGGTAAGTATATGTAAGTTTGATGTAAGTAAGTGATTAGAAAATCAAAGAAAAAAGGATCATTTATTGCAGAAAACGTACACAGGAATGGAAGTTTCAGTACTCTGTTGGACCACATCTAGCGCAAATGCACGATGCGATCCGAGCGGGCATTGAGGCATGGTGTTCTGAGACATCTTGTTCCACAGTTGCTGTAAACGCGCCTCTAGCTCGGCCAATCTCGTAGGCTTCCGTCCCAAATGATTCCAGATATGCTCGATTGGTGACAAATCTGGGGATCAAGCGGGCCAGGTAAGGGTATTAATGTGGCGGAGGATGTTTTGTGAGACCCGTGCTGTGTGTGGTCGAGCATTGTCTTCTTGAACACAGGCTCCAGGAAGCCCTGTCATGAGTGGCAACACATGTGGCTGAAGGATGTCATGGACGTACCGCTGGCCTGTCATTGTGCCTTGGATCAATATTAGGAGTGACCGTGTATCTTAAGCAATGGCACCCCATGCCATCACACCAACTGTGGGAACGGTGTGTCACGCCCGTTTACCACGGGGCCTCCACACAAGAACACGATTGTCATCACTGGTCAAATTGAATCTAGATTCGTCGCTGATGACGACCTGCTTCTATTTTGTTAAAGTCCAATCCTGTCGCGCGCGACAACACTTAACGGAGGCATTGGTGGGTGGGTGTCATTGGCAGCACACGTAATGGATGCCGCGATACCAGATGTCCTTCAACCAGGCGCCTTGCGATGGTTCGGGAAGACACAGGGGCCCGTAATGAAGCTGGTGCCTATGTCTGGATAGCGGCCAATGAGGCAGTTGGCTCTACGCATGCGTGTCGTATGATGCGACGGTCTTCTCGACGACTGGTCTGTCGAGGTCATCGTGAGTTTGGTCGTCTTTTGGTGAGTCTGGTAAATGACGTCTCTTTTGTCTACTGGTTCCAGCACCTCCTCGCAGCAAAATCAAAACGGCCTACCTGACGAGCTACTCGCCGAGTTGACCACTCAGCTTCCCTCATCCTCATGTTTCTTCCTCTCTCGAACTATGACAGCTGCTGATATTGACTTCGATGGGGGTGCAGCGGCATGTCTACCTCAGCGTTTCCTAAGCAAAAGATTAAGTGCACTCAAAGAAGCTCTGCGCACTTGTTTCATACTCCAAGAAGAAGGAAGTTCAACTCCCTCTAGTGGCATTACACAATGCACAATCATGCTGCATTTCTAATCATTTGCATATCTACTCGACATGTACTTTCATGTTTCGACATGCACCTACTAAGTTTCATTACGACCCGACAATTATTTTTGGTGTGCAAATTTTATGCAATGAGTGTAACTTAGTGCTCCATCGATTAGAAAATTAGTAAACAGTGCTTTAAAATCAAGAGAAACTAAAGTGGTGCTAAGGGGAATCTAATATCTTTCATTTTTTTTTGAAGATTTCTTTGCTTTTCATGAATACGGACGTGTACCTCGTTTTTATTGAAACCTATAGAATCAGACAAATATCTAAGCGAAACACAAAGTCGTAACTTTGCTAATTTTACTCTCAAGGCTAATTTGCGTTCTGATGAGGAATAAGGAAGGGAGAAGTTATAGTAAAGACCAGAATCGCAATAACTGGTTAATTATTATACGATATTCTGCAACTTGTCTGAATTAAACTTTCATTGTAAAGGATAAGAGTCGATGTACTTCTCAGATACTTTCCGGAAAAGTGTTAGTACTTCTCAGATTAATTGTTTAATTTTGAGTTAGTTAAAGTTTATTGGTTGTTCGATTTTAATTTTGATTAATCTGTTTATTTTAATTAAGGTAAAACATGATTGATTGGATAATTTTAATTAAGGTAATTTCGCTATCTCCGAAACGAGGATCACTATAATGGAAAACTTTCTAAAACCTTCTGAAGAAGATAGCAGGATATCTCTTGCATACTGTTTCTTATTTCCTATAAAGTACTACAGTATAAGAGTGTAGTTCCGAAAATGTGAAAGCATGTAATCTCAAATGGGCCGATGAGAATATTAGAAACATTAGACAGCCTCATTTTTGGCCATCTCAGAATAAATGTACGTGTAAAAGTAGACAAATTAGAATAATCAATCATTAATACATTCCTGGAGAAAGTAAAATAGTTTAAACAGAACCTCTCTTTAAACCATTAAAAAATGTGCACCCATCATATCATGAACAAAAGGTTCAGTCGTTGCTAAAATCCTTTAGATATCATTTTAAGCTAAAAATCAAGTAATCTAAATGAAAAGCACTCAAACAAGGCAAAAAAAATTATCGTAAGTAGGAAGAACCCAGAGCCATTTACCGTTTATGTGTAAACGCAGCTGGCTTGTACGTCGATAGAAGACACTTGATGCAAGTGTCGTTTAGAATTCAGTTCGTAGTACTGAGGCTCGATTAATGTAAATTCTTTTATAGATAAGGGGTTCCAGCTACATCGTTGTTCATGCACATGTTCCTCTCCAAATGAGAAAGAGAACTGGGAAAGGCATGTTCAAACACCTCAAGAGCAGTCATTCAATAAGAATAAAAATTATTTGAAACTTGTTCTAAAGTAGAAATTATCTACAGCTGGTTAATTATTCCACACATTTAAATTATTAAAAGGTATGACAAAAGGTTCTGTCTTCCGAACTTCAGTAGTACTTATTGAATTACACTAAAATTTGGAAAAATTAAAATCCTTCAGTGTCAGTAACAACGAAAACCTGCAATGAAAATTATATAGCATAGCGTTTTCTTTTCCCAAATAGGTCATATATAAATGCATATTCCTAGACAAGCATAATCAGTGAGATATGCAAGAAAAAGCGATGGTAATGAAAGTTTGCTGGTTTTACATTTAAGCAGTCAACTTTTACCGCACACGTGGAGATTGTATTATTAATCCTGTAATATTAATACTTTATTTTACTTTATATATGTATAGCTTTATGTGCACACATAAACGCATATACATCAAGCAGGTAAACATCTAAACTTGCTTGAAAAATTTAAATATATTCGTTGACATAATAACTAGAAAAATGTTTAAAACCTTCACTTTATTGGCTAGTTCTGTATAAATAGCTGACTAAAATGATAAATTTGAAATGCTTGGTCGATTTGATGCTTGGTCGAAAGCTTTGTTCAAAGCTTCCTTCATGAAGGAAAAAACAGCATTTATCATCATATACATTTTTCGAATATATTTAAAACTGAATCAACTTTAAATTCCCATTTTAAGTTAAGTTTTTCATTTAAATCGCAAAAGAAATAATATTTTTAACAGCGAAAGGAAAGTCGTTAAATTTGCATGAGCATTCATCCATTTCACAGGAACCCCCAACGCAAAACGTATTAAATGGAGCACTGGTTTACAATATTGGGAGCTACAGACTGACAAAATTAATGTATTTGTGAGTTACTAGGTTACTACAAGGCGTATGGTTGGAAGGTGGCATGTGTGTTATTCGGCCGTGATTATTACGGATACATTTACATTAGCAGTCCGCACCACTAAAATCCAGTGTTATAAAGTAATAATTATGTTGCGGGATTCGAGAAATATATTGCAATACTTAATAATATTCACTATTATTTTATCACTCTTATTCTCTAAATAATATGATACAATTTACGAAGAAATATCCAACGTGATCCATTTAAACTGACAAGGGGGATTTGTTTAGATTATTACAGCAACGAAGCGCTGCTATTTGAGAAAGATATCGTGGCAAAAGCGAATGTGAGTTATTGTCTTTCATATTATTCGATGGTAGGTGAATACTGAGTTTTCCAAAAATGAATATAACAAGCGGTCTGGTTCCTATTTCCCACTTCCGCGTGAAACCGAAAAACACACTTTTTGGGTAAGAATGAAACACAGTGTTTATGACTCTGATTTTATTTGTAGATCCAGCGCCATTATGACTTCCATATATTCGGAATTCTCCAGAAGAAACAGAGCAACCATTAAGATTCCTATTCATATTCTGAGGCTGAAACCAAAAAACCAATCACCAACACGTTTTCAGGAAAAGTGGATTAAGCACAATATTTGATACCGTGTGAAGTTTTCACAAATACACTGCTTATCATACATTAAGGAAAAATAACGAAAATGTAGATTACTGAAAACGTTACATGTAGAATTTTATGAAACTTACCCACAATATACAACACATAGCAAGGTATCAAATAATATAAAAAAATACCAGAAAATCATGGTGGTATAGAAATTAGCACATGTATAAAATGAACAAATCGAAGGTGCCAGTTTGCTATGGGAAACGTAACTTCAATATGGAATACGATCGCCTCTAGAAGCAATACAGCACATACAGCGATGTGTGATGCTTTCAATTATGTGGTCTATCAGTTCCTTAGGAAGCGAGAGCAATTGCTCTTGCAAAGCAGTTGCAAGCGCTGCAAGGGTCTGAGGGGGAGGATTGAGAGCAGCTAGACGTCTCCCTAAAGCACCCCCAATGTGCTCGAGAGGATTCAAGTCCGGGGATAGAGCTGGCCACTCCATGCGCATAATTGTTTCCTGTTGAAGATAATCATATACGACGAGAGCCCTGCGGGGTCTTGCGCTGTCGTCCTGTAACAGGAAAGTATTACCTATTGCCCCAGCATATGGGCGCACATAAGCATCAGGGATGTCATCTCTATAAATCTGAACATTCACGGTTCCACTCGGAAAGACATGGAGGTCTGTGCGCCGACCCAAAGAGATGCCACTCCAAACACAGGCACTGCATCTTCTGTATGCATGTCTTTCACGGATGTTTGACAGATGATAACAGGTTTCAGGTTCTCTCCATATCAAATAACGCCTACGATCGCTTTCTAGACTGAACCTGGACTCATCCGTAAAGAGAACAGCCCTCCGTTGATCAGGCATCCAGTGGACATGTTGTCAGGCCCACTGCAAACGGTCCCTCCTATGGCGTGACGTGAGTTCATGCAAATGGCTGGTCGCCTCGCATACAGACCACATTCGTGAAGCCTTATACGCTCAGTTGACGTGGACACCAACCTTCTGGTGGCTGCAGCAAGGAGGATCTAAGAAGAGTCGGAGTAGCGGTTCTATTCCTGCGTGCACATAATGTCAAACATCGGTCATCGGCGCTCGTCGTAGCAGTTACCCGTTTACCCGTCCTTGCTAGCACATTTAGCCATCTGGCCACTTCTGTTTGACTTTCTCCTGCCTCTAGTCTCCCAATGGCTCTCCAACATAGTTCTACAGACAAATGATGCCTGGAATCATTGTTATCAATTGGCTATCTCAGATTTCTGATGTCACTACCACAGTGAAATATTTGGGCTTGCTCTCAAACATTTATTTTTATGCTCCTCGTAGATGACGTATTCCGAGTGCAGCGCCACTAATTTGCATATTGCAGATTTACTCAGCTACTCTTACTTGGGAACATATTCAAATTTTACATGATTTGGCTAATTTTTAAGGGAATTATCGCTATTTTTGGGATTTTTCCTTAATTTATGATAACTAGTGTATTTTTATTTAAGAGCCTAGTGCGTTTATTACTGAGTTATGATGCTTGCACCTGAATTGCTTGCAGTCTTGCTCTCAGCTACATTACTTTGCCCTGCCGTAAACTGTCGGGTATGGGCAACATTTTGAGAGGGTATATCGAGTCACTTGACTCAACAGTATCTCACATTATGAACCACAGAAGGACTCACATTTAGCCATCTGGCCACTTCTGTTTGACTTTGTCGTGCCTCTTGTTTCCCAATGTCTCTCCATCGTAGTTATGTGGGCTTGCTCTCAAACATGGACTTTTAAGCTCCTCACAGATGACGTATTCCGAGTGCAGCGCCACTAATTTGCATATTGCAGATTTACTCAGCTACTCTTACTTGGGAACATATTCAAATTTTACATGATTTGGCTAATTTTTAAGGGAATTATCGCTATTTTTGGGATTTTTCCTTAATTTATGATAACTAGTGTATTTTTATTTAAGAGCCTAGTGCGTTTATTACTGAGTTATGATGCTTGCACCTGAATTGCTTGCAGTCTTGCTCTCAGCTACATTTTGCCCTGCC
>KK120729.1:186369-282705 GCA_000611955.2 Stegodyphus mimosarum | reverse complement strand
CAACGTTTACCACTTTTGAAAGCATCGTGATAGTTCTTATAGTTAACACAAGAACGCCAGCAAATTTCATTCCACTAGAATGCGCGCCGGAGTCATTTCGACTCCAATGGGATTTATAAGGTAAACACATAAACGAGAACACAATATTGAATACATTATTCAATTCAAACTTTTAAATTTGTAACTAGGAACAATAGATACAAATATTAATTTAAAAACGCATAACTGAATTTAGAAGAAAATGAAAAAAATGGCATGCTTTTCACAAAATTCGTATACTTACAATCCTTTTTAAGCTAAATTTGGGAATGCAATTTTTGTATGTATAATCTAGCTTGCCATGACACTTTCTGCAAACCATTTTATTGCATGAAATACAGATATTATTAATCATATTACTATTGCAAAGTTTTATTTCTCATTTCCTCCTCTTTGAGGCTGATCTCCCTGGTGGGTCTGCTCTGCTTGCATTTTTTTTTGGTTTGTTAATAAGGGGTATGTAGTTTTGACGCATTTCGTCAACTAACATTTGGATGAACTCTATCTTGTAATTAGTTTTACAGTTATTTTTTTAAAAATAATCCAGCCATTTATAGCAGATAAATCTTATATATTGTAGAAGGTATGAACAGAATATATTCTAGAAAGTGCTTTTATAGTGTACTTTCTAGTCATCTGATCAATTACATCGACACTACAATTGGTTGCATTATAAAAACTAATTGTTTATGGAGTTTTCTTTCCATTATTACTTATATTGACAGATGGATGAAGGGTACTTAAAATCATTAAATTTTTCTTCTATTTCCTTGATATACTGTAAGTTACATGTTCCGTCATGTTTCAAAACTTTAGATTCATATAGTGCCTCTCGGGAATATTTCATGTACTTCGGGATTTCTCTTCTTGTCCTGCTGACAGTTCCTACCAAATTTGTTCCCTTCTTTTGCAGTTCTTCAGCTAAATAAAGTAATGCAAAAAAATTATCAAATGTGACATTTAGACCTTTGTTTAAAAAAGGTTTCATAACAACGTATTCAGATAATCTTTGATCAGATGGTCGTTCTTCATTTTCTCCTAGATAACGGAAAGCATTGAGGAGGTATTTTGTTTTTACATCAACAGCAAGCCAAATTTTTGTCCATATTATAGGGTTTTGACGGTATAAATTGAGTAAACGGACATCGTGCTTTTCTTGAAAACAGTTGTTTGTCATTTGTTATATTTCCCTCCGGTTTGAAGCAAGAAGTACAATTATCAATGAAGCGATTACGAATTTGAGATACCATTCCAAATTTATCTGTTTGCAAGCGTGTGGATTTCAAGTCAAATCGTGAAAACCTGCTTCTTCCCATAGTTTTTGTACAAAGCCCAGGTTTTAGACCACAAGGAATGAAGATCTATTCCTTTTGCACCACTCACACTCCGAGCATACAGTATTCCAATAAAGGCAAGTAACTCGTCTATAGAAAGAGACCAAGTGTCATTCTCAAGGATACGCCTTGCCTCTACTTCGGTACATTTCTTTATATTGTTCAAACTTGTGCTGTCTATGAACAAAAAACAAGCATTTAACACACTATTATAACTGTTTCTTTTGGCATGATTTGTTGGTCAAGTATCTTCCCATATAATATTTTAATTTGAAAAAATTTCCAGGATTGTTTAATTTTTATACATGTTCCATTCTGTACCATCAGAAGCAGTGAAACATTCAGTATTACCTGACGCATCTTCTGAAATTTCTTTGTTCCCATCTCCATCAAAATCTGATGAATAGTCATTTACAAATTCAAAATCAACTCTTTCAAAATTCTAGTATTCAATATCTGATAATGCACCCCCTTCAGATCCATTATCTGATAACTCACGTAAAATATTTGTTATTTCCTCTGGCGTTAATCTTTTTACGAGCCATTTGTTGCAATATATTCAAACAAACTGAGTAGCATGAACATTTATGAAAAATATAACGCAAACAGCAATGAAATAACTGCGAAAAGAGTCATCCCAGGAAGAAAGCCAGCTGGATCAGCAGGTGCAAAGAACTGACTATGTGGAAAACGGATTGCCACAATACCTAATATATCACTCTTTTAAAAAGAAAGTGCAATACAAGATCATGACCTCTAAACAGGAAGGAAATGACAGAACTGCGGCTTTCCCCCCCCCGGAGTCGATACAACTCCATTGGGCGTTCTAGGGATATAGGCTCATAAATATTTTAAAAATTAAGTTAAATATTTCTGGTTTTCTCAAGTCATAGACATCACTAATTCATTAAAAGTCAGGGAAGGAAAACAATTGAAATGAAAAATTAGGAAAGATACGGGTATTTATTGAACATGCGGAGTCGAAAGGACTCCGACGGTCGTTCTAGTGTTAACGTTTAATATATCAGCATGGTTATCTCGGTGAAGGACTTTCTAAGGGAAACTAGCTCGTATTCACATATCAATATGGAGAAAATCAGGAAATCAACTATGCAGCTAGTCTCTTTGTTTAGGGTCGAAGCTGGGATGAACTGAAAATATTCAGTAATCTTTAGCTGCTCGCTTTTTGTTCCACTTTACTTACAATATTATAAACTCAAGTCTATTTTGCCTTATGTTTCATTAAGTTTAGAGATTAAAGGCCTGTCACAAATCTATTATTTTATTTACATGTCTTAAATCAATTTGCGTTATGTTAAAAGTTTACTATGCTGTCAAGTTAATCTGTCATAATTCTGAGCACTGTTATACACTGCAGAACGCATGTTTTTCGAGAAAGATGGATGAATATTACAGATTTAGGAACTGATTTAATTAAATGGTTTGTGCTTTGAAAATGTAAAAACATTCCGTAGATTGAAACGTCTTGCATTGCAAATTTCGCAGTTGTATTTGTAATTCTTATCTTGTATAGCCAATTCATAATAAACCATGGTTTACCCATTGCGAAGACCTTAATCGTCCAAACTAGAAATTTCTTTTGTCAGTTTCTTCCTAATCCTAATTACTTAATTAATTAATAATTTTTAAACACCATTTTATTAACCGAAATGTTTCATCTACGGTAAATTCGTTCAAAGCCATACTTCATATTTTAGGTCCATACTCTCTGCTCCCCCAATTTTGATGTTAATTTGAAAATATTTTACCATTAAATTTATCTTTGGAATTTTGCCATTGAAACACATGTAGATATCAGTACTTAATTAAAATGTGAAACCACTTTTATTAATAGCCTATAAATCTTTGTCTTGCGTTAATATCACTGTATGTACAATTATAATTTTAAAATAAATAAATTGTTAGTTGTAAATTTAAATTTAGACACATTGAAAAATTTAAATTTACCGCACATAAATTTAACACAATCAGAATTTGTCCTTTTTCAGTGTGCCACACAGAAAGATCCATAAACATATATAATCTCCTTGAGATGCTCATAAATATATACAATGCTCGTAAATGAGCGTATAAGCTCATAAATATCTTATACTATCAGCATTTTAGGTTCTCAAAATATTCCGATCGAAGTGATATTTGTTATCGTATTCGTATCAGTTTTTCACTTTATTCTCTAACAGCCTTTATTTTTGGCCTCATTACTCATAGTATGTGCACTGGCTCGTAAATGTGACCTGAGCTGTTACCCCGACAGACAACAGTGGCTTCGTGTTTCCCAACCTCGCTGATGGCAGAGAAAATGAAAAGAGATGATCGTTGGCTTTTAACTGGTCGCGCTTTCTCCACTGTGGGTTTATCAGGATCGTGCAAAAGAAAGTTAACTTTTAAAGAAAGGAAATATGATTCCGAAGGAAGTAATTTGCCCTTCAGGTGGTATTGCAAAGGAACGACTGCTCATCTGAAAGTTTGCATTTAGGGTATCGTCTTTGTTAATTTTAAGATAACACTAGAGAATACAAAAAGAAATTTTTCTACTGGTTAGGTAGACGAGTAGATAGTTTTCTAATTAGGTCCTGTCATCTGGTAGAAAGGAAAAAAAGTATATTTCTAAAGCTAATTTCAGACGCAAAAATTTGATCTTTGGAAGAAAGAATAAAAATTAAATATTTCAGTTTTGTAAGACGGTGAAGTAGTGTAAATAACTCATAAAGAAATAAATAAGACTTGCAGTTTTACGAAACATTAGGGCGCATTCAGTTTCTAATTTTCAATATTAGTTACTAATTAAATTTGTGATCCTTTAAACAACAGTTCGTTCAGTCTCTTCGGATGTAGCATTTCTGAATACCTTTTCACAATAACATTCTTTATTTTTAAGGAGAGGGGAAACCCCCTACACCGGCAATGTTAACTGGCCATTTTCGATGTACCTTTTCTCAAAATCTACTGTAAACATATGTTTTAAATTTTTTGTGTAATTAACGTACACCTATCTCATTATACTGGAAGGAGCTTTTGAAACAGTTTGGGTTTTAGAGTAATTTACAGAATGTTGTATTTGGCATAGCAAAATTTAGCACTTTTCTCACAAAAAAAATAATAAATAAAATAAAATAATTTTTTTTCCTCGTGTATCACAAAAGACTCACTTATGTAAATATTAGGAAACATAATAAATAAGCCATAAATATTTTACATACCTGTGAGCAGTAGTTCCTGAGAAAAGGTACTAAAATGACATTTTGAGAAAAAAGCATTATTATTTAAAAATCCTCATTTATCGAAGCATTCGATGATAAAAAAAAACTAGATATTTACAGTTCTAATTTTCATAGAAATTAAAGTATGGTAATTTTAGAAAAGTGTAGAGAATTTGAAAATACAAAAATCTCAAATCACCATTTTTTGAAGAATTTTGGCTTCCAACACCCCTTAATTTTAATAATACTTTGGGGATCAGTATACTATGGCAAAGCTATATTGAGAGCTAAATAAATATATTTGCTACCTTCTTTCCTTTCTCTGTTATTTCCCAATTCCCTAACTCTAAATCTTATGCGTCAGTTGTTTC
The DNA here is from genome assembly GCA_000611955.2 of Stegodyphus mimosarum. Taxonomy (NCBI): domain Eukaryota; kingdom Metazoa; phylum Arthropoda; class Arachnida; order Araneae; family Eresidae; genus Stegodyphus; species Stegodyphus mimosarum. The sequence goes on along the minus strand of KK120729.1, from coordinate 277,740 downwards.
CCGTATGAATGATCAAATTACCATCTTTCGCTCTGCTAGCGACATCCTGGGCAATAAAGTTTTCTGTTTATTCCATCTCGCTGATCCCTTGTCCCATAACGCTATTATCTTCTGACTTCACAATTCTCATTCTATTGATTTTATTCTCGCATTCTTCTCAATATAGCGCATATGAGCCATATTATAGTTCACTTTGGTGAAAAATTACGTCAACTCTATAAGTAATTTCCTTAAGTATGTTAACTTATTAAGAATTACATTTCATTTTAAATTCCTAATTTACATTCGACTACCTATGTCATTTCAATATCATTTTAATATACACTCACAATCAATTTAATACACTGAATCATCATTAACAGTTAAATTAACATACCGAAACTCAAAAGCTATTTTCTCACCTCGTACACCTTAAAATCTTCTAATATGTTACTGTTGCAAGAATTGGGATAATTTACGTATTTTAAATGCAATTACTACCAACCTTTTACAGTTGACTACATAATATAGCTGCTTTGGAAATTAGTAAGCAGAACGTTTGTGTTGTCACAAATAGTTTTACAATTTAACCTGCTTTTTGACAAAACTTTTTATGCGTTTACGTCCTGTTTCCGCCTTGCGCGCACAGATTAAAACATTCTGTTGCATAATTTAATTCCATATTTAATATATAGCTTTTATAACATTTAAAAACTACTGTGAACCAAAAATCCTGAAAATATCATGTTAAATTCTTATTTTATTTGGAGTTGAGTTTATAAAATGTATTTTATTAAAAAAAAATCTGTAATGTTTTTATGTATAAAATTTTTTAATATCAAAATATTCATCAGATTTTTGTTCAGTTAGAAGATAGCGCCCATATAAAGAATCCCATCAAATTTCACGTATCTACCATTAGCCGTTTTTCAGATATCATGCGCGCAAGGTGGAAATATGACGTGAACGCATAAAACAATTTGTCAAAAAGCAGATTAAATTATGAAAATATTAGTGGCAACACAAACTTTCTGGTTACTTGTTCCCAAAGCCGCTATATTATGTAGTAAGCTGTAAAAAGTTGGAAGTAATTGCTTTTAAAATGGATAAGTTATCCCAACTCTTGCAACAGTAACAAATTCGAAGATCTTAAGGGTTTTAAGGTGTAGGAGCTCCCTTAAACTGACAATCAACAACTGCGCATTCAATATAAAAAATTTCCTTTGTCGTATTATCCATTGAAGAGCTGAGAAATGTGTATCAAAATTAAAATTTTTAAGGGTTAAGTTAATTATATAAAGCTTTCAATAAATTCTACTTCTTATTGTAATATTGAGACTAAAACAACATTAAATAGAGGAGGCAAATTTGCTATGGTAAGAAGGCACATAAAGCAGCTATAAAAGTTACCTTGTAGAGACATTAGGATTTATTTCAAAGAAAGAGAGATGAAAAATTAGGATTACCCTCGCCGGGACTCGAACCACGGAACTCTCGAATACGCGCCGAGCGTGCTGACCACTACACTACGAAGGCATGCTAAGAAGGAGGGCGAAGTACCTTATATACTTCCCCTTTTAAAGGGCGACTGAGGATTAGGAGGCTCAATCGCCCAAATTCTAGTGGTGGAAAATCATCATTCACCACCCTTTTAGTTCGAGCGCCACTCTAGATGTGTTAGGTTCTTTTCGATGCCAGGAAGCTTAAGAAATGAGCAATGTCCTCGCGGGACTCTAACCACGGACGTCTCGTATACGAGCAGAGGGTGCTGACCACTACACCACGGAGGCATGCGAAGAAGGAGGTAGAAATACCTGATAACCTAATAAATAAAAAGTTACATAAAAATAAATAATTCTAGACTGGAGATTATAGATATAAATATACATTCGCCAAATTTCTGCCTTTGCTCACATGTTCAACGTCATAGAAAACTGTCCAACGTCCAAAAATAGGGAAAGCATTATAAGAAACTCTTATAATACGCGAGTGATGATAGCTATATTAATCTCACAATAATAATACACTGACGACTGTATACAACCAGACTCGAAAACATTCTCAGGAGAAATATATTCAAAACACTTGTGGTTTCTGATTCTTATCCTTTTTTGTAGAATCATGTTCGAAACCTTTCTTTTGTCCACGAATCAAGGAATTTAAGGGACTGCATTAATAAAATATTGCTTTCAGATCTAGAACGAATTCTCGTAACAACAAAATAAATTCCTTAAAAAATGGTGACTAATTCTATGATACAGGGTTTATAGGATACATCCGTATACCAGATACAATAGGAAAACAGTTGAATTTTTTTTTTAACTAGGCATAACTAACTATCTGTATACCTGCTCCGTCAACTTAATGACACTACAGGGACTGATACACAGTATCAGTCAGCCACCTTTGAAGGATGGAATGACACGCTGCCTAGTCCCGGAGACCCACACCTCTGAGATCCTCAGCCATTTAGGCTCCCTCCTAAGACCCACCGCTAAACTGGCCAGCCAAGACCACCGTCCCAGAGGTCAGAGACCACAGCAGGGTGGGTTTGAGAACTTGGAGCTTCGACTGGCCGTTGATTGATGCTACCTGCTAGTACTATGCGGGCAGCCCCTCTCTTCAGGCATTACACAGAATACCGAGGACAGAGTGGACCAGACGCTCAATGGCCCGGGCGCTATTCGTCTACTGATACCCTAGTAACCGGGGACTTACGCCACCCGAGCCGTGAAAGGTGGAGAAGACCCCACCCCACGAACATCGGGAACCGCCAAGTTCATAAATTTTATACCCCCGTGGCCGAGACTGCCTACGTACAGATCCTAGCCAGTAGCCTCGCATAGTACTCTACGTCGACCCCCGGGGGGAGCAACTAGGCATAAAAGAAACCTATCTTTCAAAAATCTATTTCTTATAAAAAAAACTCAGAAAAATTTATTTTGCGTTAATAATTTTTAATAATTTGTGCATTAAATTTGCTTTCAGCTTTACAAACAGAACTTTGCCATTATTTGTGGACTTATAGTTTGTTACCTGTAAACCACAGCTAATCCTTTTATTACGCATACTTCATTTAAAGCAACAAAATTACGTATCAACGATTTTTGCTAATTTATGCATTAAAATCTCAATTCAATAAAATGACTATTCAATTTCTCAAAAAGAATTTTTCCATTACTTGTGGTATTTTACTTAGTGCCAATAAATCAGAACGTATTCACATCAATATAAGTCGCATAGTCATCCAAATATATTAAAAGCTGAAAAATAAAATATATTTTGGAAGTTCTTACGCATGTAGCTACAAAAATGCAACTAAAACCATTACCCAATATCAAAATAATTTGTTTTCCCTCAACGAAAGGCACTCTTCCTCTCCTTGACTGAGAAGAAAGTAAAGGCAAGAAAAAATGCTCACAAATTCTTAAATAAACTCTCACTTGAACCTTTCTGTTATCTTTTACCTTAGGCAGAAACTTTTTGGATGCGGAAATTCTCTGCCTATACGATAAATATGCAGTATGAGGTAATCAAAAGGAAGGATCTTTTCCTTTTGTTCTGAAGTTCCCTTTCATCTGATAGCCGACATCCAATATGTGGAATTGATTGAAAAACTACGTTTAGGTAAATGCATTTTCATAAAAGATAGATTTCGGAAAAGCTTTGAAGGAACCTCTTTTGTGCGTATGGCAAGCATTTAGGAAGGACTTCTATATAAATATTTTTCTTAGCCCTTATTGTTATGTCATTTTTGTTTTTATTTCATTCTGGCTTCGCTTACTTCTGTCTAGAAACACTTCCCGTACTCCATTTGTTTTTTGTTTTTTTTATAGTTTGCCATTTTTTACCATATACATCCAGGTAACTTCAAAAATACCTTCGCTTGCCTTCAAGTATTTATCTTGGTGTGTTATTTTATGAATATGTATTTGGACATTAAAAGAAGACCATGATACTTGGGATTTTTTTTCATTTAGTCAGATTTAAAATATAGATTATATTTTGGAATAAGATACTGATTTTAAATTGTAGTCCTGCATGAAATTTTTCCATGGAATTTCTAATATATATAGAGAGAGATATATCGGACATCTTTGTAAGTATGTTTCGCACTTTAGATAGCATTTTTTTTAAATCCTTATTCTCGCTCAGTCCGTAGAGTGATTAGTGCGGCTGACTGCGCTAGGCCCGGTATTGAATCCCAGAGAATGCGGGAAAGTGTGTAAGTGTATAGCGTCTGTGCGGCAAGGGGCGCTCAAAATACACGGTTAGTCGTCTCTCGAGATGTTGGTGGTAGGGGAAGAGAGGAGGGAGACTCTTCGATACCCTCGGATTATTAGCACTATTACAACCTTAATATGTATTAACAATGTTTAGTATAATATGTACAATCAGAAACATATGATGTCAAAAATCAATTGTGATTCCATAAAAACAATCTCTTTGAAGATTCAATAAATATCGTCTCATCCGCCAAGATCGTCTTACGCCGGAAGTAGAGGATTAAAGATTGCTGCACGGATGACAAGAAATACTGTAAAGCTTATGGAAATCAACAGAATCAGCCCCACTTGCAAATTTTCGTGGGTTCTTCTCAAAATAGGGGAGGAGGAATATTAGATATCAAGGACTACTGATTCCTAATCCTGTTTTTATTTTATGCTTTAAAGTTATTACAGTTAATAAAACCGGAAATATATATCTGATATACCTCCGTAGGTATGTTAAATATATATTTCTGGTTTTATTAGTGTAGTAACTTTGTAAAATAAAATAACGGGATTAACAGTTATATTTTATCTACAATAGTCTAAAATGTAAGATAGTAATTGGGATAGCTAACTTTTCCATTTTTTCTGTTAATCAAAATATTGCAGAAATTCTTAATTGTCTTTGTCTAAATACGTTCCATGCTCGCACTGCGCCACGAATTGTAAACCTTATAACTTTTAGCATCAGAATAGATTAAATTCAAAATTATCTACGGCATTGGAAATTACTATTTTTTAAAAGTCTTGTTACATATAATTTTCAGTGAGGTTCATTTCTGTGGCTTTTTTCCCTGAAACCGCTAGATGCAAATTGTGGTAGTAAACTCCTATCATACATTCTAAGTAAAAGTATTAAGTTTAATTTTATTGTCATAAGGATATTGTATTTATTACATGCTATTTACGGCGAAAATTGCCTTTGTTTCCCTTAACTTCTATTCTTCTTTTGATTATTTTAAATAGTTACCATGCCGTGAAATATCATTTTGTGTCCTACATATTGAACCATGTGTAAAATATTTCGTTTGCACTCTAATAATCAATGAATCTGTAATAATCTAATAATTTATATGTTATGTAGTCCCACGGGATAGGTGTTAAAAGCTGATAACTCACAGCCGAATAGCTCCCTATTTCTTAGTTTATTGTACTATTATGTGTTAATTACTTGCTACGCTGAAATATGTATGTTATTATGTATATGTATGATTCGTAATGTATAACTTATGATTTTATATGATATACCATCGCTTAGCGTATTAGTCATTGATTATTACATGATGATGTATAAGTGTACTTAATTAAGCTAACATTTGTAATTTTCTTATTCTAACTGTTATTTGAAAAATCATTGGAGAGAGTGTAAATTTTGCTGTTAAAAAAGGGCTTCTTTCTATTATTTTGTTGTTATGGTAAGAGTTATTTTGATTTTTCAGACCTGGTATAACATTTTGATAATTATTAACTTTTTGTCGGTGATTACAATGTGGGATTACATTACGTATTTGCTACATTGTAGAGACATTAGGTACTTATTTGAGAGCAGGAGTTGTGAAAAATGAGCCACGCCTTCGCACGGGAATCGAAATACGGACCTCTCGGTTACGCTTCGAGCGTGCTGACCACTACACCACGAAGGCATGCGAAGTAGGCGGGAGGAATGCCTTATATGCTTCCCCTTTTAAATGGCGACTGTGCTTTTGGGGACCCAGTCGCCAAGTCCCGGGGGTGTAGAATTATCATTCACCACCTTTTTAGTTCGGGCGCCAGTGTAGAGTCATTAGGTATTTTTGGGAGCAGGAGTTGTGAAAAATGAGCAACGCCTTCGCCGGGAATCGAACCATGGACCTCTTGGTTACGCGTCGAGCTCGCTGACCACTACACCACGAAGGCATGCGAAGAAGGCGGGAGAAAAACCTTATAATATGATGTACTTTGTGTAAACTTTGATGGTAAACTTTGTGTAAAAATAAGAGAAAAAAATTAATTCTGACTCTGAAAATTTTATTACTAAGCCATGAAGTGGTTGTAAATTTGGAATAGTCTCCGGGAATCACGATAATATTAATTTTTTAGTCATTAAATTTTCTCTTTTACTTCTTAATATATATTGCGCCGTTTGATGCATCCAAAATCTCGTATTTTCAGGGCAAATGATAATATTTTGCTACATTATTTCGCTCAAAATATATAACGAAAGTAATCGCTGAAAAATAAGCTAGAAAATATAGTGTCTATTATGAATTTTCCGTGGTTAATTCTTGGCTGAATATTTTAGTTCAAGGAGAGTAAATGTTTTATTCTGTCTATAGAAACTTAATGTTGAAGGAACTAAGATAATTAGGGCATTATAATAGGGTGACTTTATTACAGTGTTATAGTGCGACTTTATAAAAATGATATGAATTTATAACAGTGTTTATTTGTGCATTATATTTCGTAACTGTGACGTGAAAATAAAGCATTCTGTAAAATTGAATTAAAGTGTTTTATTTTATATATATATGCATTATTTGGAATTTACATTTCAAAGTATCGAACATTATGTATCGAGCAAGAAATGATTAGCTAAAGTCTTATTAAAATTTGTAAAAGGCAGCACGAACCTTTTTCGAGCTTTTTTGAGACTTTAAAGACTCTTTAAGTCCCAAATAAGTCATGTTAGAAAATGTATTGATCTTTTTCTTTTGGGAATTCTACGACTTTTTAATTCAGGAATACGTCATGCAAGAAAATATTTGATCCTTAAACCAAATTTATCACTATGATTGCCTGCGATAAATGCAAATACATTATTCTTATTGGAACTGAATGTAACAAAGATATCTTTTGTAATGATTTCAATAAATATAGATTATATTCATGGATAATTAATTAAATATTTTCAAATGTAAATTTAGTAAGTATTGTTGAGAATTCTAAAAATGTATTCATAATTTCATGCATAGCCTTAAGTAAAAGCTACACGTTTGTTTAGGAATATCAGGTATTCAATAACATCATATTAGGTATTGGAGTTGAAAAATCATCTCAAATATGCATTCTTCCTCAGAGGAACAGAAGTATTGGTTACAAAATCATAATTTCACATGAGAAAGCAAGATAGAAACATTGTGATGTTTCTCCCTTTTATCTAATAACTAAGTGTGGAGAAACTTAGTGAACTTACTAAGTAAATAATCGCTAAGTCCAAGAACTGATACGTAATACTCAAGACGGGTTAATTACCCTTTATTGCTAAAACTAAATGCGTGTCATCGATCCCTTTCTTAGGACGTACCACAAAGTCTTCACTTGAGCTTAAAAATATAAGAAATAAGAACTTAACTAATGACTAACTAAAGAGATTTAGGCGAAGCTAACACAATTCTAAGTAGTTGGGCCCTAAATATCAAATTAGCCAGGGATGCTATCAAGGGCCCGTGATACAGAGGCCGAGCGTAATAACAGCTTAGAAAAAGGTGGCTAAAAGGCAACCGCGCGCTAGTGATTTTCTCTCCCGAAGTCAGTAGAACTTAGGTTTAAATACACTCTACTACTCATTTGCATTTAACGCGATTCTTTAAACTCATTATGCTAAGGAATTTGTAATCTGAAATTAGAATCGACAGGAAATGATCTTTAAGTTAAAAATAACTGTTATAAACTTAGGATAAACCTTACAATATTATGCATAAATTAATATGATCCACAAATGCAATTTTTCAAATTTTGAGCTAAACGAAGTGAAACCATGCATATAATTGCGTATTATGGGGATGTGGGAAAACAAACGATTGTCTGATCTCTTTTGACTTCTGTTGTGTTGCGCAACTTTGTTGTTTAAGCTTTTAGTATTATTATTTTTATTTTATGTATTATTGAACTTACTTTCTATGTATTATTTTATCATATACCATTTGTATCAGTTTTTGCGTAGTATGTTATTATTAATATACTATTATCATTATACATATATATACTTTACAGCATTATATTTATATTATTAGATTTTAGTATTCTTATTAGAGTAATATTTGTTTTATTATATATATTCCTTATTTTCTCTAGACATATGCATATTGTATTATCATTATATTACATCTCCTTGTAATACTGAGTTGCTTATTTACTGCTGTAAGCCGCGTGGCATACGTTGCGTGGAAGAAGAGAAGTTTTGCTTTTGTTTTCTTAAATAAATAAAAAATTTTTAGTTTGATTTTAGGCAAAGTTGATGTAAGTAAAACTCTACGAAATGACTTTCAGACCTATAACACAAAATACACTTATACCTAAGAAATAAACAACAAAGGCAAAATAAGTAATTAAAACATATCTATTCAATGGATATGCGTGAAACTGATCCAAGAGTTTGGCATAACATTAATATACCACAAAGCAAACAATAAGGCAAAGACATAAAAACGACCACCACTTTATAAAATGGCGACCAAATATTACGACCATCACATAATAAAAGAACCAGTGGATCTGGAGATTGTGCAATAGAAACGCCAGTCTAATAACGGGTAGCTGAAATGGATGCTTGACAACGGCGAAACAATCTGACAATAGTGTCGTTTTTCGCTTGTTATGGTAGTAGCGCCCATTCCTCTAGTAATAAATGTCAAAGCTCGTGGAAGGTGCCTGGCAGCACACTTTGACCTGTTATCCGTCGTCCCAACGTGTCCCACACATGCTTTATGGGATGCAAATCCGGAGATCTAGCAGGTTGTGGAAGATATGGAATGGTTTTACTCACAAATAATTCCACACCACTCAAGTTGTAAGAAGACGGTCGTTATCGTTCGAAAATATCGTGTCAGTACCCACTGTAGCAGTAAAAGAACGCACAAGATGATGTAGAATATCTTCGCGATATCGGCTGGCTGTGACAGAACCAACAGCCATGATGTAGGAGTTAGCGTGGCCGTCCGTTATTATCCCATCCCATCCCATACATGTAAGCCTCCTCCTCTGTAATGGTGTCTTTCGACGACGCCTGGCTCCCGATAGCGTGTCCCTACCTCTCATTATAACAATGCCCTTCGGGAATCGTTCTGCATGTTAAATTGAGACTGATCTGTAAAGAGTACATAGCCCCACTGCTTTGGCGTCCAGCTGACACGTCCACGGAACCAATTCAAACGCGCTTTGACATGCGATGGATACAAAGGAACACAAATCAAACGTCTGCAGAAGTGCAGTCTATCTTGTTTTAGTCGCCGCAACCCAGTTTGGTGCGATATGGGCCGTCCTGTAACAGCAGAGAGATTCGACGTCGGCTGCCGTGCTGTGTGACAAGCTCGAATAGGCGTTCTTTGTCTGGTGGTCAGGGGGGGCAGATTTCCGAATGCAATGGTACCTCTATCCCACCAAAGGAGAAATCCTGCTTCAACGAGGTGCCTTTGTTAATGACTCTAGTTTTAGCCTAAAAGGTCACTCCAAATTTTGGAGGACATAAAGACGCTTTTCATCAGGGTCGGAGTGTGGACACCTTGATCATGTACCAGTGGAAGAAATCCTCCTCCCTCGAAGTTCCGAGGAGGAAACGACATCGTAAGAAGAAACGTTTTAGTAGTGAGAAAGGAAGGTGGTTTTCTGAGAAAAGCCAGGACCTTCCTGCTGGAGCTATGGGCATTTTAACCCGCTAGAACTATCCCTCATCGTGTATGTTGTTGATCGCGCACATTCCCGTTTGACAAATTTCTGAAATTACGGGATTGAAATTATCCAAGTCCCACATCGTCATGAACCGCAATTATTAATGTTTTTTTATTATTTTTTTAATTCATGTTATTGTTAGAACTTAAGTTAGAATTTCATTTCAACATTGTATTACAACGGGAGTTATGTGTAGCGGTTTCGGCCACTACACCAAAGCTGTTAGTGATCTGTGGCGTCTTGTACATAGCAACAGGAAACGATGGTGTGCCGTTATATTAATCTTGCAACATACTCGCATCCGTCCAACATATATCATGGTGCAAATGATGTATTCAACCCCCTTTGCTTTCTCTTTTGGCTATTGTGGATTACACGGAACTATCACTCTTGCGAACTGAAGCGTATGTCTGATAAGCCCCTTTTTAAGGTATTTTGCTGCGACTGCGGGATTGAATTTCATGATAATTTTGGTTGCCTTTTTATATTCGGCGATGCATCCTCTGCCCCATATGTAAACTGTATATTTTAATTCTCCTTTTTACTTTCGCATCTTTTCTTTTAGTGTTTGTTGATTATTTTTTGAGCTCGAGTGTATTTATTAAAAAAGATGTTCCAATCATCTTTTTTTAATCTCGTATTTGATAAGCTTGCTGCTTGACTGGGATATCGTAGATATTTCTAAAGTCAGTATGATGTGATGGCCTGTCAATTATCAAGGAAAGAAGTGTGTTATATAAAATTTAAAAAAATTATAATTTGCTATAATGGGAAGCATATGTTGGAAAAGCTTTAATATGATTATGGATCTTATCTTTTCTATCAGCAGATATAATACTGCTTTTTTATCTCTTCTGTCGGGTATTACTAACGCACTCAGAACAGCAGCCTGTTTCTTAGGATTTCATATATGATGCATTCAATAATTAGTAATTCTCAGCCACGTGGGATTCATGACTTTGAAAGTATTGACAGCACTGATAATAAATATTGACAGTTCATGACTTCAAAATTATGTATGAGATAAATTTATACATTCCAGACCTTACAATACTTGTATACAGAGTCTTTCCCTGTATTGCCAGAAATAGGGGAGAAACTGCAGTTATTTTCAAATATGTATTCAATAGTTTATGTCGCTATTAGATGTAAAGACAAAGGTCTAAGTCTTATTAGCGTCGATGAAGGCAAATCGCAAAAGGCATAGGCCGCTTTGTACACTCTCTTTAACAGTAAGATGATATAACTCTAATTGAGAGAATTACTGCAAGATTTAATAGCGTTTAGCGTGAGCTGTGAAAATAATAGAAAATTATCTATAAAATTTGTTTCATGTATGAGACACAGTAGAACTTATCATAACATTAGCAAATTCATAATTAGTAGATGATTCATTGAGATGCAAGCTTCATTTTCATTTGAGTAACTAGATGCCTTACTACATGACTTGCGTTTCTGCGAAAAGATCTGGAGTTTCGTGCAGACGTGTGTTTTGCAAATCAGCTTAAATTTTCAGACTGAACATTGCATGTGTGTCTACAGTTATTTTACGGGATCATGTTACAAGTAATAAACATCATACGAGTATGTTTCTATGCTAGCATGTGAGCTGTTAGAAAATAGTGCTCATTTATCAGATTTTTAAACTCCACCCATTACAGATCGTTTCCTCACCTGCCTAGTCTCATAAATTATTTGGACATGATATGTGAATTAAACATTTAAATAAAAGAAAACTATAGGAAGCGCCTTTTAGCCAAAGAAAGTTTCCCATCGAGTGGTTGATTAGTTAAGATAACAAAATAGTGGTAATTAACTCCGGTGTCTAATCGAAGCAAAAAACCTGGCTGTATGTCTTTTTCATAAATTTTTCCATGTAAAACTTGGATATGATCAGTTTCATTCGAAAGTCCTGAGCATAGGCATCTCTGCTCTTTTATGTTTTTCTTTATTCAGGTAACCTGAGGGAAAGAAATCCAGCATAAATATTAGCACAAATTAAAAATATAAAATTATGGTCACTGTAACCTTTTTGGGTATCACGTAAATGTATCAATCATCGTATTACAGCTACCGCTTTATGGCACATTTTGAAGTACGTGTCATTTTGCATTATATGGACATTGAAATACTTGTTAGTTGAAAGCGAAATGATCCAAATTAGCTTCAATAGCTTCAATTGCAAAAGTAATATATAGTTATGTAGCAAATGTGTAATTTTATCACTGCATTCTCTGCAGTGGGATTTGTTTGTCTGTTTTCGTTTTTCTCAGCTTGTACGGCTTGCCTTTAGTTATACGATTTGAAGTTTCTTTTCCTTTTTAGTACTGATTTACGAACTTTAAATTTTTCGTTTTTAATGAGGTTAAATTTAGCAATTGGGCCAAAAAATCGTAATTCTTCATGCTGGTCACAAGATTACGTATAATTACATATTCTGTTATAGGCTTGTACATGTGCCACGATTCCTGTGCATAGTTGCATTTTACTGCATTCACCTACGTATTTTAATGAAAATTCATTACATTGAAGAAACTTAACAAACCATAAATATTTTATTACTATGCTATGGACATTATGCTAATAAACACTCGTTCATGCATTAAAACCTTGGAATTATTTCATGTTCTTTTCCCTTCTTTTAAAAATTTACTTACTTTTAACAATGTATTTTTTAAGTCTTAACTTTCATTTAAAAACTTAGTACAGGGGTACAGTTAATTCGAAATCAGAGGTTTGTAGAATAGAGTTCGAATTATCCAATGTTACGACAAAATATATCTTTAAAAGAAGAAAGAGTCTGAAGAAGACACTGAAGAAGAAAAAGTTTCCTAATGTGGATAACCTTATAAAATATATTAAACTTTGCTTTCTAAAATTAAACACATTAAAAATAAATAAAGACTTGACTTAAAATTAAACACATTAAAAATAAATAAAGACTTGACTTAATCTTAAAATGAAGCAAAAGATATGCAGTAGGAAGTGAACTTTAATTTAAAATATGAATTGCACTTTTAAGAAAAGTAGTAAAATGGATGTTTGGTTTTGTTTGTTACGCCTACATTTTTCAGCAAGCTTCTCGATTTGAAGTAAGCATTTCAGTTCATTTTTACAGGAAGGTTCAATCTGAATAAATGCTTTCAGAGTTTATATAGAGTCGTTATGACTTGACCTTTAGGACTCTTAACAGTTTCTGCATTCTCTTCTGAATAAAGTAAGGTTTCTTCTTTCTCATCTTTTCATGTAATTTTTATTTTGTCAACGTCGTTCACTTTTCCACAGACTTCCAAGTCTTCATTTACCTTATATAATCAGAACAAGTTATAAGGAATTTCTCCCGCATTTTTCGCATGCCTTCGTAGTGTACTGGTCAGCACGCTCAACGCGTATTCGAGAGGTCCGTAGTTCGAGTCCCGGACTAGGGAATTGCTCATTTTCACGTCACCTGCTTCCAAAATACCTAGTGACTCTACAAGTGGCGCCCGAACAAAGAAAAAAGGTAGTGAATGATGATGCTCCACCAACGATATTTGGTGATTGGGTCCCCTAATCTCCAGTCGCCCTTTAAAAGAAGGTGTATGTAAGGTAATTCTCCCGTCTTCTTGGCATGCCTTCGTGGTGTAGTGGTCAGCTCGCTCGGCACGTATTCGAGAGGTCCGTGGTTCGAATCCCGGCGAGGGTATTGCTAATTTTTCATATCTTCTTCTTCCTAATAACCTAATGAGTCTATAAAGTAACGTTATTATACTTAAATGTTTTGAATTCAATAAAAGCTCTATCAATATCGTCTCATTCTTCGATATGATTATTCTCTTCGGCATGCATGAATTTAGCATGATGAAAGCAGTTAGTAATTGTGCTTTTTATAACAGCATCCTATGCGGCGTATAGATCATTTACAGTTGTCAGCAGAGTAATATCATAGTTTTCACTACAATCTAAGAAAACAGTATTTGCTGTTAAGTCAGGATAATTTGCTTTAAGGTTCTGGATGATTGCCTGATCAACTGGTTGTAGCTTCGCAGTTGTGGCGGCAAATATTCAACATATATGAAACTCAGTTCTGGAAAGTTATTATGGCATGTTACCTTGTCCACAAATAAGAGGATTTTAAGCTTTTCTGTCGAAAACGTCTTATCTATTTCCTTTAATCAGTTGCTGAAAATGTATCATATTATCCATGTTTTTGTGTTGGATACATAACCAACTGGCAGTATTCAATCTCCTTTGAAACACAATGGAGTCTTGGACTTTCGAATCACTATTAATTTAAGCTTTTCTCTCCCATTCGCAAAACCTAAACCTGTAATCTCTGTTTTCTGCTTTTACCTCCTTTCCAAGCATCATCTTTAAAAATCAATGACTTGTTTGGCAAAAGTTAATTAAAAAAACACAATTTCTTTCGCCTTAAACGCAGTTTCTTTCGCATTAAAAGTATCTTTAAACTTGTAAGTAGAGAAAAGCCCCAGCACTTTCCTACCGAAATTGCGTCTTCGGTTAAATTAGAGCTTTGGCCACATACATTTTGATAAGAAATATTTTGCCTTGACTTAAATCGAGAAAGCCACTGTGACTGTATTTAAAGTCTTCAATAGCCATTCGACGTGCCAATTCATTAGCCTTCGTTTGCAATAGGGGTTCATTTATTGAAAAGTTTCGAGATCTAACCTAATGGAACCATAGCAGCAAAGCTTTCTCTAGGCCTTCTTGGAACGCATTTTTCAGGCGTTTCCTTTCTCTCCCGTAATTTAGATTTTCCCCATGAATCTAAAGCTAATTCCCAGCTTTTCAAATAATCTGACAAGGAATTTTTTAATTCCATAGTCAGCTGCTAACTTTGTTTTACATCCCCATTTAACTTTTTTTTTTGTTTTACGTCCCCATGTTTTACATCCCCATTTTACCTTTGTCACCAAAGTCAGAGATTTAGGATTTCAATATGTCGGCATCCTAAATTTCTACACTTTCACAGCACACACTGAGGAAGAAAATCTCGAGCACATTAATTTGTCTGCACTGCAAGTATAATTTATGCAACTGTCTAGAATCTATAATAAAGGCTGGTTTTTCTGAAATTCTAAGAAACTCATAACGAATAAAAAAAATGATTCATTCCCAACCCGATCCATTCATAAAGCATTCTGAATGAATCCAAGCAAGCTGGTTAGGCCAGGGAGCTTTGTTCATTATCCTCCCTGTCCAACGGGAAATTAGCACTAACATTTGCGGAAATGCAGTAGTCTGTAAGTAAAAATGTGCCGCTTTACACATGAAAGAAATGCAGATGATTTTGACACACAAAGTAATAAATACAGAATGTATTTTCTAAACGCGGAAAACGATCTTTTTTGTCAAGGTTTTTAGTTCGAATGAACCGAAGTAATGAAAATTTAGCTCGAATTAATGAGATATTTTAACATTAATTTCAAAACAAAATTTTTAAGTGTCTTTGGATTAGTTCGAATTAATGAATGTCCTCTGCATATTTATTTAAAGACACAAGATTCTCCTAAATGAAATATGCTGATACAGACTTTAGCTTTGAAGTAGAAGAAAGTTTCCTTTCTTAAGGTACGAAAAATTACAGCAGAAAACCATCTGCGCAACTTTCCGAAGATGAGAAAATTGAACTAATCACTGAATAAACAAGTAAAATTACCTTTCGCCAAACTTAATTTGCATGCATGGCTTGATCTACTTTGCAAGTGACATCGGCTGCAGCGACCGAAATTAGTTCCCGTAAAATCAATATACCATGCATAAGCCAGTTTCAGCCGTTTGTTACCAGTTTATTGGGTGTAAAGTATTAATGTTTAACGACGAGGATTCTGCATTTTATCGTCATCGTGAGGTAGTGCATTTTAAAGGAGGAAACTGTCATTACTTCCCTATTACTCTGTGAAGAAGATAGTTTTAATTTATTACGGTTGAATGGATTAAATTTTAAGTAATTAATGAGCAATATTTGCCGTCTTTTTGCTTTCTGCTACTACCTGTTGTAAAAATCTTATTTAAATATTCGCGTCTGAATAAATTTTGAACTTTTCTAGAAAGTAAAAAAGCATTAAGAGATACTCTTATGATGCTATCTATTTCGTATGTTACACATGGGTAACCTTTATGATTTACGCATTTTAATTCCTAATGTGTTTAGAAATTTCCATCGCGTAACTTTATTTTTTCATCATTGGTAGCTTTATGTACAAGATTATATTTATGCTAAATGTTACAATTTATCACATTCCTCACCATCGTCATAACTCCTTAGAATTTTAGATTTTACGCCTGTATGAGTTTATCTTGTAAGAGTCTCATACAGTTGAATACTCATTAATGATATTCCAATTTTAATGGATGTGCTGCGTTAATCATGAGGCCTAGTAGTATAGGCCAGGAGGGTTGCAGCACACTCGTATAATTACATTAATTATCGCTTTTAATATTCTTATTTTAAATAAAATTCATTATTTTTTTCAATAAGAGATCAGAGAAAAAATTATAAATCATTTTAAAAGTAACTTTATTAATTTGCTTATTTAAATTCAAATTTTATTACTGTTTGTTTCATAAAGTTATTTTTAATTTATAAAATAATGCAACTGGAGATAAATTAATTTCGTAGCTTATAAATCCAAGTGAACAATTTCGTAGTTAAAATACTTGATTTTTAAAACACGAAAATTTCAATAGTGAATGGACCCTGGAGTATTCAGAAATTTAACACTTCTGATTCTCTAATTACTGTGGTGGATATTTTTCACAATTTCTTGATCTTTATTTTGATTAAATACGTTTTAATGAATATAAATTCGTAACGAAACGAGGCTCTCATGTTCAAATATCCAAAGAATTACCAAAATTCCAAACATCATTTATATTAAATAAGTTAGACAAATATGGTAACTTAGACTGCGTTAAAAATCTTTATATTTATCCAAGAAGAAATATTATTGAATTGCATAATTTATTTAAATCTGATCTCAAGGAAACTATTTGGCTTCTATTCTTCAAATTCTTATTCTGTAAATTTATACTCTACATCCTTTTATTTCGAGCAAAGATGCTTGAAAAATGTTTAAACATTGCTCACATTTTGTAATTCTTTCAGTTTCCCATTAAAAATTCAATTTGTGGAAAAAGTATACTTTTCATATTTAGATTTCCTGGTATGAATTATAAATATTAGAAATTACATTTAAATATTCATAAATATTAAAAATATTATTATTACTATATAATATGACAACCATCGTATAAATCAGATGATTTAGAATACAAGCATTTGAATATATTCTATTTTTTATTTAATTTTAGTTTTTAAATTTATTTTATTTAATTATTTTGGCACACATTTGATGATTTTATTTTTCGATTTTCTACTTGGTAAGTGTTATTTCTGAATATGATTGTTGCCAGTTTTTGAGACAGATTTGAAAGCTGCCTGTGGCAGCTTTCAAGTCTTATCAGTTAAATTCAGAATCTAGCCAATGCCTTCATTTCTAGACGACACTAAATCTTTCGCTCACTGAGTTGATAATTTTGAATTTTCATCACAACTTTAACTTGAAATTCAGTTTTAGCTTTTGAAACGCTTTCTAATATACCTGCATTCTTTCAAATCTAATTACTCTATTACATATATTCATTTATTTTCATAATCCATTTTAAATAAAACTGGAATGTGCTAAGAGTAAACGGCCTTTAAAACAAGTAACATAATTTTTTTTAATATAACATACCAAGTCAATCCTACTTAGGTCAACAAAGAAACAATTTAAAAAATAAATAAAAATAAAAAAAATTAAAATGAGAATTTAAAAAATTATTAGTATGTGTAAAACCTGTATTAACATCAAGTATAATCCACTACAAGTTTAAAAAATGTATTTGAACTTGCGCGGAAGAATAAAAAGTATTTTATTAACGACTGAAAATTAATTAATTAATTATTAATTAATTAATTTTTCAAGTCAGTTTCTACTGAGGTCAACGACAAAAAAATTTTAAAATACAAAAAAATTAAAAATACAATGTATGGGAATTAATATATGAAAAAAACTGTATTAAGATCAAGTGTCATTCACAACAAGTTAAAAAAATGTGTTTGAACTTGAGTAGATGAATAAAACGTATTTTATTATCTATTTAAAATTTGAACAAGATGTAGGAAGAGTGTGAGCTAATAGTAGGAATTTAAAAAATCCGTAAGAACAGCACATGGCATGAGAATATATTTTGCTTGTGATTCTATGCAACAGATCTTAAATTTTCCAGATTGACATTAACCTGAGAATTAATTCACATGAATTTAAGAATTTTTAAAATATAATCAAGTGCGCAGTGCTTTAAACAATACATTCTTTCATTTGTTTCATTTTACTTTCACTTACTGAGCATTTTCTTTTAGTTCAAAAACGTATTTTGGGGTTTAAATTTAACCAAATACCGTAATTAATAAAATTTGCAATCGTAGATTACTTTGCAAAAAATAAATCCTTATGCTCCAATAAGATCTGTATTTGGCAATGATTAAAATGTTCTAAATTAAGAACACAGAAATCCTTTTCCTGTGTATATTTGGCAATTTTTATAATCTACCAATTTGATCCCAGCTTTGGAGCTACTCAGATTTTTACAGGATTTGCATTATAGTTTCATTACGTTTGCAATGCAAGGTTATTAATTTTTAATGCATACATTAGCTGAATCCCTTACTGATTCTTAAATTCAGTTAAATAATGTTTCTCATATTAGACGATATGTATTCAGATGTTATCAGAAGCTATTACATTTTTTGAGAACTGTATGTTTTTATTCATAGTTTCAAATTTCTAACTCTGCATTGCTGGACTACCAGAGGTATGACATAATTCAATCACTATATCTAGTTTCTAAGTTACTGGTGTTCGATATTAAGATAATTTTGAAATTTTTTGGATTATCCCTTGACTTCCTACGCCGATAAATTTCAGGGATGATCATTCCTCTGTGCCATGAGTGTTTTGTGGTATATGTTTTGTATTACATCAATCTATATTCATAGAAAATTTCATTAAAACCTGTCCGTTCGTTCTGGAGTCAATCAATCAAATGTCAAAATTAAGAGAATTTTGAACACTGGCGTATATACCATCTAATAAATTTATATCTTTCCGTTAAATTCTAAGAATATATATTGTAAATTTATATGAAATATAGAATGTATGAATATCGAGTATAATATGAATGTATGAGCATATTGTCGTGAAGAAAATTTTATGTTTCTGGAAATGATAGTAACAAATTATTTTTATAGCATATGTGTTGAAACGTTCTGCATATTACACTGGAAAACAATAAATAGGACATGGGGAATGGTTTGCCAGCAGAGCTTCCCAGAAACGGTTCTCAAGCAAATACTCAATCTAAATGCTTCAGCGTTTAAGAAATGAGTATTTGACCGAAATAAAAATACTTTTTGGCATCGCATCATTCTGCAGCCAAGAAAAACAAGAATGGTTTAGTACTTACATTTTAATTAATCGATGTACTTAATCAGCTCTTCCATTTTAAGCGGCACTTTATGAGGCACTCTGTAATTTAAACAGAAAATATCACAACAATTAGTATGTTCTTTTAAACTACTCATTATGTACTTCTTTAAATGTATAAAAGATAACAAAGAAATTTATTCAATTAAATTAACTGATTGGAGAATCTTGGAAATCTTCGTTTTGAGTTTCACTAATTTCCTTTTCATTTACTTTTTTATATTCAAATCAAAATTTCAAATACAATACTTTTTCGTGTTAATTAAAGATGTGGAAATCGTGTCTGATTTGAAAAATTCTTAATAAAAAGGAAACTACCTCTTTTATCAAATAAAAAAGGGAAAAGAAAATCATATATTTAAATTTTCTGTACTTTCTTCTTTTTTTCCTCGAATAAAGGTTTATGATCCAAACAAAAGAAGTTTCAGAATAATCTGAAAGAACCAGATTCCTTGAGTTTAAATTCCAACCATTTACTTTACCATAAATTTAATTAAAATATAAATTCTGAGTTTACACGGGACTTTCGAAACAGGTAGCTAAAAGGTTTTATTTCGCACGCATTTATTATTCGTTGGAAGCATCTCTTATTTATCTCTAGTTTTTACATATTCAATAATATTTTAAATAAAATATGAATTTTAAAAATGATTTCATGAAAGCTGCACTTGGAGTTAATGTCTCAATAACAAATCTAATTTTACATGCCTTTTGAACAAAACTCTAATTAACAACACATTTATTATAAAGAGGGAGTAAAAAAAAATCCTATTACAAAACGGTTACACCAAATGCTAACTATATTTACCTGAGGCACATTAAATCAAATGTTCCTATTTTACGTTGTCCGAATACTGGTAGTTGAAAAGGATACTGAAATCAAATATTTGGCTATATTTGCGGATATCGGATGCCAGCAAACAAATTTAAGATATTTATTATATTTGCTTTATAAAATTACATTTAAACTTCCGTGTTTAACTAGAGTTCTGTTTCGCATTTCTTGCAAAAGAGTTTAATAATTCTAATTCAAATACAAGATCTTTCCCATAACTCTGTGAAATGATCTTGCCGAAGATTCACATGCGTCGTAAAATTCTAGTACCCTTCGTATATCACAGCAGAGATAAGTATACACGTCAAGTATACGTCAACCAGTTTGATGGATTCTTGTTCTATTAGAGTTTAATCTTGGAAGGAGAAACGTGATTAAATGTCTACCCTAGTTAATTTGGAGTTATCGTAAATTACCTTTAAGGTGTATTAAGGCATTTAAGAGCTTAGGAATGCAGTGACATTTAACGGAGGAAACGTTAGCCTAAAACAGGACTGAAGTACAACATACATTTTAGATTAATTCCATCTTATGAACTAATGAAGTTTAAATGGGATTTGAATCCTATTTCTAGTACATGAGCTGGTTAAATCTGTTTGAATATCAGCCAAAGGGTTTGGTTAACAATAAATCTGAAATCCAGTAGTATTTTCCATATTAGGTTTCATAACTGAGATTTCTATAATATGCATAAAAATTCATGCTTAAGAACTCAGCAACGATATGCAATTTTAAACTAATTCTAAACTGCGGTGCAATTTTAAACTAATCCTGAGTCATCTACTAAGTACAAATGAATATTATTTAAATTCGCATTGTTTTTATGCATGCAGACACACATATATACAGAGAGTGAGAGACTCTAGTTTAAAGCAAAACTTGTTAGTAATCCGCGAGCGTAAGACAGTTTTACAACTTTGAAAATGCGCATGTAAGGAAAGCTATTTTTAATTAGCTGTTAATTTTAATTAATCAGTAAATGTTATTTATTTAATTACTTTTCACTTAAATCCATAAATATAAAAAAATGAATATTTAAAAATACACATTATAAATTATCTGCATATTTAATTACAAGTTCTCATTTTATTACTCAAGCGGAAATCAGTATGTAAATCATAAATAATTAAAAACCACAAACCACATGTCTTCATAATGTTCTTTGATTCCTGCATTCAAAAGGAAATAAAAAAATGAACAGTTTTTGATAGAAAAATCAAATGCACATATAATTATCAACAACAAACTTGTAATTCATTTATTAGTTCTGAATATAGAGATTTATAAGTATATTATGTTCGCAAGCATGAGTTCCGTATGAAATAATATTTTTTTTATATTACGGCTCTTCTTTTACACGCATGTTTACTTATTCAATGAGAACATCTTCAATAGTTTTCGTGCGTAAGGTTGGTTAAAATGCAGTCCAATTCTTTTCTTTTTTCTTAATAAAAAATAAATTTCTTTTACAGGTTGAATTCGAATGAGATTTTTTTTCTGTGACAGAGCCTGGATACATTGATACATTGCATTTCAAAGCTGCTTCGAATGCTCTGAAAGTGAAAATCGGAGTTTGTGCTCAGTTAAATATTAAATTAAATAACATTCGACTTTTATAACATCCGTTTCATAGTCTTTTATGAAGAAATTTTATGTTCATTTTAATTTTACAAGATTAAGTTCTTTATGCCTTTAACAAAACACATGTTATTTACAATCACTTTTTACTCAGTGCTGAATTGAAAATTTTTTTTTCATTCGTTGAATATGTCTGATTTTAAGAAACTTTAGATGCATTAATGGAAGCAAATTCAGAAGAAATTTTTAAATTTGATCAGGCTTGATAATTTTAGCATCTTGAGGCAACAAAATTCACTAAATTAAAAAACTTCCAGTTTGTTATAAGTTACAAACAGTACGTACTACCCTTTTTCGCCGTAATATAAAAACCCGCAGAGTAAACAAGTCCTTCACAGCAAAATGCTTGTCTGGAAAGATAAGGTCGGGATTTGCTAATCTACACCTGGCTAATCTTCAGAACCAGCAAGAATATCCGTTATATCTTCAGATGTGTCATCGAATTTTGTTTCATTTTCGCCATCATTGTTATTTTGATTCATAAATAATCCGTTCCATCTTTCGCCAAAACCAAACATCCTTGCTGCACCACGATTTCCATTTGTCTTTCGCAAAATGAATGGCTTTGCATCTGAAATCAGCACTGTGTTTGTTTCTTTTCGTGGGAGCCATATTTACTATTATTATATTTAATGAGCACTAGATCAACTGTATTTCATCTGTATTTCATCTAAAGCAAATGAGATTTACTAAAGCCATGCCTTCGATTTTCACTTTAAAATCACGGCTTTAAATGACTACAGAGAAAGAAATCTACTAATTCCTAATTCCACTAATGCATTCAGGTTGGAAGTGCTCTACAATAGCATTCTTTTGAACACCTGCATGGAATCCAATCCACCCTCTTTGCTGGAACATTTACTCAAGCATTTAACCCATACACATATTGTTCCGCTTATCGCTTTTCAGTGCGGTTTCCTATTGATGGAAAAGCTAGGATAAATGTTTGAATAAGTAACCTCAAAAGATAAGAGCATTGCACATGTATGTTTTAGGTTTCTTCGTGAAGAATTGGGTGCGCGTTATTCGGCAAATAAACCTAAAATTTAAAAAAAAAAATGTAGCTTTAAATATAGCGTGTTACACACCGGTGCGCATTATACGCCGGAAAACACGGTATTATTGTCAAGCCAGTGCATCAGAGATCTTTCAAATGTCCTAATTATTAATGTCCTATTATATGTGTAGAATAAATATATGTCCTGTATTTGAGGAAACTTCAGATACTTTTCACTTAGAGAGTTGTCCATGAAAATTCCAGTCTAGGATTCTAAACACATTTCATAAATGAAAAAAGCTGCAACATTTCATGGAACTGCCCTTCAGTTGTGATGTTTCGAAATCGCAGGAACACAAAACACTGAACAATGATATCGCAGTTATAATGCTACATAATATAGTTAATCCTGGACAATACTTCATGTGCTCTGCATTATTTAATCAAAATAAATCTCAGTAATTTACTCGTTCAATCAAATTTATTCCAAGTTCTGTAGCCACAAAGGAACGAAAAAAAAAGAAAAAAAAAAGAATGACTATTTCAAATGCATATTAATCGTAACTACATTAATGCCAGAATAGAAGCAATATTTTATTTCTAACTCTTTGTGGCTTGAAAAGATACTTTTCTGAGTGTTTTAATATATATTTCAATGAAGTTCGAAGCATTAAAATGATCTCCACGTATGGCATATGAAAATAAAATGATAGATAAATTCACGCACTGAAAATATATCACAACGTTCCTGTCAATTTTACATACTAATAAAGCAGGAAAGTTAATTTTAGACATCAGATTTTAAAAAAAGAAACTTTCCGGAACTGCCAGTTACATGCAATAGTATATTTAATTATTTGCACATATCATATTTTATAGTTTCTCAATAATATCCAGAAATGGCTTTTTCAATCTATCACGTGCTTTTAAGTATCTCACTAATAAATTTATTTATAATGTATAGATCGTCCCTTTAGGATTCGCAGCTTCAGAAGTGTCAATCCTTTGCAAATATTTAGATATATATTCCACATTTAAACAGCTTTAGAAGCAACCAAATAACAAAATGTTAAGAAATCTTTAGAAAATATCCTCATTCTTATTTATAATTCCACAATCTCAACATTTTTCTTCCTTAATTAATTGTTTATTTCTTGTTCTTGATTCTTTCTTATATTTTATCTCATATATTTTCTATTTTTCTGCGCATTTCTTTCTGATGGAATGTGGATTAAATTTAATCAGAGCTTTAAAGCAATTCAAAAACAAATAATGTTCATAGATTTCTTTTCTTTTCTTATTAAACCCCTGGGGAACTTCTTCCAAAATCGCTTTCTAGTATTTCTTTATTAAAGTTTTATTAAAATTTATATTTAATTTAAAGATTTGTAATCAGAATTTCTTTTATTATTGTCAAAACTGCTGCGAAAAAATAAACTTTCACAGATGAATGTTTTTCATTTAGAGGTACATACAAGCTCATATATATATATATATATATATACGCATAAATTAAGATTTTTATTTACGAGAAATGATAAAATGCTTATGCATTTGAAGGTATTAGCCGTTTAGTGGATAAAATAAAAACTCTAATCTAAATACTGTGTAATATCTGAAAACATATGAGCAGCAAGTAACATATACTCTGTCTCAAAAGAAATTTAAAGCTGAAAATAGAGTTTAACTGATACAGTGGATGCCTCGAAGAATATAGAATGTCTGCGAAATTAAATACATCATTCAGTTCCATATTTTTTGCTTTTAAGGGGATTTTAATATTCAGCAGACAAAATAAATCAAGGACCTTCTATGAATGACTACAAAGATTTACCTCAATTGGAGCAAATATTTGATTTAGTTACTAGTTTAAAAGAACAGAACTTTGTTAGAGGCATTTACGTCGTACATTATTACACGTGGTACATTATTATTACAGTCAAGTTCGTATGTGAATACTTAGAGAAGATTCCGTTTACCGTACTTTCTCGAGTAAGTACCACCAAACGTAACTTTGGTGAGCCCAGGCATTGAAACTTTTAAGAATATTCGCATAACTTTCCTCTTTCTAAATGTGTTTGAACAATGTGTTTCTCTTAATTTTAAAATGGATTCCTTCACATAGTGATTGTTTACGTCCTAAAATCAAAGATAAACTCTCGCAAACTATCAGGTCACGTCGACCATTTCCGTTGTAACTCATGCCTTCAAATTACAATTTCGCTGAGTCAGCTGCGCATTCACTTTGTATAATTTCTCATAAATGATCTCATGCTTAAAGAGTAGCAGAGAGAACAGCAGAAGCGGAAGAGATTCAAATTACAGTGAAGCAGAAATGAAAGCATTTTATTGGATACTGTAATGCTAATTTTACTATGTATGCTTAATGGAATGCTGGTTACTTTCAAAAAAAGAGTATTTTGATAGTTACCTGTAGTTTATCCATGACTATTTTTATTCTTTTATGCTCTTACTGTAACTGTTTCCTTCCGAAATTTACTTATTCAAGCAACGTTTCGCTTCCGAATTTCGGGCGATAACATCAGTAAAAAAGTTAAAATTACGCGAGGAAGTACGGTATTAAAGTTTAACATAAAATATTTGAAATGTGTAAAGTTTGACTGCAACTTGAATGAATTAATTTGAAAAGTTAATAACTCAGAGTACGGATATGTGTGCATGAATTATTTTAGTCATAGTAGCAAATGTCTTGATTATGAGAATAATAATCAAGTGGTCTGCGTCATGACCATTTAATTATTAGGAATAATCAAGCGGCTCCAAAAAATTAACGCTTTCAAGATTTAATCATTAAAATGTTATGCATTAGTCAAGTGAATGTAGATTACATTCTGTTATTACAGTAATAGTTAATGCTTCATAGAGACACATAATAACGCTCTCGAAATAGTTTTGATTCAGTTACAGGAATAATAAATTTATTATTTAGCTTTGTTTCTATCTACAGTTATCATTCAGAAATAAAATATTTAGCATCCGCTTAAAAGAATGCAGTATTCATTCAAATGATTTACTTCTAAAACCGTTTGTATACAGAGTAACTCAGTGAATTCTTAATTCTTTTTTTTTATTTAAAAAATAATTGCATTACATGCAGTGCCTTTCAAAAGTGAACACTTATAGTTTTTGAAAGCAGGACGCAGTTAATATTAGGCTTTAAGAAAATGGAAATTTTAATGACCAAATGCCCCCTCAACAGCAGCAGAAAATGCAAACCACAGGTTTTTAAATGCTAGATGGACATGCTAATCCATGGCTTAGGAATTTAATAATTTCAAGGAAGATTGCGACCAGCCTTTTATTGACCTGTTACGTTTATGAATACAAAAAACTAGTTTCATTCAAGTTTTTCTCTTTATCAACATTTTCTCTATTTTTCTTGTTTAATATATAAAATGCACTAAAATAATTTAAATTAAAATAAATGAACATAAGTACTGAAAATTTTGCAAACGAAGGGAAAATGATCATCTAGCAATGGCGAAAGGGGTACGTGTGGCAAAAAAAGTTCATAATCAATATGCTAATTGTTATAAGTATTTATACAACAAATTAATAAAGTAAGGAAAAGAATCAATTCTATTACCTTGTCATCTCAATAGTACGGTGCGTCATCATAATGTTCTTCTCAGAAATCCAAAGGAGAGACTGCACACGAAATGGTAGATGAATCCCATTTATTTAAGGCATTAACATATGTTTAAGGTAGACTATGAATAGTTAGATGTTTCCCAATACTTATGATTTTCAATACAGAGGCATTATTGCAAGAGTAAATTTTATACTTCCTTTTCGCATCAATGTGAAGGAATGTAGAATGAGTCATACAGTTCCTTTTTTAGACAACATCTATAACAGAATTTTTATCTTCCTGTTGAACATTAATTATGTCCATCCCTGAATACTAACATTAATCCTTTACTTTACTGGAGAATGTACAATAATTCTTAATATCGTTGAAGTCCTCAGGTTAGAGAACCATCATTTTCCCTATTCTTCAGATTTAACGCTACTGGAGAGAAATGTTAGGTATTATCAATGTAAAGCAGGCGATAAAAATTTATTTTCGTTAATCTGAGTATGGCTAAGCGTTCGAGGGTCTGGCTAACGGACACTGACTATTTTACCGTGGAGGACTTTCTAAGGAAACTTGGTTCGTATTCACGTTACACATTGGGAAAAGCCAGAATACGCCGCTGCCGACCTCTTCGACTGGAACTGAACGCAGTTCGAGTTGCCACTGCTCAGTAAATTTACCGTTCGACCGCTGGTGGGCCCTAGGTGGAAAAGTATCATCCATCATATTTTAATACAGCTGCCACTAGTTCAGACTATTAAGCCTTTTGAAAAGGGGTGACCTGGAAAGTCAACTATGTTTTAATTTCGATATAAACCCCGAACGTCACTATGAGTGTTGGAAATGCTTAATACTTACACTATAAAGGTGTAATATTTTATCGTAAAAGTGTAATATGTTTAAGTACACACTTATATTACAAAAAGGAGAATTTTAAGGTCAGTATGTCATCCAAAAATGACACATCGAGCTTAAATTTTGTTATGTTCTGTATAGAGTTTAAAATCATTTAACAGAATTCCATGAGTACTCTGAGAAGGCAAACAAAATCATCCGCAATTAACACAATGTTACATTACTTTACATCGGAACACTAGTAAACATCTAAAAAATTGTTTTAGGGAATTTTTCTAGTAAGCATTATCAAATGTGTCTTATTTCAATACTTTGTATGATTAGATATTTGTATGTTCTTAACTTGCAACTATAAAAGGCACATATTTAAAAAATTGTTCAAATTTTTAACTTAAAGAGTTTTACGATTTTTTAATTCAGAATAAAAGAAAACAGAGGAACAACGAAAGATATCCCGCGAAATAACATAATTTCAAATGCAACAACATAATTTCAAAATAAAAGAAGAAAGTCACGATTATTTTTTAAAATTTAAAGCAGAAATTTACTAATCTTACAAGGTATTCGTTAAGTGTCAAGGCGTTAAAGTAGTATTCTGATATGCTCAATGCAATGCTCGAAGAATTAGCTAAATTTCTGCATCAACGAACAACTTCATAGTTCTTTCATAAAATCTATCTCAATTTAGGAGTTCTAAGTACTGAATTAAAAAAGGCATCAAGTTAAACTAATTTAATATTTTTGATTCGGTTGGTCAAATTGGAGACCAGAGAAACAAGTGAATTCTAATAGAAGTTAATTCTAATAGTAGAAGTAAAAAAGGGTTACGATGTAACTGTGCAAGTTGTTTTTTGACACCGTGATATTAAATTTATTTTTAAATGAAATTTAAAATTCTTCACTCAGTAGAAAACTTGCAAAATAGTTCCAAACTCAATCACTACAGTGATATCAAGCGTCTGTTCAGAATGTGCAGTCGTAGGTATTATTTACTATCCATGCAATATTTAAAATACATCCTATGTGCTTAGATTTAAGCTTCACCGAATGCATTCAGCAAGAAATGGAATACAAATTTCGAAATTAAAATATTTCTTTAAATACTTTTGTTTCCAGTAATGCAAAATACTTGGAAGTGGATTGGACTACAAACAATAAAAAATCTAATCCTACTCATTTCGGGAAGATTAACTTACATTTTAAAATATTAATTATTATAAAAATAATATCAAATCATTTTTAGGCTTTTAAAAATTTTTATTTTATAGAATATATTTATAGATCGATTGTTTTTTGACACAACATTTCCTGCTTCAGACAGCTGATTTTATATTTGAAGTTCAATATTATGTGCTGAAAGAGACAGTTCTGTATTGTATGGTTACTAATTACTCTTCAAGAAAAACTAAATGTTATAGTTTAGTTGATAATTTTTGCTGTTACTTTAGGATGCCAAATGTATTCGATAAAGGTTTTTCGACTTTATAACTTTATGCACTTAATAATTTTGACCGGCCTTTTATGTACAGCTTTTTTACACTACTTTTTAAATATTTTAGAGATTTTTGTAAAGGTATTCTTATTTAAAAATTTAAAATGTTATTTCTTTGAACACGGAAATGAATTCCCTCATCTTCTATAAAATAATATCTTAAATAAAGGCCTTCCTTTTCTCATTAATTTCTCCCCACACTTATTTATACTCGTATTAGATATTTTTATATTAGCATTTCAACCATTTTATTCCCCATGAGTTTATTATTCAAAATATACTTTGTGCAGATTCCGGACGTGGCAGGTATTACATAAATTATCCAAAGATGTGATTTCACCTTACTTCTTTTATTTACGTTTCAGCCGATTTCATCCTTATTCACTGATGCGCTGGACCTTTCGAAATCCGGGTCTTTTGTTCGCCTCTTCTTCTTCATCCTTCCGATTTTTTTCTTGGGATGTCCGGCTCAATTAGCTTCGGATATCTGCTCGATACTCGTTCCATTCTATAATGTTGTGAATATTACTGTATATACTTATTGGAATGTACGTTTCTTTTAAAGAAATAATTTGGTCACAGTAACGAGTAATTAATACATGACTACTTTTCATTTATTGTTGTGTTACTGTAACGCCGTTTTTCGAAAATTCAATTACTCGCATAATTTTCTCGTGTCTATTTTCGAATGATAAAGATAGTTAAAAAACAGGGAAAATATTCGAGGAAACATGGTATTATATTTAACTTTATAAAGCAATGTAGGTGTTACTTTTGAATTCCAAAATTTAGGCGAATTAGAAGTAATGTATTTCCCTAATCTCTAAGACATCCCCCTTGGTAATAAGGCACTTTTACAGTTATACAAGTTTCTGAACGAATTAACTGCAACGCGTTTTATTCCATTTGCAATTAATCATTGTTATTCATACGTAGTATGAAAATCATGTGTACAATAAAACTAGCACTACTGATATTACATATTAGGTACAAAAATTTCCTTTTCAAGCAAATACATTTTAACAATTCTGAGAATAACAGTAATTGCCTTGGTAACAGAATGCATCTTTTCAAACCATATGGCATTTCTTCTGTAAGTAGAACTAGCAAACAGCAACAATTAAGAATTAAAAAATGGCTTATTTTAATAAATAGGACTAAACTTTAATCAGATCCATTTTGCATTAGATGTTTCATTCCACACTTCTCCTAATTACTTCTCAGCTATAAAGCCTCCAGTTAGAACATTTCGGAATACAACATGCAATAATCAAACAAAATGGAAACATCTTCTTCCATTTTATATTTTGGAGAAAGGTTGATGCAGCAGTTACTGATATTTTTAAACGTACTGCATTTCAAGGAAATATGATCTTTTGTTTTCCTTTTTCTAGAAAGTATGTATTTAGAAACCTTTGCCCTTCCTAATAATGAAAAATAAATTGTACGAAATATCAGGTTTCCTTAGACATACGTTTATTAATTAAAGAAAATGTTTGCTCCTCTCTCCAAAAACCTAAATGAGCAAAATTTAAGTTAATGTCGAAATTTCATTTGGCGTCTGCATACTTCTTTCTTAAACTTTTCAAATATTGAAACAATTCTAAGGATGATTCTATAGCAATAGTATTGTTTAGTTGAGCAGTAAAAGGAAAATCTACAGCACCAAATGTTTTTATTGCTTAGTTGTTGAGAAATACATTTTTAAATTTCTTTGCTTGCAATGTGTGTTTTCTACGTATATACAGTATTGTATAACAGCGTTTCAGGAAATATGTAAATTTCCTTGGAAAAATATTATTTTTTTTAAATTCCTTTCTGTTGCGTTTATTTAATAAGTTATATATATGTACATAAGGTAAAATAAGTGAATAAATACGTTTAAAATTCATCATATATTCAGTTCGGAATAATATATATTGTATTTTAGACATATGTTTTATTTTATTTCGAATTATTACCACCACCTGTAGCTGCTATCAGCGCATAAGTGGATTAGGTTCTGAACTGCAAAATTGCAGTTTAATTTGTAATAAATTAAAGTATTTTTCTTTAACGTTATGACGTCTTATTGTCATGAAAATCGCCATTTATTTATTTTGATGCTGAAACGCGCACTAGGTATTCTCCTAAAGAAATAGACGAATTCGTGGAGGAATTTTTATGGGAAATTTGTGCTATATATTACGATCACCATTATAGCACCTATGGAATTCCCCTTTACTATGGAAGCTCGTTTAGTTGGGTTTGAAATCCGGTCGAATTTC
Source organism: Stegodyphus mimosarum (assembly GCA_000611955.2). NCBI lineage: Eukaryota > Metazoa > Arthropoda > Arachnida > Araneae > Eresidae > Stegodyphus > Stegodyphus mimosarum. The sequence goes on along the minus strand of KK120729.1, from coordinate 246,629 downwards.
ATGTATTTAAAATTTTAACCAAATTATGGCTATCGGTGTCTGCCTTGGAAACAGTACCTTTTAAGGTATGTCTCCCGCCTTCTTCGCATACCTTCGTGGTGTAGCGGTGAGGAAACTCAACGCGTAACCGAGAGGTCCGTGGTTCGATTACTGGCGAGGGTATTGCTCATTTTTCATCTCTCCTGCTTCGAAATAACCTATTTATGCATAATCTTTCTTAAGTGCGTTATTTTAAAATTAATGAGTACCATATACATCTTATGAATCTCTATTATCACCTAAACAAATATAAAAGGGAAATACGTTCTTTCAATTATTCTCCTACTGAGAAATTTTAATAATAAATTGATGCTATGATTCTTTTTCCAGATATAAAATATCTACACCATTTTAAATCTTTTTCGCTAAAAGAATTCCTATCTTTTTCATTGCTTTGATTGCCCTAAGTGAGTATGCTTACTGTTTTATCACGTATTTTATTCTTTGCTGCCTTATAAAATGAACTGAACTGATTTTATTAAATGAGTTCATCATCTGAAATAGCTAACTGAAAAAGTAAATAGAATCTTTTAACGACAAAATTGTATGTGAATCTTACCTAACCGAAGCTACTACATGCCAAACCATTGCATTTAATTAGTCGATGAGCATGAAGCAAGATATGTTTCCGAACATATTTCGAAAAATCACTCGCATTTACATTATCGAAATCAGGTAATTTATTGAAGAAGAAGAAGCAGGATTTTTTTCTTGTAATGAATTTTTGGTATTTGTTTGCCTGTTGAGAGCTAAATGCAAACATTCTCTTTCTAATTTCAGCTTCTAAAACGATTGTGCATTTGCGAAAATAAGTCATAAAATTAGGGATAATTAGAGATCACGTTTAACGACGAAATCAATCTGCATGAATTCAAGAAATATTTTCTATCAAATATTTATCTTCTCATATTTAGTTGCTTCTGTCCATTACTGAAAACAACTGCAACTGTACCTTTAAATTTAAGCTTTACAAACTAATAATAAGTATTGAAGACTCGTATGGCTTCGTGAATGGTTTCATGTGTCAAAACGTGTTGTACAAGAATGATCTATTTCCGCTTTATTATCTACAAAAGTAGAAGTTTCGGTATAAAACTTTTCAAATTAGATCTGTCCTACTGGAAACAAAATCACCCAGAGTAGTTGCGGTGCTTTAAGAATATGAATTTCTGATGTTGTTTCATTTATAGTTTCAGTATGCAGTACGATATTCATTTTATTATATTTTAGTAAAATATACTACTAGATATGTTTTAGCAAGATACTTTAAAAAATTAACGATTTAGATATTTATAGATTGTGCATTTATGAAATTTATAAAGTTAGGTGCTATTTTCCTCTGACTAGCACATGTTTACTTTTGTTAGAGAAATATATTGATGAATTCGGTAATTATTACAAATTAAAAACAATTCTGTACGATCATGAAACAGAAAATGGCTAGTTACTAAATGTCATATTTTAGCTGTTTATACAAACTCATTATCAAATTAATATTTTATGTAATTCGAAATTTATTTTCTTTTATAATTGTTGCATAAATTGACTAATGTGAATAATTTCACGCATTTTGTTTCGTGAAGTCTATTAAATAAATTATAATAATTATTATAGATTATTGTTCTAATGAAAAAGAGTAATATTAACCATCATCATGAATTAGGGAATTAGAAAACGTGTAATAAATTGAGCATGAATTATGATAATTATCCGAGGAAATGTATGCTATAAATAATGGGGCATGCAGCGAATTAAATACACCCATGAAATAATTCTTGATTTTTGTGATAACTCAGTTTAGGAAACTAAGAAAATGTTTAGGCATTTACCACTAATATTTTATTATCGTGGTAGTGTTAGTCATAATATATGAAATTAAAATTTTATACGGACCATGTAGAAGGAGAGAGTCGATCAAGAAACAGTTTCGACTGCGCAGTGACAGGGAAAAAACATATTGCCTGAAGGAGCAATGATTAATTTCGGAGAGGACATTTCACAAATACAGCTAAATAGCTATGTAATTTACTCTTTGGAATGCAGAGTTCTAAAAGGTAACTTTTTAACAGATAAATGTTATTTTAGAACTGTTGCTTTCAAACAGTCATTTGTCACTGTTATACAGTTCGACGTCTTGGGTTTTATAAGGTATTTTCTCCCTCCTTCCAGCATGATTTCATGAAGTATCGGTACCTCACTTGGAGCGTATTCAAGAGAACCAGTTCCGGGGATGACATTGCACATTTTTCATATCTCCTGCTTCAAAATAACCTAAAAGCTCTACAGTTTAATAAAACTATAATGTTTTACAGTCTCTAAGGGATACCGTTTCTTTGATAAAATTTTTTAAAGAATAAATCATATAATTTTTAAAGAAAATTTTACACTCTCCTCCAAAATCTTGTGCCCTATTAAGATAAGTTTTAGTTTAGTATATGGAACTTTTTTTCAGAAATTTACTTATATGAAAATTCTAATTTTCTTTATTTTGATTAAAAAGCGTTATGTAACAAAATATGTAACAGTCGAAAAGATTACGGTTTTTGATTCACACTTCAAAGGAGACACCAAATCTGCAACCATCAAAGTGTATATTATATTGTATGTAATTAAGTGTGTATTTAATTGCAATATTTGACCTAGGATTTCAAAAATGGGTTAATGCCATAGTTCTTTTGACCTTTTAACTCTATTTGCTAATTTGGTTTATTCTAAATCAACTGTTGAAATGCAAAGTAATATTTCTATTATTCTAGTGCATAATATTCTAGTTTCGATTATTTCTAGTATTCTAAATTAACTGTTGAAATATCAAGTACGCCACTGTCTAAATATGAAGTACTTAATTTGATACCATGATATAATCTTTGTCTTTTTATATTTATATATTTCCTGCCAATAATAATTGGCCACATAATTTTCCTCCGTTTGTTATGCTACGAAAATCTGAAAAATAAGCTTATCATCACAATACTTATCATCACCAGCACATTTTCTGAGTCAGTTGAGTTACATATCAGTTGATATCTAGAGTGCTATTTTAAAAACAAAATTGTACCAATCGACCGTATTTGCTTCATTGTACAAAATCCTCCGATTGTGACAATCGTCTTCAGCTAAGAACTTCGTCACAGTATGCATCGTATAAACTTATTACTGTCATGCATAAATACGTCATGCATACAAAGAAGAAAAGAAGGAAATTATAGACACTTAATGATCCAAGAATGATTGGGCATTTTGATAATTAAATAATAATTAAATAATTTGTCTACGCGACGTGAGTCTAGCTCTGTTGCTTTAACGACGCATCAGTATCATTCTTACTGGTTTAGTTTGAAACCATAGCATATTGTACATGTGAAATCCGGACTCATTAACAAATGTCAGAATGATCGATGCTTTCTTCACAGGCTTTAAAATAATTAAAGTATTTTTAAGTTGATAAAAGGACTTTGCCATCGTCGATCATCTCTTTTGCGGAATCGTAAACTTCTATGAATACTTCTTGGCAGTTACCTTTATAACAGTCGAAGAAATTTTAAGTTTGCTTTAAAAGAATAACGATGTGCTAGTTCATTAATAGAAAATAGAATATATTCATCAGCTTAATGTTAAGTGTCATATACGAAAGAATTCATGTGCTCAGTGTTAAACAGGATACCAAGGAAGTTCAGTTTGATCACATCATACTATTTATAACCTAACCAAGTACTAAGGAAGCGTTAACATACTAATTTGCAAAGATCGCAAACTCTGGGCTGCGTTACACCTAAGCATCTGGTAATGATGCGTGTAATTAGGAAAGATCGGTAATGATCTATGAGTATTAATAAAGCTCAAATAACTTCCACCATTTGCGTTAAATACTTACATAAAACCAATTTCGTCACAGTAAGGATTTTACTATAGAATTATACAATTTTAACTCATAAAATATATAAGAAAAACAATAATTTGAGGGCGCACTGGTTTCATTACAGGTCTAGACTCATGTCCATAAATTCAGGATAATGCAAAATTAGGCAAAGGAAGAGTTAGGAGCATCACATTTTCTGAGTCAGTTGAGTTACATATCAGTTGATATCTAGAGTGCTATTTTAAAAACAAAATTGTACCAATCGACCGTATTTGCTTCATTGTACAAAATCCTCCGATTGTGACAATCGTCTTCAGCTAAGAACTTCGTCACAGTATGCATCGTATAAACTTATTACTGTCATGCATAAATACGTCATGCATACAAAGAAGAAAAGAAGGAAATTATAGACACTTAATGATCCAAGAATGATTGGGCATTTTGATAATTAAATAATAATTAAATAATTTGTCTACGCGACGTGAGTCTAGCTCTGTTGCTTTAACGACGCATCAGTATCATTCTTACTGGTTTAGTTTGAAACCATAGCATATTGTACATGTGAAATCCGGACTCATTAACAAATGTCAGAATGATCGATGCTTTCTTCACAGGCTTTAAAATAATTAAAGTATTTTTAAGTTGATAAAAGGACTTTGCCATCGTCGATCATCTCTTTTGCGGAATCGTAAACTTCTATGAATACTTCTTGGCAGTTACCTTTATAACAGTCGAAGAAATTTTAAGTTTGCTTTAAAAGAATAACGATGTGCTAGTTCATTAATAGAAAATAGAATATATTCATCAGCTTAATGTTAAGTGTCATATACGAAAGAATTCATGTGCTCAGTGTTAAACAGGATACCAAGGAAGTTCAGTTTGATCACATCATACTATTTATAACCTAACCAAGTACTAAGGAAGCGTTAACATACTAATTTGCAAAGATCGCAAACTCTGGGCTGCGTTACACCTAAGCATCTGGTAATGATGCGTGTAATTAGGAAAGATCGGTAATGATCTATGAGTATTAATAAAGCTCAAATAACTTCCACCATTTGCGTTAAATACTTACATAAAACCAATTTCGTCACAGTAAGGATTTTACTATAGAATTATACAATTTTAACTCATAAAATATATAAGAAAAACAATAATTTGAGGGCGCACTGGTTTCATTACAGGTCTAGACTCATGTCCATAAATTCAGGATAATGCAAAATTAGGCAAAGGAAGAGTTAGGAGCATCACATTTTCTGAGTCAGTTGAGTTACATATCAGTTGATATCTAGAGTGCTATTTTAAAAACAAAATTGTACCAATCGACCGTATTTGCTTCATTGTACAAAATCCTCCGATTGTGACAATCGTCTTCAGCTAAGAACTTCGTCACAGTATGCATCGTATAAACTTATTACTGTCATGCATAAATACGTCATGCATACAAAGAAGAAAAGAAGGAAATTATAGACACTTAATGATCCAAGAATGATTGGGCATTTTGATAATTAAATAATAATTAAATAATTTGTCTACGCGACGTGAGTCTAGCTCTGTTGCTTTAACGACGCATCAGTATCATTCTTACTGGTTTAGTTTGAAACCATAGCATATTGTACATGTGAAATCCGGACTCATTAACAAATGTCAGAATGATCGATGCTTTCTTCACAGGCTTTAAAATAATTAAAGTATTTTTAAGTTGATAAAAGGACTTTGCCATCGTCGATCATCTCTTTTGCGGAATCGTAAACTTCTATGAATACTTCTTGGCAGTTACCTTTATAACAGTCGAAGAAATTTTAAGTTTGCTTTAAAAGAATAACGATGTGCTAGTTCATTAATAGAAAATAGAATATATTCATCAGCTTAATGTTAAGTGTCATATACGAAAGAATTCATGTGCTCAGTGTTAAACAGGATACCAAGGAAGTTCAGTTTGATCACATCATACTATTTATAACCTAACCAAGTACTAAGGAAGCGTTAACATACTAATTTGCAAAGATCGCAAACTCTGGGCTGCGTTACACCTAAGCATCTGGTAATGATGCGTGTAATTAGGAAAGATCGGTAATGATCTATGAGTATTAATAAAGCTCAAATAACTTCCACCATTTGCGTTAAATACTTACATAAAACCAATTTCGTCACAGTAAGGATTTTACTATAGAATTATACAATTTTAACTCATAAAATATATAAGAAAAACAATAATTTGAGGGCGCACTGGTTTCATTACAGGTCTAGACTCATGTCCATAAATTCAGGATAATTTAAAGCTTATTTATTAAACAAAAGGTAAAGAGCAAAAAAAAAGATGCTATATGTTTGATATTATTAAAGAATTAGCGATTTTTTCTCCCTGGAGCAAATTACAGAAAAAACTATTTACAAAAAACCAATATTACATGTTGGTATGATTGTTAATACATTGTATGTCTCCCAGACGATGCAATTCAGTCCGTACAACGCCTAGGCATGCTGAGTACAAATTATCGTTCTGATCTTGGGGGATATTACACCACTCAAAAAGCAATGCTTTCCGAAGTTCCGGTAGACATGTAGGAGGAGGTTGACGAGCTGCAACTCGTCGGCCAAGCATGTCCCACACGTGATCTACTGGATTCAAGTCCGATGACAATGCTGGCCAGTCCATACGGGTGATATCCTCCGATTGAAGGCATTTGCTTACGATGTTTGCAAGGTGAGGACGGGCGTTGTCATCCATAAACGCAAATTGTGCGCCCATGGTGCCCCGAAACAAACGTACATGTTGTTCCAGAATGACGTCCCGATAGATTTGGCTTGTCATGGTTTCAATTTGAACATGCAAGTCAGTTCCGGAAACCAGAATAATTCCACCATAAACGAGCACTCCTGCACCACCGTAACGGTGTCATTCAATGATGTTTTCTTGGTGGTAACGGGTACCTGGAGTTCTCCACATGAAAGTCCGGCGAGAATCAGACTGCAAGCTAAACCTGGACTCCTCGGAAAACATCACACAAGCCCGGTGTCCACAATGCATGCTCTCTACTCCAGGCTAACCGCAGGCGACAGTGAGTTGCAGTAAGTGGAACGCATCTGACAGGTCTACGAGCATATAGACCAATCTGCCCTAAGCGTCTGTACACGGTCTGCCTTGATATTGTCGTACCAGTGGCTGACAAAAGCTGACGAGACAGGTCTGAGGCTGTGCTTCGCCTGTTTCTTTTGGCAGAAACTGCCAAATACCGGTCCTCGTTCGGCGTTGTAACTCTAGGGCGACCTGTGCTGTAACGTCTACTCACATTACCATCATCTTGGATTCGTTGCCAAAGCCTGGAGATGACACTCTGACCAATTCCAAGTTTGTCTGATTCTTCCAGTTGGGTACGCCCACATTCCAGACGGCCGATAATTCTACCACGTAAAAAATATCCAAATGTGTCCTCTCTGTCATAAGTATTCGGTTATTGCACTGAAATGCTCATAAAGCGCCTGCGAACAATTTTACTTCTTTGCCTGTATTCCTTATATATCACTCTCTTACACTCTCGTCATTGTGACGTACCATCGGTGTCATCTGGTTACTTCCTGAAATTTGTATATGATTCTTGAAGATGTGTGTAGTGATTTTATAGGTGATATATTTATTTTAGAGTTCGATTTCCGCGTGACTCCGAATTATCCTTAATTTACGGACATGAGTGTACATTAGGAGTTTCGCACGATAATGTAATATCTCAAGAGCAGATGTTGAAATCGCTATAAAGCGATGCTAATTACCGATGTTAGTTTGTATAATACTGTACTAATAGATGCTAACTGTACTCGTCTGTGAATAATGGAATCATGGAATCAAGCACTAGAAGAATTTCATATGCCAATGTGTTCTGTGTAAATAGCAGCTTGAAAAACTTTAAACAGTTTTCTGCATCATTGTTTTCCATTTGAAAATTTGCATAATTCTAATACAGCATGGAACGTATTAAATTAATCACTCATTTCGACTTTAGGACTATCTTCCCTTGCTTTAAAAATTTACACCCGCTTAGTCACTTCAGCTGTTCCCTCCAGACAGAGCTGTGGGTTTGAAAGTGTCTTCAGGCGTCATCAAAAGCAAACACTCGTCAGGATTAATTGTAAAGTGTATAGTTATCCCTAAAAACACTCATCGTTTCGTGTTCAAATATCCCTGAATGCAGCGAAAATTAAAAGAGGTGTTTGATGGCTTAACTCCTCACGCTCTATAAATGACGGGATTTTATCAGAATTACAGATAAGAAAGCTCATTTAAAAAGGTGAGAAATACAAATATACTTCCAGTTCCTTTCAGCTGGCATTGCAGTGGAACTACTACTGATTTGAAAACGTGACTTTAGGGTATTGTCTTTGTTGACTTTCAGATAAGAGAGTAGAGGGCAGAAATGGTTTCACCTGAGAATAGAGACAATGTTCATCATGCTTAAGTGAGACAAGAAGGCGGTTTTCAAATACGTCTTGAGAGCTGGTGAAATTCGGAAAGACATTTTTGTAAGGACAGTTTCAGCCGTAAAAATTTATTTTTGGAGAAAAAAAAGAAGCAAATGTTTGACTATTTTAGGACAGTGAAGTGGAGAATAATAAAACGCTGGAAATATTCAGAAATGTATATCTGAAACGTTACGATGGATGCAACTAAAACAGTTTGTATGAACTAAACATTTCTACCACAGTCAACTCACCTAAATTACACATACAATTCTATTTTAATCTATGAATTTAAAATGCAAGAGTTTTTTTGACTTAAATTACTATAACAAGAAAAAAGGACTTTACATATTATTTCGCTATTTGCGATTTCAATGTTTACTTTATCCGCTGACTAGTGATAAGAAATATTAATATTACAAAATAGATCCCAGCGAAACTGTTTTGAGCAAATTTTACTTGAGATATTTGCTGATTCGAGGGCCATTGTTCACGGATTTTGAAAATCCCAGTTTTTAGCTGTGTTTCTTCATTCCAATATCAGGCTATCAGGTTACTAAACGTTTTTAACTCATCTTCCTGTCATTTGGATTGCGGAAACAGGTAATATAATAAATTTAACTTAAAAGCATATCATAGTTTTCCTCGAGATTTTTCAGCTGTTACTTTTCTCTTTCATTTTGCAGTTTCAATACTCTGACATGGTATTTCTCATATCAATTTACCACTAGAAGATTTTACTTTATGTATTCGTAATTTATGTGTTTTTAAATTTTACTTTTATGAAATTTAAAAATTTTTCCTATTATTATTATTCCGATGTTTAAGATGCCGTTTAGAATAAATTTTGTGACTTTAATATGTAACAAAAATTCACATTTAAAATGCTGTAAAGCGTAAAGATGCACGGCGGGTATTCGAGAGGTCCAGGTTCGAGTACCGGCGAGGACATTGGTAATTTTTCTTCTCTCCTGCTTCAAAATAACCTGATGTATATACAGTAGCGCCTAAATTAAAAGGTGTTGGGTGATGAACCATAATTTGGCCATTGGGTCCCCTAATTCCCAGTTTTCCTTTAAATGGGGGAGTATATAAGGTATTTTCTCCTTCCTTTCTGCCTGCTTTCACAGTGTAACGGTAGCACACTCGGCGCGTATTCGAGAAGTGCAGTTTCGAGTCTCGGCAAGGGCACTGCTCATTTTTCATGTCTTCTGCTTCAAAATAAAAACCTAGCAAATCTATAATAGTAATAATACATATTATAATAGTAATATTATAAAAGCAATAATACTATAATAGTAATATTTTTTTCTACTGACCAATTAAGATTTTAATTTGCAAATTTTAATATTATTATTAACTCGGAGATATTTTATTTTATGTATCATGACATACACCATACGTGCATCGTGAGCGCTATATAAGAATAATACGACAAACGTTAAATATAAAATTAAAGGGTCTCAATTTAGAAAAATTAACAAAAGTTAAACATATAATTAAAGAGTCTCTATTTAGAAAAATTGATTACTCCCAGTTTTGGTGCAGGAAAAGGAAATAATCAAACAAAATAGGAAACATAAGAGTCCAAATGTAAAATTAGGATTTTATTTTATATATTCGTTATCTTATACATGCACACATTTTTTGTTTGTTTATTTGTTTAATGCAAAGCATGCAAGAGCTTGTAGGGATTCATGTTTAATTTTAATAACATCAATTAATAGTTAAATTTATGTTGTTTCCTATAAGCTTTCATTTCCCTAATTGTAAATGCCAGAATATTTAAATTTGATAGCGCGCGCGAAGTAATGCAAATTCTATCTTGAGGAGAAAAGGTTTGAATACCGAGTTCTAGAAGAGAAAGTTAGAGGGTGTGGGCAAGCGCTGTACTTTTTGTAACGTGAGCTTCTGCTCTGCATTTTTTGCTGGTTAACGTGGCATAACAGCTATTACTTTCCTGCCACTAGATATTCGAGGCGGTATCAGGAAATAGGTTTATCTGAGCCCTGTAGAGTACTTCTACTGCTTGCTAATATCTTCGAATTTTTAGTTTGGTTCTTGTATTTGATTTATCGCCTGAATGAGGCGTAGTGTGTTACCGTCAAGTCGACACATTGTGAATTTTAAAGAGTTAATAAAGGGTTCTTTTCATTCTTCTCCTGTCTGGTTTCTACTCGTACTTCAACTGTCACATTAGAAGTAGACAAGTGGTTCTTACAAGCTGTATGCCAAAGAGAAGGATTCCCTTCGTGCAGAATGAACCGAAACCAGATCGAACTGCCAGTTTTCAGTGACTTTATCGCTCGATATATATGTATATACAAAATTTCGGAATTTTATCATAAAAATTCGCAGAGATATGTTTAAACAAATTTGATGAGGGGGTTGATCATAAATTAAAATGTAAATGCTTACAGCTAGATTTCAGATGACAAAATGTAGAAATGCGTTATAAGCACATAATATATGGCTCTTATCTTTAATTTTATTTAAAAATTTAAAAAACTGTGTTTCCCGAAATCATATCCAGGCATAAAAAAGTGGTTGAAGTAAGCATTTATGTATTATTTCATAGCTCTGAGGCAATACTGAAATTTTGTACATGACCGTATTAGTGTATATGGGCCACATTTTGCTAACTGCGAATTTTTCTGTACTGGGGCGCATAATGTAAATTTTTTATTTCGTAAAATTTAATTCCTTCAAAGTTTTAATTGATTTCATAAAATTCTATACCTTTTTTCACGTAACTTTATAATTTATATTACATGGATATGCTCATACTAAAGTAATGAAGCCGAGGTCAGTGTTTTGGGACACCCAGTATACCAATCACAGGTACACTCACGTTTGTGAAAATTGCAACACCAAGAAAGAATCGTCATAATTGAATGCAATTTAATACACAGTTGAGTGGTAGTGGTACAAATAAATGATTAAATGTTCAAAGCAAACAAACAAGAACAAGAGATCAGAATCAGTATTTTGTGTGGCCACCACGCGCCGCAATAAGTGCTGCTACACGACGTGGCATGGAGTCAAACAAAGTTTGAATGTCTGACTGAGGAAGAGCATTCCATATCGTTTGTACGCGTACCCAAAGTTCGTCTGCAGACGCAACAGGACGAGGATCACGAGCAAGACGCCGACCAATGACATCCCACACATGTTCAATTGGCGACATATCCGGGGAACACGCAGGCCAAGGAAGAAGCTGTACCTGCTGCGCTGCAAAGAAGGATTTAACAATCCGAGCAGTATGAGGGCGGGCATTGTCCTGTTGAAATACAGCGCCTGGCAAGCTTTGAAGGAAGGGAACAGCTTCGGGCTGTAGAACTTCACGGATATACCGGTTGCTGTTCAGATTGCCCACAATTCGTAGCAATTGAGATCGTCTATGATATGCTATGGCGCCCCAGACCATAACTCCGGGTGTTCGTCCACTGTGGCGTTCGATAATGCACTCCGGAAGGTGGCGTTCACCGGCATAGCGTCTGACACGAATGCGGCCATCATGGTACCACAAATTAAAGCGGGATTCGTCAGAAAACACGACATGCTGCCAATCAGCACGCCAGTCTCTATGCTGATTGGCCCATTGTAGCCGCAGGCGGCGATGGTCGTGCGTTAGGGGGATCCTGTATAAAGGAGTCCGTGCGCGCAGTCCACACTGCAGCAGACGTCTACGAATTGATGAAGCACACAATGAAACACCTGTAGCTATTGACCACAGTGCTGCCAATTGTCTAGAGGAAGCTGTACGGTCCGTCCGCGCCATGCGGACCAGGTGTCTATCATCGCGAGCTGACGTCACATTTCGGGGTCCACTCCCGGATTTCCGAGTTGTCCGACACTCGTCCGTCCACTGCTTCCAAACGCGCATCACTGTGCTGCTGTTACGCTGCACACGAGAGGCTACTGCACGATACGACAATCCAGCTTCACGAATGCCGATGATTCTCCCTCGTTCAAACTCTGTAAGTTGTTCAAATCTCGCTCTCTTTCGTCGACGAGGCATAAGTACAGATTGAGTTAACGTTTACCACTAGCAGATAACCACCGATAACCATACACGCCTCGCTACAGCCGTCTATTTATGCGGATCCATCAGCCGTTCAGAGGGCGCTGCTCAGCATACGCATGCGCTACGGATTTGCAATTCTAATCATTTGCATATCATGCGCTACTTTGCATTTCCTGAAAATTTCAGCTCACTCGCGTAAGTCCTTCATGGTGTTGCAATTTTCACAAACGTGAGTGTATATACATTGATTACCTGTGTATCACGCACACACATACATATATATATATATATGTGTGTGTGTGTGTGCATATATATATATATAGATAGATATGTGTGTGTGTGTGTGTATACATGTGTGTGAAGAGAGAAAGAAAGAAAGTAAATAAATAATTAAATGCACATATTTAACAAAAGTAAATTTTCTTTATTATATAAATTATCGATCAAGAATTCAGCTGCACAAATTTATTCAGATACGTTTGAAAACATATTTGAAAGAAAACCTTTATTCCATCTGATGAAAAATATTCATCTTTGTGATTCTATCTAAGGAATAAAGTAAATCAGCATTCTAAACATAATCATGTCAATAAAGTACTGCTGGAGATGCATTGGAGAGTAATCTATTTCTTCCGTATTTCCATTTGTTCAGAAAAAAATTAGAATAAATTTACTAGTGACTTCATTCTATGTTGTACACGTTTTAGTGTAACTCATTGAAAGCAATTTTTACTTGATGTCACGCCTGTGGATATGCAAATACTCAGTGGTAAGAGGAAATATTTATTTTTATGCAAATTGGTATAGATACGATTTTTCGTGCGCCCCAAAGCAGCAGCAATTAGTTTTTACAGTATTCCGCTTTCGAAGAGGAACGTTGCGCGTTATGCATAATTTATTGAAACTTGAGTTGAGACAGCGTTATATTTTCTGCGTAATTTTTTATCTGCGAATTTCCAATTTTTTTAAACAGTCTTTATTTTGTGAATATTAGCTGTGAGGGATTTTACGCGTTACACGAAATTCCCTGAATACAAAACTCATACCGAAAGCGATGCCATTACTGAAACTTGTAGAATTTATTATCGCAGTTGTCTAACGCAAAAAAAAAATATCACGTAAGTTATAAAATTTATAGGAATTAAGTATTCATGCTGTTAGTAATATTTATCACAAGCATCGAAGTTTAACTTTGAGAACTCTTGCTTTATATAACATTTATGTAAATTTATATATTAATAACGCATGTTTTAAACATGATATATATTATATATATGATATAATATTTATTGCAATAGCAAAGTAATTGACATTTTCCATTGTACGTTATCCGAACTTCAATCTAATATCATATTTCCAACCTCTTTTTTTTTTAGCACCAGAGTCTAAAATACTAAAAATATTTGCTTAATTTTCACCTTACTTAACGTATTTTAGAGAATGAGGACCCCTTATTTATAAAATGGATTCATCCATGTAGTGATTGTTTTTTTCTAACTAGCAAAGGCAAACCCTTCTCAAGTTCACGCCGAACCTTTCTCTTTTAACTTTTGAGCTTTATGCCCTCCTATTACAAGAATCAACTTATTTACAGAAAAGAAAACACGAACATAACATTCAATCTATGATATCACTGAATTAGCTGCACTTTCACTTTCTCTAATTATTTATGGATGATTTGAGACCTAAGGAGTAGCAGAGATAACAATAAGAACGAGCAAAATTCAATTTAAAAGGAAGTAGAAATTAAACTATGTTATTAGATATTATAATATTAATATTACTATGTATTCTTATTGGAATGCTTGTTTCACTTAAGGGAATGGGATTGTAATAGTTGCCTGGAGTTTACTCATGATAACTTTTAATTTGTTACCTTAACCTGTTTCGAAAATTATACTATTTTGTTAAAGTTCCCGTTTCGGCTTTCGGATGAGAAAATTAGCACAGAATATTAGATGAAGTCCCCAACGAATTACTGCAATTATGTTTGAATGCTCAACGTTCATAAATATGCACAATTATTGCTCTGAGAACTGTTAAATTTATTTCCATTGATGTTTTCCATTGATGTTTGACATATTTGTATTTTATTAATTTAGCCTAACTGAGAATTATACCTTACAAACTAATGTTGTTCGGAGTTAAAACAAATAACAGAAAGCTCTTACTTACATAATTATAAATCCTGAAACTTTTTAAAAATATTTTGCAAAATTTCATAATCTAGATCACATTATTCTTTTGCAGCTCATGCTTTTATTTTGTAGTTATATATATGTGTAAAATATAAATTAATTTGGCTACATCCCCTTTCTAGAATCTAAAGTTCATAATTTGAAAACTAATCCACATTGTTTTATCTTATTAAGCCTATAATGTGGTTAACGCATTGTAGGCTTAATAAGAACAGTGTTGCCCAATCACTGTCCAAAATTTAAACAAAAGAATTCGACTTTATAAATACTCTTGGCTGAAATGCGCACTAACTCTGCCTTTCTCTTGCTGTCTTTTTCTTTCTCTTGCTCGAGCTAAATCTCGAGATTATACTGTCTCAAAGTTAAGATTTTATTTCACAAAATATACCGTCGTTTCTTAAATGTGCTGAATGTGAATCTGGAAGGCATTCATTGTTAGTTTGAAAAATGCTGTGTGGGGTGCAATGAGTGAATCGGGAATATTAATGAAGAATACGAATATAAGTGTAACGATGAAAGATGAGGCAGACCTATTGCTAAACATGATAAAAAAAACAGTAGCACGTGATAGCATGCGAATCCAAATTCTGCCTTTTTCTTTAAACGTTTCATAAATTTCGCTAACGTGTGTCTAAAAATTACGCAAGATTGCCGAATTGTTCGAAATTTGTGAATTCAAGGTCCTCCAAAGATGTTTCTGAGGAACACGATAGGAAAATATTTGGCAACAGTTTCATCTTTTTCATCTAATGCCATGAAGAAAGTAATGAATATTTCAACCGAATTTTTACAAATGTCATACATAATGAAGTGTTGATTTCGTCCCTATTTTTAAGAGTAAATTCGAGGAAAAGAGCTACGTATCATTACACCCAACAATTGTTGATGTTTACACACCGACCATTTATGATTACGGGCACCGACAAACGTGACGTCTTGTAATTTTTCACCAAAAGAGCTTATTAAAACTTTTAGTGAGAAGCAGTTGAGCGTCCTTACACAGAATACGGACTCGTCATCAACTGGTTGTTATTTTTCTATGTTTTTTAAAACATTCCTTAATGGGTGAATTTACTTCGACAATGAGAGTGTTAAACCATCTAATGTGGCTTTAATTATATGCGGCGTTGTTTAACAAGCCGGGCGTGCAAAAACGCCTTCCCGTTAGGACAGACGAAATGCAATTGAAACAAAGGTGGAGGGAGAAACTCGTTAAGATGAAGTTTAATCTACGCACAAATCTAATGATAGTTGGCTAGGTGGGAAACTTAGTTTCATTCAGGTTCAGACACTTATCTTGCTTTATATTAGGATACCCATACAGATCTGATCCTTTTGAATACAAATCATGTAATGCTCGTCAACCGTGCGAATAAATTTGAGAAAAAATTCTTTTACAAACTACCTACTATTCTTTAATTTCCAGTATTTCACGCTCAAACACTGAAGTTTTCGTAATTTATAGCTATAGAAGTAAGCTATGTTATTCGAAATTTTGCCCTTTGTAAAACTGGATACCAAAATCTAAAAATGTTGCAGAATAATTAAACAAATTAGATAACATTATTAACATCACTGCAAAAATTGGAAAGGAAGAAATAAAAACCAAAATTTGCTAAAGATATAGAAAGATATCTTTAGGAAATTTTCGTTTTTATTAACTGATATAGAAAAGCAAAATCACGCTTTGATGTCTCTTTTAAAACACACTGGCTTTAATCTCATTAATAAAACAAAATGTTATAGGACTTTCGAAGAGAACAGATATAATCTTCAACGATATATTTTTAAACAAGGATTCTACACTAACTGAACACTTAGACTTAAGGTTACACTAATAATGATTTAATTTTAAAAATTTAAATCAGAAAAAAGCATAACAACGAAAATAATCAAAACCTGTATCATGATAAAATAATACCGCTACCATAGTATAGTGAACAGTTCAAACCATACTGAGCAAGAGGATATTAACTTTGAAAGTAAACGGGAGCTTACTTTGCTTAAATAAATAATTAATTATATCAGAAACAGAGAAATAGAGAATCAGCTTCGTAAAAGGCAGTTTACACAACCCACGTACAAAACAACCGTAATAAAAACCTTGTGAATATGGGAATGACAAAGAGTAAATAAATTTAGAGTAATTTCCAAAGGCTATGTAAGAGTAAATTAATTTAGAATAGTTTCAAAAGTATATTCAGGAGCTTTAAAGTAGGAGGTAATAATATTAAATATTCCCGAATTCATTTAAAAGAAAATATTAATTATTAATTTTAAGATATCTCTGAAATTAAATTCCTTTAATACACTATTACGTATAGAATTTTAGGAAAGTAACATCAACAGATTAAAAGCACGTAACAGATTGCAGTCCCTCTAGAGCCTTAAAATGTGGTCCGAAAGAAATAGATTATTAAAAATATTAATTAGTTCGTAAATCACGAGAGTGATCTGAAACGTTGATGATAATATTAACTAGTATATGAGTGTTAATACTGTCCAGCTGTATTCTCATTTTGAACATATAATAAGAAATTACGTCAGGTTTTAAACGTTGAGAATTATTTCTTAATTCATCAGAATGACGACATAATTCTAGTTTATGAAAAAGTAATACTACGTATTCATAGCCGTAGATTTTTAAATTTATAATGAAACCTGATATGCCAAAAAATACAAATAATCTAAAACATCGATTTTGGTAATTTATTTTATAAATTGCAAAAGAATGAAGTATATATATATATATATATATATATATGCAACTTATCACACACATTTTTACAAGAGCTTTATTTTCGTTTTCGCAGACTTGGGCGTAGACATACACTTGCAATTATAAAAATTTTATAAATGACACAAAGATTTATGTTTTGGTATTTCAATTGTATAAACCTTAATTTCGTAGAAAATATTAAATCTTATATTTTATACCCTCCTTCTCTCCTTATATTTATATTTAGAATAATTTTGCACTTGTTATTGAAAAAAAGAAAATACACTGCTGGCCACGGTAAATGCAGCACCCTGAAATAAGCATGCAAATAACATTAAATTTACAACACGCATTAGCGGAAGTGAGATATGCAAATGAATAGAACTTAAGCGCGGACGCACATCACGCGCGCCTGTGGCGCCGCTTCAAAGCGCTGTTTAAAGCTTGGAGTTTTCGGCCATTTCAAGTTCGGCAAATGTGTTTTTCTTGTGGTTTTTTTCAAAAAAAAAACGATCAATTATGCCTCATAGTAAACAGCGATCATCGTTTGATCAAGTATCCGAGTTCGACAAAGGAAGGATAGTGGCCTACCGAGAGTGTGGATTACCTTTCACAGAAATCGGTAGTTGTGTTGGACGAAACCAAACAACTGTAATGCGGATATGTGACCGTTGGATTCAGGAGGGTACGACAGACAGACGTGTTCGATCGCATCCACCTCAGTGCACCACTTCACGTGATGACAGGGACACTGTGCGCATGGCAGTGACGGATCGCTCAGTTACATCACGAACCATAGCACAGCACAATCAGTCTGTAACGCATCATGCAGTGTATGCGCGTACCATTCGACGCCGTTTACAGCAGAGTGGTATGTCCGCAAGACGTCCATTGCTTCATCTTCCCTTGACGGAGAACCACAGACGTCTCCGCCGCCAATGGTGCGATGGAAGAAGGATGTGGACGGCAGAATGGAATGAAATTGTCTTTACTGACGAGTTACACTTCTTTCTGCAACACCACGATGGTCGGATTCAAGTCTGGAGACACTGTGGAGAGAGGATGCGGAACAGCTGCGGTTATGCACCGCCACACTGGTCCTACACCGGGTATTATGGTATGGGGCGGTATTGGATATCACTCTCGCACTTCTCTAGTACTCATTGCCAGTACTTTAAACAGCCTACGCTACATCTCCTATGAACGATTGACCCAGGTTACATCCCAAGCTGCCACACCAGATCAACTTTGGCGACGTATGGAAGGTGCTTGGTCTGCTGTAGCCCAAGAACACATCCAAAGTCTCTTTGAATCAATGCCGAGGAGTGTGGCTGCGGTGATCCCCAACAATGGCAGCTACTCTGGCTACTGATTCTGGAAGAAACCACACTTCACAGAAGTCTATAAATTTAATCATTCGATACTTGGTCAGCATGTTACCTACTAAATAAATTTTGTTGTGATATCTCTTGTCTTTCTTGGTGTTGAAATTTGGGTGGCCAGCAGTGTATTAAAGTACGAAACATTTGACTGTCCTTCGACAAAAATTAGTTGAGAGACGTAATCTCAAATCCCGCAGTATATGACGTCATTTACAAATTTCATTGAAGGATCTGTTAATAAATAAATTAAAATAATTGGAGGTTATTGTTACCCGTAAATATCATGCAATGGTACTCTTTTATGATTTACTGATGCTTTCAATTTATAAGTTTGTAACATCGGTTATACCTTAAGAATTTACACACATGAATTCATGAATATGCAAATACTCTTCATTTTTCAGCAGATGCAAAAAATATTACGATTTGGATAAGTGCTGACACATTAGCCTGCCAGTGTTTTCAAGAAGACGAATTTCATAAAATTCTCAAAATAGGAACTCTGTGCGGAAAAAGTTATATTGTTCAATACTTTTCACAAAGATCTGCTTAGAAGTGCTCATCACGCACTCTCTTAATATCGACAGCCATTTTTAAGGGATATTTTATATTTACTGTGTAGAAATGGAAATATTCTGCTCTTAAATTTTGTACGGCCCCTATATATGATTCCCGAATTTAATATCAAATATTTCGGTCAATTGTTATAGTATGGGAGTCAGATGTTTGTTTTATTTTTTACTCGTATAATGAGTATAAAATTTCTCTTAACGTACGTGTAAATCACGAGCGCGATCTGAGACGTTGATGATAATATTAACTAGTATATGAGTGGTAATACTGTCCAGCTGTATTTTCCATTTGAACACATAATAAAAAATTACGTCGGGTTTTAAACATCGAAAGTTATTTCTTAATTCAACAGAATGACGACATAATTCTAGTTTATGAAAAAATAATACTACTTATTCATAGCCGTAGATTTTTAAATTTAAAACAGAACCTGATATGCCAAAAAATACAGTTAATTTATACACATTCCGTATTGGTTATGGAGAACGATATAAAGAAAGGTTCTTTTTTGTGATTTTCATGAAGTCAATTTTTAAAAGGCACAAATATCAAAAAATGAACATTTGCTTTATTAGAAACATTTTTACAACTGCGATTATATGACTACGATCAACGATTACGAAAATAGAGAAGATGCTTATGACCATGATGTATGTATGTGAATACAATCCATATCCTAACACCAAAAACTTTAATTTTGAATTGTAAGACAAAAATCGATCCCTAAATTCAGCGCTGTTTAAGATTTTCAGATTTTTTTATTATAATTTTACAATGGACTCCTTTTTTTAAAATACTTGCAAATCATTTACTATGCCTTTAATTTTAAAACATCAAAGAATAAATTAAAATGTAAAATTAAAACACACACACATATATATATATATATATATATATGTGTGTGTATGTAGTATATCTTAGATTAAGATGTGCTTATATGATTCAAAGATCAAACTGTATAAAAATTACCAAATCTATCACAGGCAGTTGCCCGTGTTTTCAAATAGCATTAGTATTAGAATATTTAAATTGATTGAAGTAAAACTTGCCTTTTTTAAAGCAGCAAAAATTTCTAAAGATGCTTATTCTAAATGAATTATAAGCCGCTATTATTTTTAATTTCGACAAGAGTAATTTCTTTTTCTTTTGTAGGGTCTCATGAAGCATTACGTAATTAGATATTATAGAAGTTGCAAAATACATGCACTCTCAGCTACAAGTTTATAATACTCAAATAACTACTTAAAATTTTATCAAAACATTTTAAGTTAACAATAAGTAAGTAAAAGTAATTACTTTCAAAATGCAACTACAAATTCACCACCGACATTTCTCCTTAAGCAGAATACATTAAAAGCTCAGTTTTCTGGAAATTAAGGAATTTAATAAACATAAAGTATATTTTAATTTAAAATGGAATAATATAGAGTCCCAAATTTTTTAAAGAACAAGTATACAGTTATTCATTTTCCTTTGAAATTAAAGTAAGTTTGATCAATTTCAATGGAAATGCAACATTCGCTCAGCGTAAATAAATTTGAGCTTACTAAGCGTTTTAGCAGATAGAAGAAATAATCTTTACGCTGCATAATAAATACATATACTATCTAAAATACGATAAGGTAATTTTCTCTTCCATTTTATTGACTTATTTATATTTATTTTATTTCTCTTCCATTTTAAGGACGATTATATCAATGTTTATTGTGAAAGAATTCACTGCTGGATGGAAAAAAGAGACAGAAAGTAAATAGGAAGGGAGTCAAGTAGTGAGTGATACACCTTATCACCAAAGAAAGATTAAGATATTAAAGAAGGATTACGGCGTGTCGTAAGCTTCAACTCGGGGTATGACGGGCTCAATAAACAACGGTAATCGCATCTCTATTCTTATGTGAGAGTTTGGAGTGAATTAAATGTAACACGGTTTGAAAATATAGGAGCCTGAGAAACTGGTAAGCAGCTTCTCGTGTAAAATGAATATTTCCAACACGTACAATAAACTGAAAAGGAAAATATCTATTAATATTCTCGTAAATTGCTAAAGATTAACAGGAATATTTTTTACATTTTTTTTTTGTAAACAATCAATGCAGAGGTAGTTTCATTGCAAAAGCGTACAGGAAAATGTAAAACAACAGATGTCTTGTATTTTTAGCTCGACATCAGTTCCGAATGGGATATTAGTCTTGAAACGGGATTTTACGTTAAATCACTAAAAACGGCGTATCGCTTCTCAAATGGTAGCAAATATTATCCTCCTGTATTATATTTATAATATTTCGCCCTTATACAATATATGTATATAATCAATGAAGAATGAGCGTTAGTATATTATATGTACACTTACTGCACTGTGAAAAATGAATGGTACCTAAGAGCCATCATCAAATTTTGAGTAAAGTAGTCCTTCACCTGACTTGGAAGTCCGAATTTCACATTTCGGATTTGTTTTATTGCCTATTTTATATTTTGTAAAATTTTAACGAATTTTTGATTAACAAACTCAAAGATTTCAAAGCGAGCGGTGGCGACACAGGACAGAATAAAATAATTTTATCCTCAACGAGCGTACACAAAACTTTAATATTTAAATGACAAAAAAAGTTTTGTAAAGCCATCTAATAATAATAAAACTAAGCATTTATATGATGAAGTTAAAAATGACTGAAAAAAACAGAAAAATGTATGTCACACTTAACACTGCACCGAGAAGTCTAAACGTACATTGCTGTGCTGCTTTTAAAATGTTTTAAATTTTGTTGTTAAATTGAATATGGCGTAAGTGCTAAGAAAATGATGCTTCATAAGAAAGCTGAAAAGACAAAAAAAATAAATAAAAATGGAACAGTGAGTGTAACAACAGTCTTGTAGACTTCGAAATCGAATAACGCTCAAAATTCGAATGAAAAGCCAACTTATTGGTAAACTGTCTAACGTTCAACTCCCAATGAGCTATCTCGAATAACATTTTCATATGTTAATATCGATGTGATCTCTTCGAGCGCAAGGAGAGAACTAAAACTTTTGACTGCACATTGTTGATATTAATCTATCCAAAGAACTAAAAAAGATAAAAATTTCGACTGCTCAATGATTTCTCTTAGATTATTTTTAATTTCTTTCACAGATTAAATATTACTCGGTAAGAACATTATATTCTATTTCTTCGAGTACAAAATGCAAATGCAATTATTTTTTAATTATATATTAATTCAGTTCCTTAGGCATATAATAAAAATAGACTTTATCTATTGTTAAATTAATTATACAATTTACAAAGCATTTTCTATAATCATTGAATAATTATAATTGATTAACTTCAGTTGTATTCACCTGGAAAAAATTCCAAGATATTGCAAAGTGCAGGTCTCTTTAAATTCCCAAATCGTTACAACTTGTAGCGTTTACACGCTTTTTCTTCAAAAACTAAAAGGGAAGAAAGAAAACATTTTTATGTTTCCCAATTAAGCTCTAAGCAAGTCAGCATAAGAAGCAATTTCATTAAACTAATTTATTTAATTTTCTACTAACCAAATAACCATCATTCTTTCTTAGCCAGATAGCAAACAGAAGATGTTACAGGGCGAAAAAAGGATTTTAAGATTTAATGAAGAAAGAATACTTTTTGTTTCAAATGTTGCTTTTCTTGAATATTTTACTTTCTGTTGAAATTACTTGATTAATCAGAGAAAAGTTATGCTTTTGCAAGCAATATTTCTATTGATTTTAGTTATTTTGATGTATTATCATCCGAGTAAAATACTCATTACATAAGAAAATAAAGACTGGCCATTTGAAGATCTTGTGACTGACGCGAATTTCTTCAAAGCAGGAATCACGTTTCTGCATAGAAATGAATTATATCTAGTTATGTAGAATTTATAAATGCATTTTTTTCTTTTACTACTGTCAATATTCATATTTAACTAAACACTGAAGGAAGTCTTTATGTTTTTAAGTATTGAAAAATAAATACTTAGCATGTGATATTTTCTGCATCAAAAGTTTGTGTTTTCAAACATAAAAGAAGAAAGTAAAAATCATCGTACATTCTTCTGTTTTGCTTAATGATTTCCTTTGCTACTAAGCGTGTATTATTTGTTTAAATGCATCGATGTTAGAAAACTTCCACTGTACAGTGGAATAGTAGCTTACGAACACCTTGGATCACGAACAAATTTTCTAAACAAAAGTTGTCCTGGATAACGAAATAGGTGTTGAGATACGAACAAATAAGTCGTCGGCTAATAATGCAGGAAGTGTCTTCAGATGAAGGAAACGGCAGGGAAAATGTTCCTAGGTATTTGATCCGTAAAAATTTGTAGTAAGGTGCAAACGTTTATAGAACATTATTGCCTTGATGAAAGAAGTCTTAAGTCTTAGCATAAATATTTACAACGACATTTTCACGTCTTCCATCAGGAACATTTTAATACATAAAGGGAAACATACTTCATTAGAGAAATTTTTAATGAGACAAAGGCTCAGAGATTCCATATTAAGAGAAACTTTAATATTAAGAGAAAATGACAAGTAGAAAACCCCAAAATACAGCAGCTACTTAATACTTGTACAGAAGTGGATTTCCCTTTCAAACAATAACATTTTACGGCTTCGGCTTATTCAACCTTTTCTACTTACGCCGTCAACTTTCTTTCATAGAGATATCAAAAAATTTAATTCCAGTTTTACTACTTTTTATATGTTTAATATTGTTAAATATTATGTATAAATTAGATTTAATGAATTCTATTGATTTTGCATTAAGAACTTGCATACAATGCACTATTTCTAAGCAATTATTTGATATAAGGAAACGGATAAATTCAGCTTATATTAAATCCTGTGGGGAGAAACTGTCTCAGTTTTCAAATATTTCGGATAACATAGTGTCTTCAAAGATAAATTAAGTTCGGAAACAAATTGTAGTCATTGTAATTTAGAAAACAAAATGAGGTAGCACAGATATGCTGAGATAAACGTGCCACGAAATCCGTTCTGCATGAGAGAAAACTTGTTAACATATTTTATTCTTATATAGTATATCAGGCATCCAAGTCTCAATTAAGAACTTTTTTTTATGTTAGTTCGAAACACGTTTTAACACAAAGATTCAGTTTTTATCAGCTTTGTAGAACTGACACCTGAAAACATTAATTAAAAAAATAAGCAAAGACAAAGAAAAAATAAATTTATATTCATCTCTATAGAAGCATGTTTAAAATAAACAGCAAATGTGTATTTTATACAAGCAGATTTCATATTCATATCACACTATGTGCCGAAAACATCTGTTATTATGTAAGATGAAGGATATTGATTTTAATAACCCTTAGAATTGAAAAAATATAAAGGGATATTAAGGTCATTTAACAGTTTTATAGAGAGCTAAAATTGTAATACGTATATTAGAAGTCGCATGACTCTGTGAATAATTACATATCAAAACTGCAGTTCTGATAATAAGACTGTATTAAATAAAAGAGACACGGAGCAAAGAATAATGCTAATTTCTTCAAACATATTAATCTTAAAGTGGTTCTTAGGCGGCATTCTGTATAAAGAATGCTATACAAAAAGTGTTTCTACCCCATTTCTTATGTTGCGCGAGTCTCAAATATGCTAAATATTTTTAATATTAAAACGCCTTTTAAAATGCTTAAAACTAATTTCAGTAAGCAATTTCAGAAACAAATTCCAGATCTATTTAATATGTAGTTTGTTTTCTTTTAATCCATGTAAGTTTTCATAGAACAAAATATAAATTTTAAATTTTCAAAGGAATAATTACACGTATACACGTTGAAGCTAAATATGATATGTAACTTCTGTTTGACTTCGAAAACGTTTATTTAATCCAACTTTTTAATTAACTAAAAGAAAAAGTCACGAAAGCGAAGGAACCATGAAAAATGCTTAAACATTCTCTCTATGCGAAGAATATACGAGAATGATTAAGAAACGCAATAAAAAAAACCCTAGAACAGATTTAAATCTGGAGATTGCTAGTTAACTTTTCGCCGCTTGTGGCGTTATTTGAAAGAACCACGATTTCCTTTTATTCATTTTCTTTGCCTGCCTCTGCCGTTTCGTTTATAACTTTTCCTTCCTTCCTCGTGGCAACATCCGCTAGGATGCGTGCAAAATCTTACTTAACCTTGGTTTGGAATTCCTTTCTTAGACCATTTTATTTCTTTTAAAAACATCATCTTAGGGAAAAACCATGAACGGAAAACAAATGCAAATATTTCAGAAGCTTCAGGGAAAAAGCGTTCGAGGTTTAAAAAAAGGGAAACAAAACATTCTATGTGTGGTGGAAAGGAAAAGATTTTAGCAAAAGACACTAAATATTTGGGCCATGCCAAAAAAAAGTGTTGATTTAATTTCGAAAGAATCTCAAGTGTCAAAAGAAAAGTTTTTCATATTTTCCTTAATTTTTTTCTGCAGCGTAAAAATCATGCCTTTGTAAATAGGAAAATAATACAGCAGTTAAATATAAAATTCTATACAGCTAAAATTACGTACAAAACGTAAAATAATCATACTCTCTGATAATCATATGAAGGAATACATAAACTCTCGGACGCAGTGTGTCTTAGTTCATTTTATACTATCAATTTACAAACACTATTAAAGGTTAATTTATATTGAAATTCAGAATTTGCCTTTGGCTATGGGAAATAGTTTTATGCCTTTCCAGAATTTGCCTTTAACTATGGGAATATTTTATTGCCACGTGTAACTACTGTAAAAATTAGCTGTTTTGACTTCTTATCAAGTCTCTCCCTTTGCAGTTTGATAGCAACCTATTTGGAAAATAGTAACGTGTCGATTTTATGCTATTGTTTTCTTTTTTTAGCAAATGTAAAATTTTGTCAGTTAAATAAATTTTACATTTAAAAATCGTTGATTTTTCTTTCCTTAGTTGTCCTTATGAAATTCTTATCGTACTAATTTTATTTCATTTGCCATATTGAATGACATAACGAAATTTCAAAACAATGTAATTCTTGGGAAATTATTAATGGTCCCCCTATAAGTGCTGCTTGCTATAAAATGGTTAAGCCAAATGTGCTTTAAAATTTTAGAATTCAAATATCTATATAAGTGTCCGTTTCAAATATCCGTTCAATCCGTTCCTCTCATAATTACTAACTAGAGGTCCGAGATAAATATTCTTTCCAAAACTCGCCGCTGCAAGGGGCATTATTTATTAACATATAATAATTAGATCTATTATTAAATTACCTATTATTGTTATATTAAAGTTAAATATTTATTACATTAATTCAATTATCTATTATCATTATATTAAATTCTTCATTGCCTACTTAAATGAACAGGCAAAATAATCTAATTAGAAACACTATTTTTGAACTTTAGATTTTTCCATGTTTAAATACTATTCTTTTTCTCTCGCAAGGATTAATGAGAAAAGCTTGAAAGAATTAAAAATTAAAGTATTAAAATCATACAAAATAAACATATTTTTATTGAATAAACTTAGATAACTTTTAAATGTGGAAATTTAATGCGCTTCTTATAAATACATTCGTAGAATTTTTTTATTAATATTCATGATGTTAAGCACAATTTTAACACCCTAAGTTGACAAAAATAAGGAAAAAACAGCAAAAAGTGGTAGACGTTGATATGGAAGAAAGAAATTATTATTAACATTCACATGGTTATTCGATAATAACCATGATTTCTGTTAAACGAAGAGAAAAAAAAATTAACTTATTACTGGATTCACGTTTATTTTTACAGGGGTAAAAGTACATTTTTAGCTAAATTAGTTTCCTAGCAGTTTACATGCAATTAAAGTGACTTCACCGTAGGATACTTTTTCAAAGCCACGAAACCATAAAAAAGAAGTTTAAAAATTAAGTCAATTTACCTGTTGATACGGTCTTTCTGCTTTGAGGAAAGCCATGCATAAGTATCCAAATACTGTAAATTTATATTTAAGGCACTGAATTCAATAAAAAGAAAAGAACAAATGAAGCGTTCTTACTTTTAATGAAATACGTGTAGCGTATAATTAAAACTTTGTAAAGTAAATTTAACAGGATGAATCGAAAAACACTGGTTATTTTTTAAAATGAGATAGAACGCCAAAGAGAACTGGAAACAATATGTTTGAAATAAATTATATCGAAATTAAAGAATGGGGACTTACCGTTGATAAATGTGTAAGGTTTCGTTTTAGATTTTTGACCAATTATTTTATGTTAATCAGCTTTCCTATCCTCCTCATTTCAATTTTCCTACCAGAATGTAAATTTCTAGGTCACGTGATTTTCAAATGAGGTCGGAAAAAAGAGGATATTTAAAGGAAGGTTTCAGAGGGTAGAATCAGATCTTGTTCTGCCTTTGAATGTCACGTTGCTAAATTGATTCTCTTGCTAGTATTATTCTGCGGTGTTGCGTTATTCTCGCCATTAAGCTTGTCACACCGGCCTTAGGACCCAACCAACTTGCACATTACTCTAATTGTGCAGCCGCTGAGGCTAACTTACCTTTCTTAGTTTAATTCATTATCTTTGCTTTAAGCCATTGTCTTTTTGCAAGCACGAGCGATGCCGTCTGTTAACTTTTATTTAAATGTAATAAAAGGGTCCTTTACACCATTTCCCTGTCTCTGTGACACTTAAAAAAATAGTGATAATTTACTACCAAATCTTTATGACGTTTCGAGCATTTCAGGCTTGCAAAGAAAAGGAAACGTTATAAATTAATAAAATAAGTAAGGCTAAATTGAACAACAATAAATAATGGTAGATAAATGAAGTATTTGAGTCTTTTGAATAATACAATAATTAATAGAAGTATCATAATTATAAATAAGTGGTATAGTGTAAATTAATGCGATTATATATTATTGATCTTCAGCAATGTCAGGCGTGCATTTTTGCATTGCGACATGCGTTTTGTGCAACTAAGAGTGATACAAAAATAAAATGAAAAAAAATAAATATTAATTAAAATTGGAAATCTTTAAAAATGAAGATAAAGATAATTAGATAGTTTAGATTAAGTCACATTCATTAAGATTTACGAGCCAACCGACTCTGTTGTAATACACTGCACAAAATAATATAATTCTTTGTACATGATGGAATACAGAAACATTCTTTTTTGAAATGACAATAGATAAAGTATTGCTTGTAGACAAGCCGATTCCTGCTAAGAGAAGAACATAATTTAAAGTTTTAAATCATGTAGCTTTAAAAAAATACCTTGAAGGTTATGACCACCATTGTCTATGAATTCATGTAATCGTTTCCTAAATTTCCTCTCTAGACATTTCAACACGTCCGCTGGAAATCGCACAGTTACCGCCGAACAGCATTCTTCAACTGAAGCATATTTGCGGGACGATGCCTTAAAATCTCTGCCTTCAGATATTCTGGCTTAAAAAAAATCACAGGATATTAGATCAGTGAAGTGTGCCACCCACGGGATTTCACTTCGAATCCAGATAAGTCGCCTAGGAAATATTGCCTTCAAAATTGTTGTTGAAGCAAGGGCTATGTGGGCCGCGGCGCCATCAGGTTGGAACCAGACGTTTTCCAAATGCATTTCTCGTATAGCTGGTTCGGAAATATTTTGAATCATGTCCACATAACGTTGTGAATTGACAGTAACTGTTTGTTTATTTACTGCAAAAAAGTAAAGGCAAATATCCTCATCTCTTGACAAATGCACATCCTCCTGTCACCGTTTGCAAGTCTGCTTCAGCTTAAGAATTTATGTAACTAGGCGCATTAATACTGCGAAATATTGATGATGAATGGTAAGACAGATTTAGCCCTTTCATGGCATTTGTAAGCTGATCTTTTAGTGCGTATTTGATTTTTAGGTAACCTTTCATTGATGTAAATATTTAAATCGAGAAAACATGCATCTTTACACCAAAATTATGAAATTTGAGAGTTTCTAATTTTCTGTGACTGTAAAAACAAACAAACACAATATCCCCGCTCTAGGCTACAATTTATATCAAATATTATTTATGAAATACCAGATTATTAAATTATTTATTTACTATAGTATATTTTGATTCATACTTATGTAAATGAAGGTTAGCTAAAGCCGAAAATGTCATTCCTGCAGGAAAAAAGCCATTAATTTGGTTTAGTGTACCAAAATATTCGATGTAGTATTCCTGTATGATTACGATATGCAGCACGATTTGCTTAACACTAGAAAGTCCGCAAATTTAATCTCCCTAGAACGCCCGCCGGAGTCATTTCGACTCCAATGGGATTTATAAGGTAAACAGATTAATGAGAACACGATATTGAATATATTATTCAAATAAAACATTTAAATTTGTAATTAGGAACAATAGATGCAAATATTAATTTAAAAAAAGCATAACTGAATTTACAAAAAATGAAAAAGGCATGCTTTTCACAAAATTCATATACTTACAATCGCTTTTAAACTAAAATTTAGGAATGCAGTTTTTGTCTGTATAATCTAGCTTGCCCTGACATTTTCCGCAAACCATTTTATTGCAGGAAATACAGATATTATTAATCATATTCCCATTGCAAAGTTTTATCTCTCATTTCCTCCTATTTGGGGCTGATCTCTCTGGTTAGTCTGCTCTGTTTGCATTTCTTTTCGGTTTATCAGTAAGGTGTATGTAGTTTTGACGTATTTCGACAGCTAGAATCTGAATGAACGTCTATCTTGTAATTAGTTGTCAGTCATTCTTTTTTAAAATAATCCAGTCGTTTATAGCAGTTAAATCTAATATACTGTAGAAGGTAGGAACAGGATATATTATAGAAAGTACTTTTGCAGTGTACTTTCTAGCCATCTGATCAATTACATCGACACTACAATTGGTTGCATTATAAAAACTAATTGTTTATAGAGCTTCCTTTCTATTATTACTTACACTGACTACCAATAAGTATTTGGACACCTGTAATAGAAAAGAAAAACTAACTTCATTCAAAATCAATAGTTGGTAGAGCCTCCACGAGAGGTAATTACAGCGTGGACCCTCCGGGGCATACGTTCCACAAGTCTTTGTATGACAGCTAGTGGTATTTTGTTCCACTCGGCTTCAAGAAGACATAGACGTTCCTTTACCGATTTTGCACGAGTAGTGCACCCCTGAATTCGGCGATGCAACTCGTCCCAGAGGTTCTCGATAGGGTTCAGGTCTGGACTCTGGGCAGGCCAGTCCATTCGATGAACTTCATTGGCACCATACCAAGCCTTGGTTAACGTCGAAGCATGACAACTGGCATTGTCGTCCTGAATGTAACAGGGGTCCAACCCGTAAAACTGCCACAAAGTAGGAAGCACATTGTCATCCAAAATAGTGCAGTAGTTATCGGAGTTGAGCTTACCATGAATGGGAACCAAGGGTCCCTGCTCATGCCAGGAGAAACACCACCCGCAGACCATAATTCCACTTCCGCCAAACTTGATTGTTGGCACAATGCATTCTGGCAGGAGACGTTCTCCAGGTAGACGCCAGACCCAGACCCTGCCATCCGAACGGTAAAGGGTGAACCTTGATTTGTCACTCCAAAGAACCCGTTTTCACTGATCTGCGGTCCAATTTCGATCTACTTTGCACCACATTAACCGAGCAGCGCGGTTGGACTTTGTGATCAAAGGTTTATGGGCAGCAGCACAACCATGAAAACCAAGCAGATGTGCTTCCTTACGGATGGTATTCATTGAAACAATACTCCCGGATGAATGTTGAAACTCCTCGCGGATGAGGGCCATCGGTTGGGTTCAGTTCTTCCGAATTTCTCTGGACAGCACTCGTCGGTCTCTATCTCCCAGTTTCGTTGGTCTGCCGATTCGGGGCACATTCCGACAATCACCGCTCAGCTTCCATTTCTTAATCACATAGGCCACTATCGATTTTGAGTACTTCAGATCGCTAGATATGTCCCTTCAGGATCGGCCACATTTGTGATACCCGATAATCATACCTTTCTCGAAATCAGAGAGCTCCGAACTGCGAGGCATCTTGCATGCGACTTAAGCCGATGCTGTTTCCTACACGATATACACTGGTGTGCAAAAATTAAGGACGAGACGGTTTTTTCAATATAACTTTGTACAAAAGCTTTCCAAATCAATACTTTTAATACCGTAAGATCCCCAATACGTAAGGACATGAGTAATGTAAGCAACACTTACTAAAAGAGAAATCAGAGGGATAAAAAGAAGCTTTATTGAAAAAGTAGCATGGAGCGCAATGCGACTGAAGGCCGAAACATGCCTGTGATGGGTGTCCAGCAAGAAACATCCGGTCTTTAATAGGGGTATGATCTCCCCTGACTGCTAGGAAGGTCCCCTGACTGCTAGGAATCCGTCCTCGTGATTGGATATTGCTTTTGATGACATCATTTCCTCTACAATCAGGAACGCCTTGACTGTTCTTGGGCTCGATAGTACACCTCCATACCATTTGTTTACATTTTGATAGCAGTATGAAAAGATTATTATGAGCGTTGTATTTTTGTTGATATCAGATTACACTTCTTAAAACATTGTAGTGTAGTGAATAAAATAAATAATGTAGAGTTCCGCCACACATAGAGAAAAAATATTATTTTTTCTTGTGCTAACTCCGTAAATGTATATTAATATTAACGCAAGAGATTTTTAATAAATGTATTCTTAATTTAAGTCCCTACATATTAAAATTGTTGTGATTATTAATTCATTATTTATGTTCATTATATATCCATTATCTGTAGATGCAATCTCCGAAAGCATGAGACAAGTTAGTTTTTAAAAATAAAAAAATGACTTTGGGAGGTAACATAGTACACAATGAATTCACAATATTTATTCAGAAATAAACTGAATAATCTTAAAAAAATAAAATTTTATTTTTGAATTCAGACTAATATAGATTTGGAACACAGAAATTGAGATACGTATTTTAAATTGAGTAATATTACTTTATGAACACTACCCACTTTTTTATGTGTAAGATCTTGTGGTTTTACATAAAAATAGTGTTTGTCAGAGAAGGAAAGTTTCTTTTCTTATACACGCGTATCAAATACAGCGACAATACTGAATGAACTATTTTCTTTCATTTAAGGCAACAGAATATTAGAAAAAACATCGACGTTAACATGAAAATAACATAAAATTTGCAAAGGAAATATTTACTACAATGGTAAAGGATTAGAACGCAACAAAATTGCAATAATAATTTAGAACCCTAAAAAATTTCTAATAATAACATTCTTATTAGCACACAATGCCTTTATAGTTGGATCCAGATCGTCGTGTTTTGGTTTTTGCCTTAAATCCATGAACTCAGCTATTGATATAATCTAAGCGCTTGAGATTAATTCTGATATCAGCAGCATCTTTAAAAGATTTTATAATTTTATAAGTCCATGAAACAGGAAGCCATCTGCATAACGCCGCAGCTAATTTTTTCTTTTCAAAGAAACAAACAATAATTTTCACGCTTCCGTTTTACTCATGGCGCGTCATTCAACGAAAACAAAACCGTAAGAATCTCGTTTAAACGTCATTACCCCAAGAAAAAATGATGTTGTCGGAAAGTATGTCCAATAACAAGTACTGTGATACTTCCTTCGCAAACGAAGCAAAGCAAAAACTTTATTTAACACTTTGTAAGGTTCTACTGTCTACCTATTGTGTAGAATACGGAGAAATAGTGATTGCACCGAAGAAGGGTTAAAACTGCCCTTTATTAAACTCTATAAATTATTTACAATGCGTCAACTTGACGCTGACATACCACAACTCTGCTTGGGCGGTAACTGAAATAGTAGAATCAAACTCAAAATTGAAGATATACACAAGTATTAGAATTCAACTACAGGGCTTATACAATCCTGTATCCTACAGCACGTAGATGAGGCTAGTGCCAGCAAGATAATAGCTATTAAGCCACGTCTAACCAGCAATAACTGCTAAGCGGAAGATTGCGTAGAGCCACGCACAGGAATCTCCCTGACTCTCTCTAACTTACCCTACTGGAACGTCGATATTTAAGCTTTTTCTTTCACTGGTAGAATTTGCATTTCTTACGCGCGCTAACAAATTTAAATATTCTGGCACTGACAATTAGGGGAATGAATGATCATAGGAAAGTAACTTAAAATTAAATTTAACTGGTTATTTAAAATAAATATAAATCTCTACAACTTAAAATGGCGACATACAAGCAAGAAGAGAAAATGAATTCTAAACTATTTTAAAATAAATATAATTACATTCTTTGTGCGTTCAAAACGTTGCCATTCAGGTGCATATTAATGCTCGTCTGTTTAAATTGTACAAACGATTAGCAACATTATTTAAAACTGTTACAACCGATCCCCCAACGGAGAGACTTTTTCCTAAGGGAAAGGTTCTGTAAAATTCGAGAAAGTTTATGAACTTGGATTTCTCATTTACTTTAAGAGAAGGCAAATAAATGTCTGTCACCTCAAAAACATCTGGGTATTAGGCGACATGCACAGATCTGTCATAATATTTTTTTCAGTTTTTGAAATAGGTAGCAGACCAAGAGTATCAAGTTTTATTTTAGTGAACTTTTCGGAAATGACTGGCACTAACATCATTGAAGCCTTCTTTTTGTTATTTCCCTTCCCAACGCGCTGAAAAGCATCACGGGTTCTTACAAAATCTTCGGTTTCTTTATAACACCTCGTCCAATAAAAATATCTATCCAGCCTGTCTTTGGTCTTTTTGATACCCAAATGACCGGAAGTTTTTTCTTCAAGAACATTTCTGGATGCTTCATTTTCTTCCTTCATCGATTCCAAGATCTCTTCATCGCGTTCAGCTGTTTCCCTTTCCTTTTGAGCTCTAGTAGAGAGCGTATTAACCTGGTGAGGATGATTACCAGGTTCGTTTCTTTGTTCATTCGACAGCGCAAACGTTCGATTGCCTAATAAATGTCTTTCTTTGTCGAGTTGATTTCTAATAATGACAGCCTTGGTTATTACTCGCTCGAGATCGCAATTTAGTTCGACCTCAGCCAATGGTAAACAGA
Organism: Stegodyphus mimosarum; assembly: GCA_000611955.2. Taxonomy (NCBI): domain Eukaryota; kingdom Metazoa; phylum Arthropoda; class Arachnida; order Araneae; family Eresidae; genus Stegodyphus; species Stegodyphus mimosarum. The sequence continues at coordinate 212,334 of KK120729.1, read as the reverse complement.
TTGGATTCAAGTCTAATGGTTGTTGCACCCACACATTTTCACCCGCCAGCGGCCATACATTTCCGCCGTGATGTATTTGCGACAAGCTATATCAATACTAGCACCTGAATCTCTTAATAGAGAAATTTTAAAACCATTTACGTAACCCATACTAGTATAAGGTAATATAGACTTATCCTCTTGTTTTGCACTAATTCAGCTGAAATTAGCAGGAGATTCAGTACTATTCTTAAATGTTTGGACATTGAGGTCTTCAATGTTGATAGGATCCACATTCATAACATTGTGGATTCTTTTGTTTTTCATATTTATCATCCCTGCGTGGACTTCTAGGTCTGTGGAACCAGCTTGCGAATTAAATCCTGATGACCATTGTTTTTCAGTTTTATTTTTATTATCTGAACTCACTTTACTTTGAGTTCGGTAATTGTATCTTTCTTTTTGCCGTTCTACTACAGGCCCTTTTGGAAAATTTCCGCGGACGTTTTTATAGACATCAAGTTTTTTAGGTAATTTCTTGGATAAAATAATCTCTACCCACTCGTCAAGAAAATGATCTCTAATTTCGGGAGGAACTCGACGATTAAGTTAGTCAATCATCATCAAATCTAGCAACTGATCAAAAGTTTCAACTCCCAAGCCAGTCATCCATTCTTTGCAATAACTTTCTATTTCGTAGTTGAAATCTATCCATGTGGATTCTGTACTCTTTTGATGTTTGATGAATTTCCGCCTGAATTTTGCCGGTCTTAGCTTAAACCGTTTTAACAATAAATTCTTCACATGCTCATAGTCGTTAGCTTTATCGGAGGGTTCTCTAGCTATTAACTGTGTTACTTCGTAAGGAAGTAGTCCTATTAAATGAAATACAAATTCTTCTTTATTAATTTGAGCCCATTCTGCTTGCCTTTCAAACGGTAGCAAATATAGACTGATATCTCCATTCGCGTCTTCGAATTACTGCATAAGGTGACGCAGTTCCGTTTTTGGCCGGACCTGTCCGTTAGTTTAAGACTTTGTCTCTGCTTCAAGTCTTAATGTCTCTAATTTGTATTGTTATTTCCTTATCCGCTCTTCTTCTTCTTCTTACTTACGTTCTTCTCTTTCCCTTTCCTCCCTCTCTTTCCGTTCTTCTCTTTCCTCCCTGTCTTTCCGTTCTTCTGTTATTTTGTCTAAGACTCCTTTGACGAATAGTTCGTCATAATCTTTGCTTTCAGCAATTTCCTGTTTTAAATCGACTATTTTTAAATCTGCAGTCACATGAACTCCCAATTCAGCAGCGAGATTTTGCAAATCTTCCTTACGAGCTCTTCCTAAATAGGACATTATTTCTGTTTTTAAAATTTATGAACACTCTGTTCTTCTATTATGCTTCCTTAAAGTAGCTAAATGTAATTACTGTAATTAATTAATGCTCTCAGGAATCATAGAATTAAATGCACTCTCTTAAATACACAAATCTCAAAAATGAGATGTTTAAATTATATGAAATTCATACTCTCTGCCACATTAATTCCGACTAAAATCAAATAACAACATAGAACAGTGGATACGTTGTATATGTCTACTGTTGAACAACTAAAATAAATATTAAATATACTATCCAATAGGGTAGTAAAATAAGGCAACTCAATATTAACAGAAAGGAATAACCTCGTATCACTAATATTACGTTCAGTGATGAACTAATAAAATAAATCAATTCACTATTAACAGGAAATAATAATTTAGTTTTACTAATATTACGTTCAGTGATGAACTGATAAAAGAAAGTTGTTCAATATTAACGAGAAGTAATAATCTGTATCACTAATATTGCGTTCAGTGATGAACCAATAAAATAAAAATACGCACAATTATTCGATCTCGTCGATGCCCCCAAAAATAATAAGGTCTGTGATAATTCCTTTGCAAATGAAGCAAACTCTATTGATGGAACACAGAAAAAACTTTATTTAACACTTAAAACGGCGACATAAAAGAAAGAAGAGAAACGAATTTTAAATTATATTAAAACAAATATAATTACATTCTTTGTACGCTCAAAACGCTGCCATTCAGATACATATTAATGTTCGTCTATTTAAATTGTACAAACGATTAACAACAATATTTAAAAATGTTACAGTACGGATGTATTCCTATACGCGTGGTGCGGTGCGGAATGGTTATATGCAGTTCGTAAAAACTTCAGTGAAAGATAGACTACTCAAAGACTATTCAGAATTAAACAGTTAGGGAATGAAGCGCAATTTTCATTTGCTAATGCGCGTAGAAGAAACTATTAGAAGAACTAAAAGAGAGTTAGATATGCGAATAATAGTATTTTAATCAGGTAGCAGGTGAAATTGTGTGTGGGGGGGAGGGGAACAACCATTTCAGTTGAAACATTCAAATGTTACAGGGACAGGGAAAAGTGCACCGGAGACCAGGGGCAAATAGATATTGTCCTTTACAACTACCTATCTTCAGTTACCTGCTCGGGATCTAGTGAGGCATGTTCGTACGCACCTGCAGGTCCGGTGCAGGCACCATCGCCTTGGTTCCTGACGCATGTGAGCCAACACGCATCTCGTCCAATGTCCTTCGCGTTCATTGGATCTTCAAACGGAAATGCATATTAATTACATACTCGGCGCTCACAGCCGTTGTAATTTTAAGTATTGTTACGGGTTTCATATTTATTTGGCTATTTATTTAGAATTGTAATTAAAATTGCTTTATTTTTCCTTTGCAACGCAGACGATTTATGATGAGAAAGCTACGTCGAAAAAATAAAGATAAAAGAGCGCGCGCATTTAATATTTAATATATGTATATCTCGTAATTACTGTTGCCATCCAGAAAAATATAGAAAAATCGAGATTGTTCTAGTGAATAATTAAAAAGTTTATAAAAGCTTAATTGAAACACCTCATCTCAGTTGTAGTAGTAGCTGTTTAAAGCGAACTGCTGTTTGTTTACTTAATGCTGTGATTGATTTTAGAGAATTCGCTTTGAGATTGGATTAACTTTGTCTGTTTTGAAGTGAATTCTGTTTAAGGTTTGAGATATTGTGTTTATGGACTAATATCTCTGAAGAAATATTTTAGCATTTTGATTTGTTTCTTGCGGAAAGAATAAATTTTTGTTAACTTTTCAACGACGTGGGCATTTAATATATAAGGAACACGTACGCACGCAACAGTACAATACAAAGGTATCAGATGCTTATTACATGCATTATACTTAAAACGTTTTTCGGTTTCCTATGCAAAGTTCATTGTACTTTTGCACATTTGACATACATGGAATATATTCAATGCAGAGGACATAATACATAATGCATACATAGTACGTTACAATACATTACATAGTACACTTTTATGTCTTAGCCTTCATAATCTTAAGGGATGAAAGTGCTATTAGAGAGAGGGTGCAAATTAGTTTGATTTTTGCATTTTGTACCTTGGTATGCAATTTAGTTGGTACTCGGCATACTTCAATTGCGAACGTTTTTCGGAAGACTAGGATAAAATTGTAGCGCAAAGACACTGTATCTCGGCATGGTATATACGCCATTACTTTTATTAATTTTTTGTGTGCTCCTAATGTACAGCGAATCTCAAGTATGAGAAAAGTCCAATGTGATTTAGTATTGTTACGGATTTCGTATTTATTTAGCTATTTGTTTAGAATTGTATTTAAAATTGTTTTTATTTTCCCGTGCAACGCAGACGAATTTGAAGAGATGTCGGAAAAGTAAGAATACTAGAGTGTGTGCGTTTAACATTTAATAAATAAATATCTTATAATTGCTCTTGCCATCCAAAAAAATCGAGAAAATAGATTTTACCAGAATGTTCTCGTAAACAATTAAAAAGCTTATAAAAGCCGAATAAAACACTTCAGCTCAGTTGCTGTTGTTTTGCGCGAACTGTATTGTTTACTTAATGCTGCTATTGATTGTAGCGATTTCGCTGTGAGATTGGATTAACTTTTTCTGTTTTGAATTGAGTTCTGTTTAGCGTTTGAGATATTGTGATATTGTACGAATATCCCTGAGGAAATATTTCAGCATTTTGTTTTATTTTTTGTGAAAAGAATAGATTTTATTAACTTTTGATCGACTTGTGCATTCAATCCATTACGAACTCGTACGCACGCAACAGTATTTTGAGGTACCATTGATTTGTGAGTGCGTAATGGAAAATAAAGCGCTCTGCGTCGCCAATTTACCCACACTGGCAGCTGTCCGTAGGTCACATGTTTCTGTTGTAGAAGACGCGGGAAAGAAACCGTGATGACTTGTTATGAACCAGTTAATAAATGTGTTTGTGAGTAATTTATCTTTATGTGTTTTTGTCAGGAAATTGTTATCTGCGTCTTCCTTGTTCTGCATTTTCACAATAATCTTGCCATTATTCTGAATGCGTCTTACACTGCATTACTCTATCTTGAATGAACTTCACTTGTTACATACTCAAACAAGTGTATGTGTTAAAACTCACTCGGTTTTAAGATCATAATTTTATGCCTGATTTAAATGTAGTGGATAGCTTTGGGATAAAATCAAGCATCCTTTCAGCACATTCTATTTTATATATTAGCTCAGAGTGACAAATGCGGAAATAACTTATCAAATCATTGAAAATGATTTAGGATTTTTTTTTAAAGAATTACGAAACCGATACCTTTGTTCGAATTACGAAACTATAATGAATTACGAAAACGTAATTTGCTACAAGTGATATAACGATTAGGTTGGAACAAGGTTATTGTAAAACGTTATGTTCTATGTTAAAAATATTTTAGTTAAACGTAAGGAATTAGCTTTTATGGTCTCTTCATGGTATATTTTTATCGTGTTTACCTAGACAGTTGTTAATTCTTATATTTTGGTTGAAATTTTGTAAAAAAACTCTGCATTCATATGTCTTCTCAGGCATATTCTAAACACAATTTTGTAAAATGCAAATTTATAAGCTTCAGTTTCTTAAGCAAAAGTTATTCCTTCAAACTACCCGCTGGTTATGGGCTTGCATTTGCAAACCTTAAGTCCTCTGAGTTCTAAATGTGTTACATTCACCAACCATGTTTTATTCCTAGTAATATCTTATGCTATAAAAGCGCAGTATTCCCATTTTAAAAAACTCTGAACATTTTATCCCATCGCATGACTACTTTTATTCGATTTTGAAAGATGTAACTTAATTTTTTTTTCGGATATCCTAACATAAACTTATTTTGTAAGCATAGCTACTCCGAGAAACATTTTTCTTCGCAACGAAAAATTGAAGAAAGTTTCCGGCGTCAGGTTATATTTTACAAAGCGAATAATGCACGGGAAGGAAATTTTCTGGGAAGTAATAAGTAATGCATGATGACAATATGTAATATACTTGCCCTATACATTTTATTTACGAATATTCGACGCTTTCGGTGAAAGAACCACGGAAGATTTTGCTTGAACCTGGGACTATACAAAGCGTATTAAATAATTTAAATCAACTTGATAAGATTTGCGCAGTTCAACGTAACTACATTTGTATACTGCTGTTTTACTAATTTTATAATATCAATGAAATCAGATATGATTGCAGTGCTAGCAAGTGCATGCTAAGCAATTTTAAAAGTGTTTATATATAAAAGTCTTTATTTTAAGTTTTTATAGTCTCGTTGCTTGCGTGAACAATAGAACATGTTAGAAAAAAGGAAAACAGAAAAATGCGTGAGGCGTTGACTCACTCATCCGATCTTTCAAGGTCAAAAGGTAAAACCTCTTTCCTCATGTCCTACCGCAAAACAGCGGCCAAAATTTTTCCTTATCTACATGCTCTGCGCTTAACGCATCAGATGGAAATGCATTCTTTAGCGTTAAGTTAAGTTAGTTAAGTGTGGCGACATTTAATATTACGTATTATATTATTATTAATATTTAACAATATTTTTAGCCGAAACATTGCGTACAGTAAGAGTTTGATTAATTTAATGAGTTGATCTATTTTATTAACTTTACTGCTCATTATTTGGCAAAGTTTGAGCTATGTTATAAAATAATAATAAAAATAATAATGGTAATTGCTTTATCTTTATCGAACATTATTTACTCTCCATTTAATTTCGTGTAATCTCTTAGTCAAGTCTCAAAATGTATAATAAACTTTAAAGTTGGGTTTATTCTCTCTTTTTAATTCTTTCATTCTGATTCCCATGCAATTCATACCATGGCAAGGTTCACGCGTTCACCCAGTCAATTCATTACAGAATTGGAGGCTTACTAAATTAGATACAATAATGCAGTGCTGTATGAACAAACAGTACCCACACGTTTAGTTCAGTCAAGGGATAATACTTTTATAATAAGCATATGTGTTGAATAATTAAAACGAAAATGCAATTAATGCAAATATATATGCAGTAGTACATATGAAAAAACTGCAGACATTTTTATAATTAATTTTATAAACCAGATATCAAAATACAAAAGAATATAAAATAGAATTTCCATATTTAAACGTAATCTTAAGACTAAAAAAGAGAGATCACAATTTTAGAAATATGGGATTTCTTTTTGCTGTTCTTTCAGTGTGGACATGCTCAGTGTTTTCTATTCTTTCAGTGTTCAAGTATGAGCGAAACTGCATCTCACGAACTACACATGGATCTTTAATCATTTCAATGTGGCTTACGTTGTCATACGAGAAATAAGCAGTTTTAAATACTACAGCAGTTTCAAAATTAAGTCTCTTTATTATAAATCGGTAATTTAGCTTTCTTAAATTACATTCCATATATAATAATTTTAACCAGAGTTAGATACGTGCGATTATCTTAGCAGTAGTAAAAATGCAAATAGTTCAGTTTATTGGTTTAGAACTTTCAGAACCGGGAAGATTTATCGAGCATCAGAAAAGACATATACATTGGCAGTAATATTCAGGGTGTTCCCGAATTTCACCGACAGATTAAGAGGGATGACAAATTCGCCGACAGATTAAGAGGGGATCAGGAAGATGAAAAAATGCCGTGGAGCTTGAAGTCACAATCTACGTTGATTTAAAGAAAACCGCATAAATAATTAGCAAGGATGGGATGTCGAATGGAACAAAAGGAGCCTATAATAATGAAAAAAAATTATTTGACATAAAGCAGGATTATAATATATTGCAGTTCAATATCAGAAAAGAGATGATGACAGAGTTTTATAGGAATTCTTGGAAGTTGAGGCCGCGAAAGTCATTGCACAGCCGACACCGACGGTTGAAGTGTTGCCAGGGACACGTTCAAACATGCCCAGTGTCCTACCAATGTTTGCGGAAGAGTACACGATCCATGGTATCAGATCCTCCAATGTTTCCACAACAACAACCGATTTCAGGTAGCTCCAGAAAAACAAATCCAACGGATTGAGGTCCGGGGAGCATGGAAGCCAAGCAACAGGTGCGCCGCGTCAAATCCACCTCTCAGGATATGTAACATGGATGTGGTTACCCACCGCAAACGCAACATGTGCTTGCGCACCATCATGCATGAACCGCATGCTATGGCGCACAATGGCTAGTATTCGCTGCATCAAATCCGGAAGCACATGCTGTAGGAAAAAAGGTAATTTGCGCCACTGGAAATTTCGGGAAGAAGGTACGGTTCCAATAGCTGATATCCGAGAACCACTGGCCTGATGTTAATACCAAATATGTGTTTCACTTTCGACGAGACAGTTCTGTGGGAATTTTCAGACGACTGCAAATACGCACAGTGCATGTTGACTAGTCCTTCTCTCATAAAGCAGGTTTCATCTGAGAATAAAACACTGGAGGAAACTGTGAATCATTTTGTGGGCCATAAAGCATCGAGTACGAGCTCTACTCGAAGGGAATATTTGGCGTTACTAGGAATTGGACCTTCTGCGTGTGGAAGGAATCTACTCAGAACATTCCACCCTATTTTAAGATTCCCCAGTTCAGCTGCAACCTATTGTGTACTGTTCGACGGGAAACGGAAAATCCTTTGTAATACTCGATTTTCTATTTCATGAGTGCGCACACTGCGTCTTTGCGTGTTTACGCTGTGCATTATGCCTCGTTATTTGGAAGGATCCAGCCTCCCACAGTTGTTGATCAATGTTCGTGAAGTTGGTATGTTGCAGAGAATGTGTCGTCGGATAATGACTCCTTGGGGAGGGATGAGTTCATGGAGGACTTCTTAACGGAAACTAAGTCGTATACACGTTAAACATCGGGAAAACAACGAAACCATGCACACAGCTAGCCCGTTTGTGGGATTCAAACCTCGGACCGAACTACCAATGTTCAAAGATTTTACCGCTCGGCCCGCGGTTGATCCCTATTCACTTGTGGAGATAAAACTAAAGACAATCGTAAACTAACTAAATTTATTAAAGATAAGCTAGTAGTTCAGTATTACTCAAATTAATTTAACAAAGGTTGACTCAGAAACCTACCCTGGCGTGATATTAATCTCGCGCACTAAGGAATAGAACCTCAACTCCGACTCAGCTCATATCCTCCTTTTCCGCAGCTACTGTGTGTAGGAGGCTTTACGAAGGGGGTCCGTACGCGAGGCAACCAACCGCTCACGTCACATCATAGAAGGGAACGTTTGAGGAGGGCGCGTCAACATGTCCACTGAGCAGCTGATCAATGGAGAGCTGTTTTCTTTAAGGATGAGTCCACATTTAGCCGCCAAATTAATAGTAGGGGCTATTTGATTTGGAAGGTATCTGGAACCTGTTATCATTCATCAAACATGCGTGAAAGATATGTATACGTAAAGATATGTATATGTAAGGAGGCAGTATATTTTTAGGGTAGTATCCATTTGGGTGGATGCACAAACCTCCATGTCTTTCCAAGTAGAATAATGAATGCTCAGACCTGTAAGAGGACATCCTTGATGCTTAAGTGCGCTCTTATGCCGAGGCAGTAGGGGATAATTTCCTGCTACAGGACACCTCTACACCGCAAAGGCATCGCGTATGATTATCTGCAGCAGCAAACAATTCAGCGCATTGAGTGGCCAGCTAGATCACTGCATCCTGAACTGATACACCAAATTTCGTATTAATATTATTAAGATGAGCAGTTAACCAGAAGGAGTTTTAGAGTTCTACAAATATTACAATTCGTCCGAATTCAACTTAAACCGCCTACTTGTCACACTCAGGCTTGTTGAATTCCGTCACCTTACTCAAAGATTTATGTTCTCCCATATCTTATCTAAAAATTAAAAGGTGATCCCTTAAAGTCACGCTTTCAAATGAGCATCAATTTCCAATGCAGTGCCAACTGAACCGAAGGGCATTCCTAAACCCGTCTTTTTAAGTAAATTTGCTTTGTATGATCCTGATACAATTACAGTTTGGAAAACGCATGACCAAATATATGACCACAAATCGTGACTATAAATCTCAAAACACACAAAACTACAAGAGTGACTAAACGGATGACTATAAATCGTGACCATAAATCTGAAAAGGCACAAACCCACAAAGCTTGAACATATATTTTAGCTTTTCATTTTCGTTGCTTTCTGAGAGGTGGAAAACACTGAATCTCTCTCGGAAGTAACGATCCAGGCGACACTTAATACCGACGAGTATGTCTGGCTGCTGATACCTGATTATACTTTTTAAAGCAACGAGTCTGTCTCGGGGCGAACTTTTAATCGGTTTATAACAACTGGTTTCGCTGCTAAGCATGAACCTACATATTACTAATGTTACTAATATTACCATAAAAATAAAAAATAAGTATAAAATGCCATCTACCCGTGCAAAGATGCATTGCATGTTTAAATAAAAATTTGAAATCAATATTTCACAAAATCGAAAGGAACTGATTAAATGTTTGCAATATTTATGCAGTTTAAAAGTGGTAATATACATATTTAAGAGTTTGCTTTTCAGATCTTTCAGCGTACTTTATCAATTAACAGGCAGAATTGACAATTGTGAACTATATTGATTTGATGACACTTTTTTAGTGAAAAGCAAATGCTTCCTTTGTAAGGAGAAACTTTATAAACCCGATTTACTAAAAGCAAGGTATTTTCTGATTATTCCTTATTTTTGTGCCTTGGAAAATTGGTTGTGTAGCTACTAAATTTCAGATATTACAGCATCTGTATTTTAATAAATGTAGTTGTTTAATTTTTCAATTTATCTGCCAAATACAGAATCTGATATAGATGAATATTGTCTTTATAATTTCTAGTCAGAACTCGATAAAGATTAAACGGAGATTTGCTGAAGAAAACTTTCTAAATTAGAAATTTTAAGTAAATACTAAAGGACAAATAATATGTAAAAAGTCATCTTGAGTAGACTTTAGCAATTCCTAGACCTGGAATAAAGCAACATTACAACTTACGTGTTTTCAGTATAAAAGCTTTTGTTCCACAGGTCTTTTCTATGCTAGTTATATTACTGGATTCCCAAAAGAAATGAAATAAATAGCAAATAAATTGCCTTTGGCGACAGAATGCAATATTTAAGTACATGGAATGTACTACATAATATATTTACGAGCAAACAAGTAAAATGCAATATACGAAGCCGATTCTGACATCTCTCGTCTATTTCAGAGACTATTGTTGAAAGTGAGGAGATTGTAGAATATATGGGAAAGTATGTGTTACAAACACAGAATTAGCACAGATTTAGGATGATTAAGTACGTATCCCCCCGGTTAGGGTTTAGCTTTAGTTTCCGAAAATGTTTTAAATATTCGCTTAATTTCTGCAATTTTCGATACGTTCAAAGAATAAACTTCTCTAAACTTTAAAATGGATTCGTTCCCGTAGTGATTGTTTCCTTCTTACTAACAAAGACAAGTCCTGGATAATTACCTGTGAAAGTCATGTTGTATCTTCTAAATGTTAAACTTCATTCCAGCCTAATATAAGAACCGATGCATCATACAGTGAAGCAAACACAAACTGAGATTCAGTCTACAATTTCACTGAATCAACTACACGTTCACCTTTTCCAATTATTTATACAGGATTTGAGGTTTAAAGAATAGACAGACGACAACAAGAAAGGGCGAGATTCAAGTTACTTTGTAATGCTACTATCACTATCTCTTCGTTAGGATTTTTTTAAATAAATAATTTTGTGATAGTTACCCTTGTTTGACTTAAAATAAGTCAACGAACAATGATTATTGGAAGAGGTAAAGCAACAAGAGTCAGTCTAAGAGTTTCAGATTTTCAGGACAAGTTTCAAAGGTTTAAATATGCAACCATTTTCTTCAGTTGCAGAAGCGCAGATGACGATAGGGAATCCAGTGATAAGATAAGGCGATAAGAATGACAAGAAATTAGCCAAGCTATTGCGCCATCTATTAACCTCTATCTTCATTGCATTTCTGAAGCTGAGGAAAAAGATTTTATACTTAAGCTTTCTGAAATAGTCCTGTAATTTTTTTAATATTACGTTTATTCTTGTTTCCTTAAGTCTAAAATAGTAGTATGGCTACTTTTCATCTTGTTCCTATTGTAACTGCGTCCTTCCGAAATTAAATATATCGCATAATTTTTCCTCTCGATTTTCGAATTATAAAATTACTAAAAAAAGGTGGGGGTAACTAAGCGATGAAATATGATAATACAAAAAGATTACGAAGCATTATTTCAATCCTGTTCTTCTTATCAGTCTTGTCAAATTATAAAACTGTTAAAGACTTACGGACCCCCAGGGTTCAGTTATTGATGAAATCATTTAGCATCTTGACCACTTTCATTACTTTTCGCAAATGCAACGGCATCTACTATACGGTCTGTTTTCTTAGTATTCTATTAGAAACTACATTGTGAGGACATTTCTCAAAATGTTCTCCAAACCTCATTAGTCAAAAAGGTTTGAATGTTCTAAGACGATTTTATGCTTATATTAGAAGAGAGTTATTATTGCTCATATTAGAAGAGATACGATATTTTTTATCAAATTTGCTGTTGTCTACATGACGAATCTTGTTACATTTGCAATGAATAAATTCATCATACCCATTATTTGAATAGCTACTCAAAGTAAAATGTTTCGAAATCACAGAAACTTAGAATCACTGTAAGCCTCAAACACCTCTTAGGTATACGCCATTAGAAGTAGTAGTAACGTCATTAGAAGTTTGTTATACAGTTATTTTTGCGAAATTATAATTAATAATTCATTTAAAAACTTTGTGTTCCAAATATACTATAGATTATGACAGTTTTATAATTACTAGTAATTAAAAATTTAAGGACATGAAAATAACTAAATGAACGGATATTTTATGACTTCAAAATATTAAGATGCAAAACAAATATTTGTTTAGCTAAAACTTCTACAGACTGAACTAATAACTACTTTGATCATTAGAAAAAACACAATGATATAGATATTAAAACAGTAATATGGGAATAATGTAAAATGCTTATTTTACGTACAGAAGTTAGAGATACAGAACATTACTTAGCATGCAGAGTAATGTTTCATATAATCCATATTCCACTAAAACATACATCTTCATAAAAATTAATTTATACTGAGCGTACATATTTTGTTTTCCACATGTATGCTATTCTTTACGATAAATATCTGTTAATACTCTTTGTAAAGGGAACTTTGGTTAAACAAATGGTCTTTATATCTGAATTACTTCTTTAAATTGGTAGAAACCACTACGTTGAAAACAGCCATCAAATGAAGCAGGAAGAGTTCAATCTTTTAAACTTTAAATCTATCTCTATAGCAGTGAAAATGCCGTTACTTTAGTTATGGAAGTGCACAGTAGAATAATTATTAAAATTTTATTTATTTATAATTTAATTTAAATTATTTTTATTTCTCGTTTTATTAAAATTTCGTACAAAATTCATAACATAAAAGTTATAAACAATATCACTTGCGAGGAAGATCAAGTACATTTGTTGCAAAATACAAATAATAAATGAAAACAAAAGAGAGTAAGTCCTTTAATACGGTGACATTTTAATGCAGATAATGTAGTATTAATCACGCTGGTATCGGTATGTTCACAGCAGACTGCGAAGTTTCAGTCGCAAAAATTTGTACAGCATGAAAATTTTGGAATTAAGTCAGATTAATGCACATTATTCGCGTTTGGCATCTTCCTGATATTTATTATCTTATTTTAAGTAAGTGCATAAGTATTTAAGTATTTAAGTAAGTGCAGCTTCTAAATATTTACTTCCGAAAAGAAATATGTTCCCCGAATATAGTGTTAAGCGTTTAAGATATTTCTCTAAAAGTAACCCTTTTTAGGCTTTATAAAAGTTTTCTTATTCAGTGATGTGACTCTTTCAGGACTGCAAAAAAATGTTTTACTCTTTCATGGGCATTTGATTTAAAATCATTTCTGAAGCGCGATGTTACATGTATATACTTTATGTATAAATTAATGGATCAGATTTAAGTATTTAAACTTTAAAAAGTTAAACATCCGAAATGTGTTTATATAATATTAATTCATTCAAAGGATATAATGGAAACTGTTATATTAATATTCACATTATGTTTGAATTGACTATCATAACACCTTGTTTTGTTCCGATATTCCTCAAACAATTACTGAAATAGTAATTAATAAAAGTAATTCTTAAATGTATCCGAATTTAAAAGTTACGAATATGTTTATGATTAAGTAACATTTGTAAAGAAGCTCTTATTTTAAAATTCAAAATGCTCTGATATATGCAATTAAATATACGAACTAACACTCTACATTTTAAGCCAGACATAAATATTGATTGTAAAGGAATCAGTAAGTTATAATTATGTGGGAGGTCTGATGCTTTAAATAAATGCATTAAATAAGCAATGTATACTTATTTACATATATATATATATATATATATATCGATAATTTATTATTAGAAAATATGTTTTATATATTATCTCCAAGGAACATAAATTTAATTATACCTTGAATTATTGGAATAAATTTCAATCAGTAATTTGAATGTAAGTAATTTAGATTTTTAATGTAGTAAAATGTTTTAATAAACTGTATAGAAATATTATTTTAAACCGGAAAAAATTTTAAACAATAAAATTGAAAAGTAAAATTTAAGTTACTGGAAAGGTAGGTAGGTAGGTTACGGAGGACGAGGACGCCTGGTGTCTAACAGAGGTAAACAGGCATGTGTCTCATGCCCCCCTCTACCTAGAACAATAGCTCCCTGGAGCCCCACAAGGCTGCACCGGGAGTTTATTGAGGTTGTCAAAGGGAAGTACATGACCTTACAAGGGCGTTAATAGGGTTGTATTACAAATTGAAGAGGTAAGCTGTGGTGTTACAGATGGTAAATACCTGAAATAAAAATGCAAAAAGATATATACATAAAAGACATAAACAAATGATACACAAGACACAAATCGCAAAATACATAAGCACACAACACATAAAACAGGTACATATACGTAATCACTTAAAGCACAGAAAGACATACACACATATTGATACGCATAAATACAGGTGGGGATGCACTGGTACATAGAGGCGCGAAAGGCAGAGTACTTGCGAATTATTAATATTGCACACTTTCAATTAATGGACATAGAAGCTTAAACACACACAGTTGTTGCGATGAGCGATTGTTAATACTAGTCCATTGGACAAGTGGTGGAACTTCTCGTCACTACACCAGAGCGTGGAGTCCGAAGTCTGCTGACCATGTCATTTTAGCACGGTTGGCAAAGGTCTGTGCCCAATGCCGCGATGGTATTAATGATGCTGGAGATTGAATTATACCGCTCTTTATGCGTTATAAGGAATCGGTGATAGGCGCCCTATTATTTGTAGGTAGCGGGAGATGGTGTGCCGTCGTTCAAATACGTAATGATCTGGTAACCCATCTGATCCACAGACACAGACATCGGTATTTGAGATGCTATGGCGATTGTAGTAACTTAGAAACGGGCCGTGACCCGTGATGAAGTAGGTGAGAGGTGCTACGGCGAAGAGTCGGTCAGTGGAAACTTTCGGAAGGTGGTTGAAAGTCCGTCTGCCTGTCTCGCATTCGGTCCACTCTCGGTGTCATTGGTTCATTCCATGCTCTCGTAGGAGGCCATTTAGATAAGAAGATGGTGCAGGTACGGTGATGAGTTGGACTGCCGAGTTGGCAATTGCATCTTTGGCCAACTTGTCTGCAGCTTCGTTGCTCTCATTATCCGCGTGGGCTTTTACCCATACCAGGTTGAGATTGCATTGAGGGTGTTGCGTAAGGAGACGTTGGAGACTGAGTATGAGCACTGAGACATGATGAGGAATCTCAAGTGCAAGTAGAGTTGACAGGCTATCGGTATAGATGGTTGCTCGTGGAATCTGGTTATCTATAAGATGTTATACTGGAAGGGTAGTTATTGTTATTGATCGAAAACTCATTGACGTGTCAAAGTGAGTATTTAAGACCTGCTTTTTAAGAAACAAAATAATAAAAGCAACCGTAATAATCCGAAAAATCAATCTGTTGATTAATAGAGTTATGATAATCTATTCCTAAACTTTCAAAAGATGGTAGATTTGGATGTCTGTTAGGTAAATATTTGTAAATTTCGTAATTAATGTTTGTATATAATGTAAATTGAAAGTTGTTTTCTGAAATTGTGTTCTTTTACTAACTAATGGGCCTATTTCACATTTCTCAGTCTGGTAAATGTCACTTTACCAGTGAAGATACTTCCTACCTCTTTATGATTTTAGATCATTAGGTAGAAATAATTTTTTTTTGTTTGATAATTTTTTTCAAAGAAACTAATCTTTGGCGACAACTTTAACTAAACCATAAGTTTCTTTCGCAAACATTATGGCAAACCTATCACATAGTACCACTGTCTCCTTTCACATTAAATACGACAGCCCTAGTACATTCCTTCACTGAGTATATTTACAGCTGCAGTCATTTCATTCCAAATTTTGCAAACCATTAGATTAATATTAATTTCATTTCTGGCATCAATTTGTACCTAAATTTGTAATAAAATACCTACCTTTGATTTTGCGTATAAATCTGAAAGAATGTAAAAAATACCTAACTTTTACGTATAAATATAAAAGATTGCATAAAATGTATATAAGGGCTTAAGTTTTAATTTATACATTGCCATTGGTTTAAAATATCTTCTTTTTTATATATTTCGATTACTTTATATTAATTTGTACAGGTCACAATAGTTTTTATTGTTTTTACAACATTGTGAGAGTGTCGGGGAGTGTTTTGTTCTTAATGTCAGGAACTTTAGTTCCGTTCTTAACACGTACCTTAAATTAAGCAGAAAATCTTACTCACTTTTATTTTCGGTTTTATTAAAGGCAAGAATTTGGCTCAAGCAGACTACTTATCTTTCTCATTTTTGAGTTTTGTTCATAACTTATGATTTAAGTACAGCAAAATAACTAATTTGATCCCTACTTAAAAAAAGGCGAAACATTCTCAATTAATTGGGTTTTTGTTAATTTAATAGTGGATTGGTTTATTCCCCTTGACAAGTTAATTAATCTACGGTTAATAACAATGACTACCTTTCCAGTACTTTAAATTTTACCTTTTCATTTTACTATTCAAAAATTTTCCAGTTTAAAATAATATTTCTATGCATCTTATTAAAATATTTTTACTACAATAGAAATCTAAATCAATTATGCTTAAAATATTGTCTCAAATTTATTCCAATAATTCAACGCATTAATTAAATTAATGTTTCTTGGACATGATATGTTAAAAAAAATTCCAATAATACATTCTTGATTTATTGCTTGGCAGCTTTAGCGTTCAAAATAAAAGTAATTAAAATAAATTAAAAAGGCCTATGACTTGCGCTTAAGCTGCTGAGTAATAAACTAATAATTCATATTAATTTATAATAAGAAAACTTTCCATATACCACTTCCAAGGAACAGAAATTCAATTTAAAACCATGAATGAAAATGAAATTAGTCAGTATTTTAATTGGTGTTTTAAATTAATGTTTTCTAAACTTCCTTTGCTTTAAAAACATAAAAATCTGCTAAGAAAATACCAAAATCAAAAGCAAAAATGTTAATTATTGAGAAAGTAGCTATAGTCATTGGTCGCAGATTAGTCGACTTCTCTAAGGTAGAAACCGATCTGCCATCAATTAACAACAACTAAATTAAGAGAGAGTGTTTCATCTCACTTCCGAGAAAGCATTAAATTCTTTGCTAGATTCAAAACATAAGTCACAATTAATACTCAGTCAAAATAAAGACATTAGTCCAATTAAGCCAAAAGAATCCTGTTAAGCAAAATAAATAGCAAATAAACTTTAAAATTAAAGTTTCTCACTAAGAACATAATTAACTGATCTGTGTGCTTACTTTAGAATAAGGGTGCTTTACATAATTACTAACTGGGGGCTTACTTTTTATCATACAGTATCATTATCAACGTCAAATACAAAAGTATACGTTTTAGAACATCAAAAGGTAATTTAAAATCAATATTTGAAGTTTTTAATTTTGCTTATAATATTTTTGAGGTTAAAGATTTTTCTTAGCAGATTTTTATATTTTTAAAGCAAATGAGGTTTAGAAAATACTAGTATAAAATATTAATTACAATGCTGACTAAATCTTTTTTTTCATTTATGACTTTAAATTGAATTTCTGTTCCTTGGAGATGGTATATGGAAAGTTTTCTTATATATATATATATATATATAAAATAATAATAATTAAAAAAAAAAGAGGGAACAACATCATGCCATCATTTTAAAATACCCTGTTTACAAGCAAGAATTTCACCAAATTTGTTTTGGTGAAAGTACAGAGATTAGTTGTCTGTTTTAAGTCCAATCAAATATGATTTATTTTACAATACTTTATATCATTACTGGATTTCAGATACTGAGCATAACTAGAGTCCTATTTTTTGCCATAACTAATACTTGACTAAAAAATAATCAGTAACGTCTATTCATGTCAAAGGGTAAATGCTTTAAATAAATGCGTTAAATTAAAAATTGTATATGAAGTTATGTATTGTGTACATATATATATGCAAATATACGCATATATATTTTTTAAGTCAGACTCAATTCTGGATTATAAAATAATTAGCAAATTGAAATTTTCAGGGAAAATTAATGTTTTAAATAAATGCGTTAAGTGTATATATGCACACATGCACGCATGAAGTGGAGCATTTTCGATTATCTATTTCGAAAGTAATATACTCTACCCTAGAGAAAATGAAACTTCAAATATTTTATATCATCGTTTTAGCTGTACTTTCCATTTATGTACACGCTCTGCAGACTCTAATACTGCACTTTGCGAGACATTTGGAAGTTATCTGTGATACACTATGTGTGCCAAATTAATACTTTTCCTAAATGTGTTTGTCTACTTGCATTGAGTGGACGGACAACATCGGAAGACATCTGCAAACAGCCTTGTGGCCTTGACTACCAGTAGCTATAGTGCGTCTATTCCGCGACCTAGGTTACAAGCAGTAGCTGAGGCAGTAATCTTTAAATGCAGAAACATGAGAACCACCTTTCTCATGATCTGACGGGCATCTGTCTGGCATTATAGGTCTATATCTAATAATTAAAACTCAAACATTTTAAAAATTCTTTTTTGATTGCCTACACGCGTAAGAGCTTCCCAGTTGCAAAAAAAAAAATACATGCATGTTCTATGAAGATATCTTTTCAGATGGAGTTCTTATAGTTGACCTTACATAAGTGTCAAGACTTCTTCGTTTGTGGAAACCTGAAGGATAAGGCTTTGCAACCAATGTGAGAAGTGTAGAACTGAAGGAACGAATCAGAGAGGAAATTGAATGCATCATGCAGGTTGTCTTTGTCATGAAAAGTGTCTATAATCGCCATGCGAAGTGCATTTCTAAACAATGTGGCCATTTGACAGACAAAGTGTTTCACAAGTAACTATGAACACAAAAATATAACACAAAATGTAATAATAAAGTCTACGTGGAATGTATGTTAGTTAAGTGTACGTGTCTATATGATAGTGCTCGAGTTAGTAAAGTGATACATGTTGCGCGCTAGTAAAGTGTCTACGTATTAGTAAACTCTATTGTGCAATAGTAAAGTCTACATGGAATGTGGCAAGATTAGAGGAAAGAATGATATAAAATGTTTTGAGTTTTATTGTCTCTAGGGGTGAGTATAATGATTTAAAATATGTAATTGAAAATGCCCTATCCTTTATATTTTATATTATGCATAAAAACGCCCAGATATAATTTTTTAACAAATTTTCCCCCATTTGCTTAGTTAATTTTGTTTATTGTATAGCAAACTTTTATAAACAATAAATAGTGGTTTCATGGAAGTCCCATTTTATAAATATCTTAATTAGCAGAACTGGAAAGCAAAAGTATATTACTTGCTCGGGATCATAAATAAATGTGTGACTTCGTCAGCAATTTTCTTTATTTTATGCATAATCAATCAAAAGAACGTTTCAAAATATTTTTAGTTCTTCTGCAACTTCTTAAAAATTAAATTTTAAATAAGCTCTGAAAAGCAAAAAAAATTACGTGTCAAAAAATTTAGTCTTTTGCTTTAATGGGCTTTTTAGTTCGTCAAAACATTAAATCTTGCTTGTCAAAACTCCGTGAAGTTTGCTCCTTTTACCAATTTAGCAAAAATATGAATTCTACTGTCTGCTTCTAATATCCATCTAATGCATCTTTAGAATATGATCACAATCTCGTATTCTGGGAAAATAAATTTTCGGAAGTTCTGCGTTTTCCTTTTATAGCTATGATAAATTGCAGTTTATATCCATATTCTGGGACTACTGTGACATGCATACGAGTTCAGGGAATAGGTATTATTTATAGCTTTTGCATATCAGACACCATAAAGCAACCTATAATAGGATTTCTTCAGTGTTGCTATGAGACAGCGATGGTCAAAATTCAATATATATATTGAAATGAATAATGTATTTTGATTCGCGTATATCTGTTTCTATATATTTGTTTCTACATTTGTAACGCCTGCATTACATAAGTAATAATACTTCAGGAAAAAAAGCGTGTGAGTTTTCTACACCTTGGAGAAGCATTATAATTATAATTATAATTATAATTATAATTAATATAATATATAATTAAACGTCTATTTTTTTTTTTGCTTTAAGTCAACAATTACTAATAAATACGTAAAGTGGATACACAATTTATCATCACTTTCATCTCCACACTAGTCAGCTATGAATAAAGATGGCTAAAACCTGGCAGTTTGATCTAAGTTAAAATCTCGACAGATGCACAGGCAGTGAGAGGCTTTCGCATTTTGCTCAGCGCATGAGAAATTCGGCTTTCGTGTTTTGCTCAGCTCATGAAAAATACTAATATTAATTATCTCTAGTGCGAATACAATTAAGTTTCTCTTAGAAAAGCCTTTACATAGTCATTTCTTCCATTAGCGATGCATTTGCTTTGTCTTGTTAATTCAACCAGTTAACAACAAATTTGTTTTCCATTGCTGAAATTATACATATGTTTTAAATGCTAGTTTTAAGTTAACTATTAAATATTTAAATTGTTTATTTAAACTGGTGGTGTTCTAGAAATTTAATATATTTAATCAATATAATAGTAATTTATTTGGATTTATGTTAGGCAGATCATTTCGTTAACTGCAGTTTTACTAACGAGGACGCTGTATTTTTTCATTTGGACATATACACGCATGAAGTAAATATTTGCATAATTTCCCCCTTCGCCTAGCGTATATAGATTATCCCTCTGAAGGCTGTTGGTAAATCTGTATTGCCTTTCTTTTATTTTTATTCAATGTATTTAATTTGTACTTGCATTTTTGGTTCAGCATTTAATCCATTTCATTTTTCCATTCATTATTCTTCATTAAGTTGCCTGGATGTGACAGGTATCCTCACACTTAATAAACTTTAGAGAAACAATTACAGTTCTGGATGTTTTATAAAAGTACTCGTACGGATCTATTCAGTACCACAGAACACTGTCAGTAGTTACCACTTCGAAGTACTAAGCAGCGAAGCTCTCAGGGAGACCTCTCAGTATTCGCAATTACACTGAAGTAAATTGAGAAAAAATGCTCTCTCCTGTTCTATATATCTTTCCCTCGGCCGACGAGAAACTTTCAGTACCTTCGATTTCTCAAAATTACTCGAAGTCATAAACAGTTGCAGTTTCATACAGCGCCAGATATAGTTACAGATACATAGGAATTAGACAAAATACAGTTATACAAGGACATTTGCAATGAATGCAATCGCCAGCTTGACGCTATTTCTCCAATTTGGCGATATAGCTATTACCTCACTATTAAATAAACATGTACGGTAATCCTATTTTTCCGCTGGAGATTTGCCTCTTAAGGCATTCTATGTTACATTTTATAAGACATACGATAATTAAACATATAATTTCAATACGTAAATTATTCGCAAATCTTTCCTCTCTCTATTTTCAGAGTATAAAGTCAGTTTCAAAAAGAGAGAAAACAAGAGAAAATGCAGTATGTACACACACACACGTATATATTAAAGTTATGGGATCGTTGATGTTTCTTTAAATAATGAGTTCCGATAAGCAGGAAGAAATAAATAATGTATTAGGAAAATATACAAAATAATATCAGACACAGTAACGAAATAGCTGTAAATAACTCAAGGAGAACTCGAATATTTAGCATTTCTTTCTTACCACACGAATAAATCGTGAAGTTCCCGAAATCGCTCTCAGAGTAAATCCTAACTGATACATCAGCTAACCGGTAAGTTTCAAAGCTGATTCGCAACTGAACTCCCTAGCTCTCCGATCCGTATTTATACCTTGCAGCAAGGGCTTTGGATACATCTCCTTTCTTTTCTCCTCCGGCAGAGCCGTTCTGCTTAAGAAAGGCGCTTCTGGTCCTGTTTAAGGCCTATCGATGATTATTTCTTTTATTCAAAAGTCATGTTCTCTGTCTTTGCAAGATAAAACGAAAGAATTAAACACTGAAAGCTAAATTGTAAATGCTGTAACATTTTGAAGGAGATTGAGAGTATGTGTATGTACATATCGTTTTAAAAGTACGAAGGCAAAATACAAATATACACATAACAAATTATGTTACAAACTTTATAGTATGCCCGACTGATACTTAGTAAAACCTATCAGTACACATCGACCTAAGTTGATTCATTATCTATCGGTCTAAGTTGATCTAAATTGATGTTTGCTTGTATATAATAAAGCCCCATACTATAACATTCTTTCTGCAACTACACCACTGTAACAAATGGAGCACTAAATTTTTAGCATTTACGAGGATACCCTCCCATTTAGCTGTTGTTTTCTGAGAGTTGCATTTTATAATTTATGCAGTTTTGCTGATGTAGGAATGTGCTTAAGGTTTTTACAAATATAGGAACAGATGTGGGAACAGAAATATGGGAACCGAATACTCCTCGCAGACGTTGAATAATCTGACACTCTCTTTCCAAGAAAAAAGCAAATAATTACTCATCGCATCTTCCATGATTACAAAAACAGTGCTTCAGAAATGCGCCTGTATCTGTCAAGCAACTGAATCGGACTAAATTACATTGTACAGGATAGCTGCATAAACATGTCAGGACTTGTCACTGGCTGATAGCGTTGCCTCTAAGTTCTAGGAATTGAGCTTAACAACTCTTCGTATAGCCTTTGAAGACTACAAAAAAAGGTAGCATAAAATATAAGCAGCACAATGTAGATATTCAAATGCAGCATAAGATAAACGTAGCACAAAGCAAAATACAGAAAAGTGATAGGACAGAAAAACATCTAAAATATGGCTGCCATGGTGACGATGATTAAAAACAATAATACATAATAGGTATTAGCTTTATATTTGAATAACATGATTTTAATATGAATCATCAATTCATAAATTTTATAGTATAAATGCTGCGTATATCTTAAATGGTACCTATATTCTGTAACATAAATTCATTTTATTGCGATATCTATGTTTTGTTTAAATACTAATAACAATATTTTCTTTTTCAGGTAAGCAAACTTACTTGTATTTGGCTTTACGTATGAGCATCATTAAATGATGATATGGATGCACATACTAGTTTAGCACTGGTAAGGTATATATTGAATGTTATTTATGCTTCTTTCTTTTCTCGCATGCATTTTCATAATATATGTTTTAAAAAATGGAATGAAGCCGAATAAATACTGCAAATATTTCCAGTTAAAATTTTGCATTTATGTGGAGGCTGCTTTACTATGTTTGAACGTACTGAAAAAAGAATTAGGGTAAAGGAAACTGTATTAATACATTAAATAACTATATCTATACTAAGCATTTTGCTCTACCGGAGTTCATTTCATCCATTTGGTCTGCGAGGAGTATTCGGTTATACATAAAATTAATCTTATCGTTTCAGAGAAATTTAAGTCAGATTAGATTATAAACCATAACTGTAATTTAAAGAAAGTAGTGCAATGCTGATGTTATTTTTATTCTCGAGCACTATAGTTTAAAATGAAAATGTTTCTAGATCAACCATGTTGTTGCAGTGGAAATGGAAATTCTGGTTCATATTATTTATCCTTCTTTGATAATGCCGTTTATCATTTATCATTCTTTGATAAATAATAAAGGACGGTAATTTACAATTTACATTTTCGAGCCAGGATTTAATTTCGTTGTTGAACTTAAAACAACTCTATCCAAACAGCGTCCTTTCGTGAGCCAATCGAAGTAGTGCACTTGCAAGCATCTGCTGTAATTTAGAGCTTCTAGAATCTTCAAGTAAAGTAATTTTCATTGCCGTTAATTAATGTTTAATCCTGCTAACAATAATGTAATCTATTTAGTAAAAAAGGGGATTATTTTCAATATTATTCGGTATTTAAGGATTGAAGTTTATTTCACGTCGGCAAATGAATGCATTGATTTGAATTGGAAATAGCCATTCATTGTATTACACTAGATATGTGGCAAAACATATTTTCCAAATTTATTAAAACTATTCTCTATATTATGTATTCATATATTATGAGTAAGAATAAGACGAAAACACATTACATTTATTTTTATTTAAATAGCCTGCCACAGATTCTGAAAGCATTAATCTTTTCCAGTTAAGAATGTAGAATTATAAGCAAAGTAACTAATTTTAATAGACGTATTTTTTACCAAAATACACAAGATAACACTGACTATCTTCAACAGTTTTTAAATATTCCGTGTGAAATGCATCTTATGAACTTATTTTATTATAACTGAACTAAGATTGCTTAAGTAATGTTTTCTTGAAATAGCAATAATTTTCCCATGAATTTGTTAATAGCACTTCATGTTAGTTTCCACAACTTTTGAGTAATGGCATATAGTAATATGCAAAAATTAAAAAGCAGCTGCAGAAAAATACCTAGTCACATAATTATTGTTTGGAAATGATCGAAAGTGACATATAGAAGTTACCTGATGTTACTGTAATTCTTCAATATATGCATATTATCAAGAACTACAGATTTGATTGCAAATATCAGTAGCTTCTGTGATATGCAGCTGAAGATCGATACATTGAAGGCTCAGAATATTATAGTGAAATAATCGGAAAAATTTGTCTAAACTGCCTCTCAAAAAACTTAAAACTAAATGTCGTGAAATGAAAAGGTATTTATTACAATGGTTTCAAAAATTACATAATAATTTAGCTCAATTTAAGTGAAGTTAATTTAAGCGAATTTAAGTAAGGCTAAATGATGGTAAAATGTTTAATGCAAAAGCGATGCAGGATATGGGAATTAATTGATATGTAATTCATAATTACTTTTTAAGAATTATTTATATTTCTATATTCTTTAATGAAATTATCTCCACTGACAGAAATATGGATTTATAATTAAATGTTTTCTAATTAATTTTAGGCAATTGTTAAAACTTAGTTTTCAATTATTTTTATGATAAATAAGCGTGCTAATATTTTTATATTTAATAGTTTGGATAGGCTCATTTTGCGACATAATTTGTGACTGATAATCAAATATGATTTTGCATTTATGTGGAGGCTGCTTTACTATGTTTGAACGTACTGAAAAAAGAATTAGGGTAAAGGAAACTGTATTAATACATTAAATAACTATATCTATACTAAGCATTTTGCTCTACCGGAGTTCATTTCATCCATTTGGTTTTATATAGTCAGTTAGTAAAATTCTCTGAGGAGAATAAAATTTCTTTCAGTTAAAATATTTTAAGTGTTAGTTAAATGTCTATAAGTGTACTGTTATTAAACGACTCCAATTTAAAAGCAAAAAGCAACTAATAGTCTTCGTAGAGTCTACGATAAATCCACGAAAAATAATGTTATGCGTAAATAGTACTGAAAGTTTAAAAAAAGATGATCATGATGGAAAAGATCAAAGAAGAACAGCTATGACAAGTGATGATTTCTCTTAATTTATGTAATGAGTTATCTCCACGCTTCTGCGTATAATTGGAAGATACTCTCCAGAACTCATTCAAAGAACCGATTCACGTTTTTGAGAGAATTTACTCCGATTTCAGAAAAAGCAGTTGTAGCTCTTTTAGAATTCGTGGATAGCTCTTGTTCCAAGGGTGCCAGATAAAGAGATTTGTTATTGGTTGATGAACTGATTCACTTTAACATGACTTGTAAAAAGAGAGGAGCTCTTTTTGAATGTGTGCCAGGAAAGTTCGATTTTCATTTTAAAGACGAAAATAATGTTTATCATCCCATAATAAAACTAAGTTTAATCTTAGTCTTCCCAACTTTTCAGAAAACGTTTATTGTGAAATTTTATCGTTCGTTCTGTGTAGAAATAAGGATTTAGGGAATCTCAAAACTACAGTTAAGAGAAATCAGTTCCACGCATTTCCACGCTTCAAGTCATTGTTTGACTGAGCCTGTTCCTTCGATCTCACAATTCTATCGTTTCTTTTCGCTCTTTGCTGAATCCTCGCTAACC